>CM023361.1:9847789-9992847 GCA_013282895.1 Eriosoma lanigerum
TGTGTGTGTGTGTGTGTGTGTGTGTGTGTATGTCACAAACGTATTTGCGGTCAGTGACTTATGTTAATTTATAGTTTTTTAAATTTTTAATTTACGACGTTTTTTTTATCGGATTTTGTCATAGTGCAATTTGTTACCAACTACGATAGTGAAATATTTATTAATAGCGACGAATAATTAAAAACGAACTTTACTGTAATAATATTTATTTATAATATTGTTCGATGCAATCGCGCGATATTATTATTAATTTATAATGAATATTGGTTACAATACGTTCGTTTAACAAAAATTAAAAATTAATCGTTACTTTTTGTTTAACGATACATTAAATAAATCGTTGATAAAATGTAAAACGGCCGAGTTTTTAATGTATATTAAAATATCTTATTGTTATTTTTATAATTGAAGATGAAATGAACATTTAAAAGTAATAAATTTGATCTAAACAAAAACCTATTAAAAAATAAGTACATTATTATTAAAATTAGTGTTATACTTAATATATTTTTACACACTAACGACTATTAAAAATGTAAATTTAAATTAATCTGAAGATGCATACAATTTAATATATGTCTTTATTCCTAACGAAATTAATTAACTTAAATTTTTTATACATTTACATTTCATACAATATACATATAAATTATTATATATATAAATTATGTTTAAAATAACAATTATTAAGAAATAAAAAAATAAAATTTTATTTTATTGCAGTATGACTAAAAATGAAATTGAGTTTTTGTACATAAATTATTATATTATACGTCTAAATATAAAACATTATAATATTTTTCTAACTTATTTTATTTTACTTCAATCCAACTTCGATAATATAAAAATCAACCTTATTTTTATTTATACTCTTTTTTAAACTCGTTTGTTATATCTATAAGTTATAATATTTATCGCTGACGGAAAGAATAGATTTATAAAAGTAAATTCGTATAGTTTTAAGTTATTAAACGTGTAGTCTATATTTTTACGCTATTAATTTTTAATTTCTTTTCCACGTTAAAGCACATTAATATTACGATAACTATAATGACTGTAGACGTAGAGCAACACTATATTATTGCCTAATCGGTGTAATATTTTATAATGCTGTTTATTCATATGATATATTTCCGTGATATTCCAATAAAAAAAAAACAAAATGAAGAATTTTAATCTTCCTTTCTAAAGCACATCACTAAACAATACATTCTAAAGGGATATGTAATTATTAGGGAACAAGTTTAAATGTTCTAAAAAAATAACATAAATATATTAAAAATAACAATTTAATGCTTTACAAATGTTACAAAATAAAAAAATTAATTTTTTAATTTTATATTAAATTTAATAAAATAATACAGAATAGTGAATAATAAAATAAGATATATTTATATAAGTATATATTTGTATTTGGTTTTTTGTTATATTTATATTCGTTTAATTTAATATACCTACTTATTATTTGATTTAGGAATCTACATTTTAGCTTGTAAATCAACTCTAGAAATAACAAATATAATTTTTAATTTTTATGTTATAATAATTTAAGTAAAATTTTGTCCAACAATACTTAAAAAATATGCGAAAAATGTAAATTCAAAATTTAAAAAAGTAATAAAATAATATGCTACGTAAATGTTTCATTTATAAATAATTGTTTGATATATGGAACGACATTTTTGTTTGGGAAGTATTGTTTATGGATACTCAGAAAAAAATAATTTTTTCCCTTAGATTATTACACGTGATATACTATAATATTATGTCATTTGTAAAATAATATATATTATTATACATTATTTGGGTCAGCGATCGGACCGATAATGTATTGTTTTATGCATATACACGTCACGATAGAGAAAATCACGTTTTACACGGGTATACATATCGGTATCTGTCGGTATCCGAGAATTTTCTTTATTTGATTATATTACTCCTATTACTATATTCTGTTCGATTAATCACGTATTTTGTATATCTGTATAGGGATTTTGCGTTTGAGCTATAAACGATGTAGGTTCCGATCATAAAATTCAATATATTGCCTATCTAATATATATATATATATATGTATATATACACCGTTATTTCACTGTTATATACCTATTTGATTATTATTAAACGTGTCGGGTGTAACAGACATCAAATAACTTATATAGACAAGTTACAACTATAGAAATATAATAAACAGAGTGGTAAAACTACTAAATTACATACATTTATTCGTTTATGATTTTTTAGATGATATTCCAGTTCGGTTGAAAATCGAACGGAAATCTATACTTCTTGATATAGAATTTTGATCACTCTGTATACAGATGTGTGTGTGTGTGTGTGTGTGTGTGTGTGTTTTATATCAAAAAACAACTAATCCCAATGTAATATATAGTACGCGTGTTTCGTGAGTTTTAGTAGATTTTCCCGTTTCTCTTTATTGTATCCATGCGTTTAACATTAATTGTGTTTATTCAAAAGCCTTTGATACGATAAACCTTTAATTGGCAATTCTCAAAACACTACAACGTAACCGTCGGAACGACGATAGTTAATTATTGTTACAAAAAGTAAACATTTAACATGAATTTACCAGATGCAAGCACACACCATGAATAAATAATAGTTATAGATTGGAATAAAAAATAACGTAACCAATATTTTTATCACCACTAAAACTTTATTTTAATTTACACACTTCAAATCTATAGTTTTTATTTTCCTGGTGAGATTGTTACCTATGTACTAATTGAAGGGTTAGGAAAAAAACTAACCTTACTTCAATAGTTTTTTTTTTTACTTGCATACAAATAATACAATAATATACAAAGTTATTTAAAATTTTATTTTAATATTAGTAACTGGTAATTTTAACAATTATGTCAAAATTTAATTAATTATAAAATTTGAAAATAATCATGTACCAAACTATTATTGAACTATAACTACTATTGTAGTCTCGTAAACAAATCATCCTGTATACGAACATATATGTACAATAAGTACTAAATACTGATTAGCAGGGACAAAAAAAAGTGTGTTGCCATACACATTAAATGCAAAAAGGGTCGATTCATAATTTGTGTAGTTTATAAATAAATACTATTTTTAAATTAGATTATTAGCTAAAAATTGTATTCACTTTAATATTATAACACAATAGAATAATTTACTATTTTACTTATCTTTATTAATTGATAATTATTTTTAAGTCAACTATACATTTAATCATTTATTATGTAATATTATTTGTTTTTAGTTTTTTATACTCACTTTTAATGATAAAATATATACTATTATTGCCAAAAATTTTAAATGATAATAATATATATACCTATTATATTATATTTAAATGTATTTGGTTTTTTCAAAATTAATACCAACTATAATATTTTCATGTCGAAATTTAAAATAGGTTTATTATGGTAAACAGTAAAATGAGCTACAGAAAAATTGTGAATGCAAAATAGCGAATACAAAATGAGCGAATTATAATATAAAAAAAAACAAAAAAATACATTTATATATAAAAATTGTTTTTTATTTTATTATAAATCGAAAATTAATCGGCAATTACAGTTGAGTTTGTTTATACTAATTAAAAAGTTATTTTTATTAAAACAACTATAAATCGACTTAATACATTATAATATAAAATATCTATTTAGTAATTAGTACTATAAATTTTACTTGTTATGAAAAATTTAAATATTCTAAATCTACGTAGTTATGGTTAGTAGTTCCTTTAATAATTTTTTTCACCTATTAGATTTAAATTTTCTTTATACAGATCAACACCAATATTCAAAATTATTGTGTTCATTATTTTTTTGATATAAAAAATATATTTATTTTTAATAAAAGTTTATTCTTTTTAGATTTTATGTACTGCATTATATTAAACATAGTTTCTTATACTTTAAACGACCACTAAAAGAACTAATGGGTGACTAAAAAATTACCTAAATAATATTTTATACACATTATACTCACATTTTTGTAGAAAGTGATCAGGTTATATTATATTATAAACCATATTATTAAATTAAAACCATAATTATATTTTATATCATTGGAATACTTCCTATGAAATCATTTATAAATAAAAAGACTTTTCTATATTTTTTTTTTAATAATTTATATTTCTCATTAATATTTTAATACGTTAGTACCTAATAGTAAATGCATTGGAGATTTTTTAAACTATCTACTACATAATTGCTAGTTTTTATTAAAAATCAATGTTGCGTGATATTTTGATGAAAGTTTTAAATGTTAGAATTACAAAAAATATGATAATGAAAATAAAAATAAATTTTAATATTGCTCTGACTATTTAGAAAATTCTTATATAACTATAAAAGTACATAAATATGTAAATTAATTAATATTATTTGAATCAATGCGAACAGCACTCGATAAGATTATAATCAAATCCACATAATATCATCTTATTTCTATTCAATGACAATTTCATATTATTGATTCTATACAGTATGGATAAACATGTAAATACAAATCCACAACATAAAACTGATAAAATGTGTACTATTAGGCGTAATTGAATTTTTCTTATTATCATCTCGTTCTGAGACTGAATTAGTTTTTAGTATTGAACCAACGGTTTATTTACAGTAAGTTTTCATCGGAACTTTTAAATGGAATGATTATCGAATAAGTTTCATTATTACTCTTCAAAAAAGTTAGCACCAAATGTATATATTTTATATATACTGTATATATATGTACATAGTTGCATTTCAACATCCATCCAATTTATTTTCAACCATTATAAATATTATCGTTGACATAATCAGCGCAGATTTTCGAATAATTTTCCGAAAATCGCTTTTACCCCAGTAATAATTGACACATTTTCCATAAATTTCGTAAGTACTTGCTCCATTAAAGTGTATTCAAGTCGTATTATTTCTGAATGTTGACCATTAGATATAATATTATTATAGAATAACGAAACGTCGAATATTTCAACGAGAAAAAATAAAGAAATAAATAATATAAGATTATTGTATTATATATAGTTTTCTTTTAAGGCACTATATCTACATACCTCGTACTATATTATACTAAATATTCAAACATACCGTATAGAAAGCACTAAAAAAAGGGATCGTGAGTGATATTCAATATCTCGAATTTAAATTCACTATAAAACAACAACTGGTTATATAAATAATACATCGTATATTTTAAATTGAGCTTCAAATTGAACATAAAATAAATTAAAATAAAGATGACTATTAATTAATCAGTTACGGAAGAAAGTAAACAATTCATCCTAGAGGTAAATAAAACCTTGTTGTTTACAATAAAATCGTATTTAAACGAACGAATAGATCATTGTTTCATATAGTTTTAAAAATATAATCAATCAGATACGTTATCTACATAAATTAAAAATAATAAATCATTGATATTGTCTTTTGCACGCGTCTCTAAAATTCACCATTTACTATAATTGTTGCTAATACATTACAAAGTTATCCGTTTAATCAACAGTTATATAACTTATAATAAACGAAAATCTATAAAGTACCTACCAAACGTAATAATCGGATATTATAATGTTTCAATAAAAAAATAATATCATTAAATTTCGTAGACATTAGTTAATTTTAACAAAAAAAGACGACACATTATTATCGCACTTTAACAATACCTAATCACGTAGGTATTTGTTTTTTGTTTTTTTTTGTTTTTTTTTTTAAACGAAATAGTATATGTAAATCAAAAAAAAAAAATTGGTACTCACGTTACTTTGGGCGGCGGGAATCCGTACACGTCACACGGTAACAATAGATGATCGCTCTGTTTAACTAGATGGACGGTGAAATCGTTTGATTTCGACCACGGAGCCATAGTCCGATTACTCTCTGCGGAAATAAAACATAAAATATAGAAAAACAGAAAAGAAACATAAAAAAAAAAAAAAAAAAAAACTGGGAAAAATAAAATAAATAATAATTATTATAACGGATAAGCGATGAAAAGAACAACAGCAACGGCGGCGGCGTCGTTTAATGCGAAATTAATTACTCGGCGGTTTTAATTAAAATTTCCGTTAAATTATGCGCCGCTGTCGTCGAATACGAACGCATTATACAACTATCCGCCGCCGTCGCCCCCAAAGGATTTTGAAATTAAAAAATATATAAATATATATATTTTTATATTGTATAAAGTTACCCGCGGAATATTCATGACGGTTATTTTGCATCACTTCTCCTCGGTAATGTTTTATAATCGCATTTATGGAGTATTTCAACGGTATTTTTCCACCGTATATTATATATTATTATTATTATTTTTTTTTTTTATTATTTAAATTTACGACTCTCGTGAAATCAACCGTACGCGCACGCAACCGCTTACAATATTATGTGTGATTTAATTGTCCTACCTACTGCGTACGGTATGGCTACACACCGCCAGAGTTTGTTAAACATTTTATTATTTTCACAACATCTGACCGCCGCCGCCTCCGCCGTCTCGAAAATATATTAGTATTTATAATTAATCCGCGTGCCAAACGTTACGAGGATTTTTTTTTTCGCTTCGTCGGATTAAAAACAACATTATAATTACGTTAAATAATAATAAACCGAATATCAAATTACGTATTACCGTACACGTCGTAAAATCATAATCTAATTTACATATTGTTGTGGTACTCTGCGATTTCAACTTAATGAAACAATGTCGCCAGACGAAGAACCATATATAGATAGGTACTCCATTTTTTTAATGGATAGATAAGAATGTGTATTCAAATCGAATAAGAAGTATTAAAAATAGTTTATAATATCAACATATAATAATAACTTTATAATTTTGACATCGATCTTACTTGTATATTATAACCTATAAGAACTAATTAAATATCGCTATTACAGTTAACAAGCATCTGACACAATTGAAAAGAATCTTATTATTTTAAAAAAAATATTTTTATTTTATTGATTTTTTTTTTTTAATATGTAGTAGGTAATAAAATAATGAGTAGGTACATAAATGAAAACGGTTGACTGAATATAGAAATAACAGTGAATATTTTAACGGCGATTCCCATGCTATGTATAACTCACGCTATATATCCACTAAGTGATATAATAAATTAATTTTTAAGAGTTGTTTTTATAAAGTGTATTTATGATTTGTTACACTTGAAAAACAGTATTAAAACGTAAGTTTAAAACTCTTTCGATATTATGATATATACGTGAAATTACTTTCACGTTGACAAAATATTTTATATTTATAATATAAAATTTGAAACATTAAAATTGAAGCGTTCCGTCGACTTTTTTAATTATCTAATATATTAAATACCTACAATAATAGTTCATGATATAAGTATATTGGTGCATTTGATTACAAATCAAAAAGGTAAAGTATGCGCGTAATATATAATTAATGCATCTATAATATTATTTCAATACATATAACACGTTTTATTAGTTATTTAAATGTTGATCATATGATAAAAAATATAAAATCATCTGAAATTCGCGTAGTTTTATTAGGTATATGAATTTATTTATGTCATAAAACCTGCAAAATGTATTTATAATGCGTATTTGAATATTAATTGATTTTATTAACGTAATATTACTTATCACATGGAATCTATTTAATTTATGTTATACCTTCATATTCTAACAGACCAAACGTCAAAAGAAACATTAAGGTTGCTTACCTTAAATTATTAGGGTTAAGTATATTTACCTAATTAGTAAACTCGTGAAATAACGATTAATTATGATTATCGTATGTTATAAAATGTACCCAAGAGTAATATATTTCTTAGAGAAAATGTCGTAAATAATGTTTTGATAAACCACTCGATATTTCAATTCAAATGAAGTGTCGTTTATTATATAAGTCAATATGAAATTATGTGGTAACTGTAGCTTAAAAAATCAGAAAATAAAACGCAAGTTGTAAAAAGAAAATAATGTTTTGTTGTAAATGGTTGTGACAACATAATTATATTCCAGTTTCAGATGATATATTATATAATAACAACAAAATGAAGAAAATATAAAAACTTTCATGATAAATTATATAATTATCTTGATTCTTCAGTGTCTGAAAGTATTGCTTATTTTCTTTGGCTTATTCCATATGAATTTATAGTCCAATATTTTATAGAAAAAAATTATTTTAATATAATGATATCAGCGTGGGGACAAATTTGATTAAATTAATGATAACAGAAAACCACCTAATACATTATAATTGTAATTTAAAACGTTATGAAAATTGCCTACATTGTCGGTGTAAGTTTTCACTATTATTCATCCAAAGAATAAATACGTTTAAATGAAACTTTATATGATACCTACTTGAATGAAGTGTAAATAATTCGTAATAATTACGCTATTTTTGTAACTAATATTACGTTCGACTCAATTTTTGCAACATAAACCCTAAGAGTATTATAATTCAAAATTATCGACACAATCAAGTATATTCCAGAGAAATTGCTTTTTTTTAAAATTAATTATTTTGTTGCTATTTTGAAATAACTTTAATTGATTGCATAGCTATAATGCATTTGTAAAAATATTGTCGTTTCGCGGTAATTATAACAATGATTAATATGAAAATAATCTGCATTTTCACAGTGTATATGGTATATAATAATTTTGTAAAAACTTGCAATACTTACTTAATTAATATTGTTGAACAAAAAGATTTAATTTTAGATTATTGTTATTATTCTTATTAGATATATTTATTATTATTACCGATATTTATAAACAGCAGAGAGTTGGGTGATAAAATATTTCTTCGAAGTTCGTCAAATTCCATTAAGAGATTATGATCAATCATTCGACTAAATCTGCACTTAAAATTACCACTCGTATACTTTAATCTTTGGAGCGCATCTGGCGCTGTATTTCACCAATCTACATAATGAAATATAATATAAACACAAAACGAAGTGTAGTCATTACGCCTGGGAATTTAATGTTTACCCTATATTGTTACCGAAACGATTGTGCCATTCTCGTCGCGGAGTCATGTCAGTAAAATTATATAAGTATAGTTTTTTTTTCGTTTTACAATAATTTATAATAATTCATTTTTAAAAAAGTAATGTATATATAATTTTTTAATTACTTATAACATCATAGGAAATATTGGATTAAATAAAAACCCGTTATTAAGACACAATAATATTATATTAAAATGTAAAACTATGTTCAAACATATTATTTTCGTCATTTCATCATTAATATTTTATATACTAACCAACAGAAATGGCCGTTATATAAATATTATATATGACGGAATAACGCTGTTAGATGTGATTATTGTGGTTCTACTATCTCTCTTTCGTCTTCTTAAATAAATATTTAATAAATATTTGTGGTAATTTTAGTCCTTAAATTCCGTTCATTTCGACTTTCCATATTTTCTTTCATTAACACCAACCAACTAACTCTTTCTGTGTGTCAGAGAGCACAGTGCATATTCTAACCACCTAAAATGGCCCTTACCGAAATCTCAGAATTCGCAATTTTGCCTACTGACAAAATCACTCCCCTGTACCTATTCTGTTATTAAATATTGATAACAATAAAATTATTTCGACGATTAGATTCTGAATTACAATATATTTGTGGGTATTTCGTGCAATAATCGTCTCCCTCCGTCCGTCGTACAAACGTCGTTCGTAGTCTGTATAGTGTTCGTAATACCGTAATTACGTTTAGTTTTATATAATTCAATCGTTTGTTGTTCCGCATTTAATTATTACTTGTCTGGATGGTGAATGCGACGTCCGTAAAAAGGTAGAAATTCTCACTTGGCGATATTTTCTGTGTCACCGGAACACCGGAAAAAGTAGCCGTTAAACAAGACAAATTGAATTGTGCGGATCGGGCAAAAGTTGACGGGGTTCTGCTTAGCCACAGGGTTGGACGGAGACTTTCGCTCGGAATGACTAATACGCAGAATAATTTACTTTTAGTCAACTGCCGTGAAAAATTGCATTGGTGAAATTATGATGATAATAAAAAAATTAAACGAAATTAGATTACTTACGGAAAGTGAGGGAAAAATAGACGAAGAAAAGAGAAACTACCGTCCGAGAAATGTTTTGTAGCGGCGGCGCGACGTCCATGTCCGACCACGCGGATGTTTTTGTGAATTATTACTTTTTGTTGTTAGGCCACAATTAACGAGCGGATAAGGCTTGAACATTTCTCTTAAAAAAAAAAAAAACGCGCCGCCACCACCGTTAAAGGTTTTTCGCGTTTTACGATCCATTAATTTTTTTTTTTTTAAGAAAAAAAAAAAACATAAAACAACGTGCTCAAGAAAACTTTTTATAACACGACGGGAAAACATAACATACAGTAAGGTTATCGGAATTTTATGTTTCGTCAGTATATTTTTATTTAGTTTTACAATATATTTACCCGCTTCGAAGCGGTTTGATAATATTAAACTTCCGAATAGTTTTAGATTGTATATTATATAATATATATATTGAAAGATATCATATTTTTTATATATATATATTTTCCTCGAATTCGCATATAAAACGAGAAGACTGCTAAACGCGTAAAATCCGATCACCCTGTATACATTATATTATATATAACTAACGGATTAGCTTACCGAAATAAATTCTGCCAAACGTGCTACTCTCCTGAGTGAATCCCGTCAGTTTGTTTACTATGCGGCACGTGTAACTGTGTCTCAGATCGTTCTCGTCTACGTTTGCTATGCGCAATTGGCCAGTTTTAGGTATCATGATGATTTTGGAATCTGGAAACAAAATAAAATTGCGTAACCGCGGTGGTCAGGATTGATTTAAAAATTATAGGAACAATTATTTTTACCATACTGTTAGGTAACGGTTACTATTTGCGACTTATTTTAATTTAACATCTTTACACTACTGTCAGTTTATTTAAAATTTTAAACACAAAACATTTATAAGAAAATATAATTGTAATACAGTTCTACGTTTAAAAGTTTGCAAATAGCAGATAATAATAATTAATAATGAGCGAAAAAACTTAAACAAAATATAAATATAATAAAAAACTTAATGAAAGTGAGGTATTAAAAAAAAATTACATTCGCATTACGTTAATATTGTATTTGAATAATTTGAAACTAAGAATTGCTCGAAAGAAACAATTTAATTAATGGAAAAGTGAACTTTTACTGTTTTACATTTACAATTCAAATTAATTATATTAATTTGTGTGGGAAAAATGTAGTTTATTTTAATTTTTACTTAATTGAAAAGTATATAGTGTAATTTTTAATTAAATTGCATGAAAAATTATTTATATTCTAAAGCTTTAAATATGCATGATCGGTATTTACGAAGAACAATAATATTATAAACGTAAAAGCCTATTCTTATTGTTTAATCGTAATTTGTCAGATTATTTAAAAACTGTAATATTCATAATCAAATTTAAAATTAAATTACACATTTTGACTACATAGTTATAATATGTAATTTCCGTATTATAAAATAAAATGTCTAAAAAAAGTTATATTTATACATAATAATCATTAGATTTCGTATAATTGGTATCAAAAGTTTAAATGAAAAAGCCAGAAATGGCTATTTTGGCCATATCGTATACTAATCGCTTTTTATTGTAGTTTTTTTCTCTTCGATATAACAATATAACCCAACATGAAATTTATTTAGAATGCTAAAATATAAATATACCACTTGTGTATATTTTTACAAGCTTTTTTTTTACTATTAAGTCGAAAATTATGTACGCCTTAATGCTATTAATATTAATATTATTAGTATTATATTTTGTTTCTGTTACGTTTGCTATATAATATTAAAACTTGGTTTTAATCTTAATTATTATAAAAAATATATTAATTCCAGGTTTTAATATTGTTCGTATATCTTAAATTAGATAATTTATTTTAAATCCTAAAGTTTAAATTTATAATAAGGAATTTATTAAATATGTATAACTAAATTCATAAAAAGGTTTAAGTCTGTCGATAGAATAAAGTGTAAAAAAACGTGTTTTTTTTTTCTTTGAAAGTTTGACAATTATTTCAAATATAATAAAATAGTTATTTTTAATCAATAATATAATTATGTCATAAAATCTTTAAAACATATATAGAATTAATGAAACTGTAGTTGTTATTAACATCAATTAAAAGTTTTTAGTAATATAAAGTAAGAGAATTAATCAAAAAATTTAAAAAATATTAAAATATGATGATCCTATTTACAAAAAATATATTAACGTAATACTTTGAACGTATATTGGTTTTCTCGATTATAGTATGATATGAATTTATAGGCTACAGAAATAAATCACACGTTTTCATACAATATATCCCAAAGCTGATAAATTTATAGTAAAATAATTACTGTGACTAAAATATCGTGGCCTACAATGATTTTAAATTAAAAATTGATTAACTTAATACTATAAAATGTTCGATTGCTGAAATTTAGCTATAAATGGTTTCTTGGGGATTAATTTAAGATCGCATTATATTTACAATTTAAACTGCACTGATTTACTTACCGATTTCCCATGACGGGAATATATTGAAAACACCGTCTTGTACCCACGAAGTGATAGCTACAGATTCGGGCAACGCGTTGTTCTCGTTGTATACCACACCCGGTATATGACAATTGAAAACCGCCACGTTACCAGGCATTGTCACCGTGTCTCTTACAATGGGTTCAAAATTCCTTATCACTTCTGTAACACAAATAGAACTCATTTTTTATCGACTTTTTTGTACATGTATGTTAAAGCCATTAATATTTATAACCTAAATTATAATGATATTTTTAATACCCGTTGAAATATATTTATTCAAAGCCTCAGCGGTTACGAGTAAAACGCATAATAAAAATTATGTTGACCGAATTCGTCGCTAATGCAATATTACGTATAATATTTTAACACTATAAATTCGGACTATTATTACTCATGTGCATATGGCTAACCGAACCATCGAGTTCGATAACTTAACATAAAAATTTACATATTATTATAACATGACAATTTAGTAAGTAATATGTATTGAGAAAAAACGTCATACTTAGATAATTACGTAATATATAAATGTTTGGGATATATATATATATATTATTAATAAATAAATCAAATTGAAAAACTTTAAAATTAAAAATTGAAATATGCACGATTTCAAAGGAAGTCTCTTCAAATAAGTTTTTATTAATATTAACTAATTTGGAATAGGAATAATATTAACTACCTATACGTAAAAATATCACATTTAAATCGTAGAAAAATAAAATATTGAAAAATACATGCATAAACACTTGTTTATCAATCCATCTACGACAATAGAATTGAGAATTTGATCTTCAAAACATTAAATAAGCTCTAAAAACTAAACTAAAAAAAAAAAAAAAAAAAAAAAAATGAAATTTTAATATGTACAAAAATGTATATTAATATAAAACGTGATAACTTTAGGGACTTCGAAATAGTTGGCAATTGAACACATTTAATATGTTAACGCTCAACTACACGATTCACGCGTTAAAATGCGGGATAAGGAGTGCAAAATAAGTTGGAAATTCTTAAAGAAAAAAAAAAAATAATAATATTTTCCTATACTCGTTTATCACGTAAAATGTCTTCTAACAATCTCATTTTTTGGCACCAAAGCACGTATAAGATCGAGTGCTCCTGAGGAAACCGAGTCTCCGGGCTATTATTTTTCAACAAAATACATTTTATGGTTTTTATAGGAAACAATTTGCTAGAGGTACATTTATATTTTAGTTATTTAACACATCAATTACCTTGATAATTTAAAGTTACAATTTATAGTTTTATTGATTGAGAAAAGTAATGTATATGATGGTTAAGAACATTAGAAATCTGCTCTACGTCCATTTTCAATGTTTAAAATGTATTTTTATACTAAAACTTAATTACATCTATATTTTATTTCGACAATAAATTTTATTTCGTTTGTGCAAAGGGAATTTTAATTTAATTGTTAAAGCTGAAAGTAAAAATCGCCAACAGACATGTTATAAACGAATGTTAATGCCAACAAGTAAAATGGCAGCCAAGACACCTAATGTCGCATAATACCATCTCAAATAAAGTTAAAAAATTATCGAGCGAATTAAAATGTCAAAAAACCTTTTCGTACGATAATAAAAAAATGATCGAAAATAACAAAATTATTGTTTACAAGTTTTGACGATGTGATTATTATATAATTATAAATACACCAATATTCATTGAAATCATTTTAATTTGAACTCCAAAAAGTTACATTTTTTTGTATTTTATTAATTAATTCAAACTTGATATTAATCAACTTTCAGAAATCACGTGCCTTTGTTTCTCGTCGTCTATCCGATTTCATTTTTTTTTTTTTTACGTTGTAAGCATTCTAACATCTATACAGAATTCCATCCCATATTAGTTTTGTTTATTTACACACATATAATATAATAATAATGTGTACAGGCTGATCATGGTTTAACGTTATGCACAGAAATTAAATCATTGAAGGTGTCGAAAAAAACGAATATTTATATATATATATATATATATATTGTTACTCGAATGAAATAATATAATTGTTTCATTGAACCTCGCTGTTATAAAAAATGATATTACTTTAACATTGAATCGATTCGCGTTACACATTCATAACACTGTAAATTCTAATACAGAGTGCGATTCGTTTAAGTGTTTGCAATATTTTATATTTAAATTTAATTCAGGTTTATCTGAGTGTATCTTGCACACTCTCAAAAACGAGTATATAGGCACGTGTTGTTTACAAAACCAAACAGTTTATTGTCTAAACGGATCGAGTTTACTAACACACATACACACACTTCAGTTAAACAATGCGATTTTAATTTATTTAGTTCATTCATTTTCTCGTTCACACTGCTGACTGCTCTACATGTTGTAACTGCTGTTATCAAATACAATCCAAACGGAAATACGTTCACAGTACACTTATGTGTCAATGTAAACCGCGTACTATACTTTATTGCAAAGCATAAACGTTTAATGTGCGAACTAACAATGGGAAGTCGAATATTAGTGATCACAAATAATATTTATTATTATTATCGATGCTGTGGCGAATCCGCGATATTGTTTTAAAACAAAACCATAAGAAACAAATCGATAACGATCAATTAAAAATAATTTAAAAAATATAATAATTTGCTGTATTATGTCCAGTACAGTACTGGACAACGCGTTTATTTATTCTGTTTACATTATTATACCTATCATTCATACAATTTATCTATTTTAATATACTTTTAAAATTACATTATAATTATTGTGAACGTCCCATAGTGGTTTTTAAATAATAATATATATATATATTTTTTTTTTGTCATAACATAAGTTAACTATAAATAATACTTATGATTAAAAAAACAACTGTAAAGTTAAAATAAATTAAACCTTTTTTTAAATGTTTATTTATTATTCGAATAATATAATGTTGATGGATCGACATAATTACATATATCAACATTGTGATAATTTTAATGTATTTTTTTTAGTTTATTGAAACTACGTATAAAATCAACAATATTTTAATAGTTTTAACACAATAATACATAGTACCTTCCTGAAATGGATTATAATAAAAATTCATAAAAATCAAAATTTAATTGGTGAATTATTTTGTTTGTTATAACTTAACTTAGAAACATAATTTACAATTTATAAATCTTTATTTACAAATAATGTAAATATATTATTGTTGCCTACTACGGATAAATGGTACATTATGGTTTCGACGAGGACTGAGACTGTTTTCGCGAATTTCATTGACAATAACGGATAGGTATTAATCGAAGACTATACGGATAACCGGGTTGACCGACACCTTTAGCGAGATAAATATGAGTGGTCCCGCTCGAAACGATACGTCATCGATTATTGTACGCACGTGAACACAAAATAATATTCTTTCACAGTTTTCGCATAGAGTGTTTATATTTTCGCACATTATATTTAATACCTAGATTATCTACAAATCACTGTTTCGGTTAGGATTACTATGGCGACTACGTGAAATTATTACGAAAGCCAGTCCGCGTGCTATGATATTATACGTTCGCTGTCGCCGTTATAAGTCGATTACAATATAAAAATAATAATAATATCTTTATCGATATAATCGCAACGTAAGAAAATAAAATAAAAACCTCGCGGAATATTTTCGTGTCGGCATCGCGCGTGTGATCGCACAGACAGAGTTTAATCGCCTTTCATTCGGTAAAATGCGTTTGTACGGTTCGTAAAATTCGTTTGAAATTGGATTCGAGAGATAAATGATTTATAATTGGGGTCACGGCTCAAACACGTAGGCGTAACGACTCGACGAAAATGAATGGAAATGTATTTTTTTTATTTTATTTTTTTTTCATTTATGAATCGATAAACTTAGCTGTACACATCTGTAAATCATCGATCGGAGTCATATCATTGATCGTGTAATGTGTTATAAATGCATATTATGTTATGTTATCACGCTTGTTAAATAACGAACATCCATAAAACTATTCGTTTGGCGTATTAATGCATGATTGAAAATATTAGACGCGATATGGACAATGTTCACACGTACGGTCAGAACATATTATTATTATTATTATTGTTGTTGTTGTTATTAAAATATTATATGGGAATGTTCGATGAGTGGGATGATATATGAACAGTGATTTTTTTCACCAAGACTAGACAAACCGTCGTTGGCGAGGAAAATAATATAATGATTGACGTACAAGTGAAGCACATTACTATACGTATCAATCTGTTATATATTATCAATTTTACAAGTTTTTTTAGTATTTCTATAAAATTGTGTTGGTTTTTTCATAGATTTTATGTTTTCCTATAAACCGTTTCCTATGTATAAACATCGTCAATAGCCGCGGTACAACAATTTGGAGCTCAGATATCGCTTGATATCGCTACAGCCCGGAATATTACCGGAAACTGATAACACAGTCTGTATTTAAATAATATATAATTGTGTGTGCATAAACATACATTACCGTTTTTGAGGATAAAGACGAGGTCAGTATTCGATTTAATTCTAATGGACGTTAAATTTAATTTTAACTCTTTGTCTGTACCGTTCAGCATCATTGTACTAATATTATGTAATTATGTATTAGTTCGTGTATAGGTACTACTTTTAATTTAGTTAAAAGTTACTTATATATTATAGTTATAAATTAAGTTTTAATTTTACTTCTAATAAGTAAACATTATTTTTTATTATTTCTCACTTTTATTATTTGATTATTCTGATCAAACTTTTCGTAGTATGAACCATAAGTAATTTAAATAGTCCCATCAAGGATTCTAGAAATATAGAATTCGATTAATAAATCAACAGATATTTATATATCAAAGAAAAAATATTTAACTGACGGACATATCAAAGAATTAAATACAAAGAGAAAAGTATATGACGATTTAAAACATAGATTATTAGACATTTTAGGTGTACTTAAAAATTGTCTTGAAAGGAAACAATTGATACAATACATGTAGATAGGTACAATGAATGAAACCATAATTGGAGAAAACAATTAATGTTAAATTTATAACTCAAATAAATCAATAAAAATCATTTTAATAAACATTTAAATTGATTGAACCAAACATCATTAAATAATAGGTATCTATAATACATTATATTTTATAAAACGAATATAGTATTAAAAAATATTTGTAAATATCATAATAATTTATAGATATGTTAATAATTTGTATTTAAAGAAATATATATCTTTGTTTTAGATGACACGATTGCGAATTATGTCAATAATGATTAGGCTTATCCGTATTATAATGAAATGCAACGGAGAAATAGAAGAGGAAATTGTAGTAACAGTTTCCTCCGGAGCATTTTTCGAAGATATACAAGAAACAACATTATACGACAAAAGTATTCCATTAATATATACACAACAGGTTCAAAATAACAATTTAGACAATTTGGAAAATTCACGGTACATAAAAACGTATTGTAATAATAAAAACACGAATTATTGTAATATTACGAGGGAAACTCTCAATTTACTGAAAATAATTACTCAAAATGTACAGGAAAATGAAATAGATATTTCTAATACGTTAAGAGAAATTTTAAATAACAAAAAAAAAATCAAAAAGAGGGATACAGTACTTAGGAAATATTTATCGTTTCTGTTGCAATGTTGCAACAGAAAAACAACTAAAGAATTTATACACAAACGACGAAATGTTAAATGAACAAATAATAAGATTTAAAAACGTTTTCACTTCGGACCATAATGATTTAGTTAACATAACATCTGAGCTAAATAAATATACAATGAACACCAATAATAAATTAGAATTATTAAAAGATAGTTTTAAGGAATTTATTACAAAAGAAAAAATTAATAATATTTTAGAAAAAACCGATCATGAAGACGCTGTACGAGGACTATAAGAAGTAGTATATAATTTAATGGCAGTTGTTTTAAAATTCACAAATTATGAGAGAGATTCAAGTACCCATCTGCATTGTAAAGTACAGAAAATTCCACCCAGAATAGTACAACCAGACATAATACATAAAGATCTATTAAAACTATCAGATATATTATAAGAAGACGGTTATGAGTTAGTAATACTATTTCATAATTTGCCAACATACAACAACTTACCTATAACTGAATGTCAGTTTTCGAAAACACAAATACTAATAAAAATAAAAATACCTATTCGGGAATAGTTATCAAACTGGAAATTATTCCAATATATCCCAACGCATTTCAAATTTAACGATTCCATTTGTTTGATATTTTCAGAAAAAACATATATTGCTATTAATACCGAAAATAATGAACACAGAATCATTTCCGGTGTTGGATTACAACACTGCGATCCACCGATTACAGAATTATGTTATACACCTAAATTTTCTTTGGACATAACGTTGTCCCCAAGGTGTGTAGAATCAATTTTTAAAAACAAACCGCTTAAAATATTGAACCAATATTGCTACTTTCAATGTGTAAAACAATATAACGACGGGACTATAATTATAAAACAGATTGGTATAAATGTGTTTGCAGTAACAAATCCACAATCAACAATAATGGGGAGAAAAAAAGTAAATAATCAATTAATTACGGAAATATTAAAGATTAATTATAATCATCCAGGTCTCTTGAAAACATATCTTCCGTGTAATTATAAATTGCTACAAAATGAAACAATACTTATACCAAAAATGTACCCTTGTGAAATAAACAATCAAAACAAATTTAATATACTAAGGGTATTGCCAATTTCTTGGACTAACATGTCTATCAAAATCAACCACGAAGAGCAAAGAGAAAAATTATATTTTTTAAATATAACGGAGCTATTAAACGAAAATTGGAAAAGTGATATTCCAAATTTTCACATAACGACACAAATTGAAGATCCGGATAAATATATTAAAGATATCATACTAAAACAATTTCCTCAACCATTTGTTAACGAATATTTAAGTTACATCATTTGTGTAACTTGGCTATCAGTTTTAACAATTTTAAGAATCTCGATGGCTTACAAAATATACCCAGCATTAATAAAAATAGACTTTATATCTTTACCTCCACTGATTCCCCCTTAAAATAAACAAAATATACTTTAGTTAAATTATATAATTATGTTAATATATAATTACATTTTTATTACTCAATTTTTTTATTATAATTATTTGATTTAAATTTTATATTTAAATTTAATTAAGTTTAATATATTATATTACATTAATTCAAAGTGAGAGTATCTAAATCTTGATAGACTTAAGTATTTAAGAATTAAAGAAAAATAAAATTTAATGAGAATAAAATAATGTGAGAACATAACATATTGACGATACGAGCTTAATCATTATTTAGAAAAAGTAAAATACGTACTGTATAATATTATAATAATTATTTTACCTAACAAATAATTTGTTTCTTTTGGAATTATATAACATATTTTTTTTTTTTTTTTTTTTTTTTTTTTTAAATTTATAAAAAAATTTTTTTTTTTTTTTTTTTTTTTTTTTTGAAACATTAGACTTAAATATTTATAACTATAAGTTATAGCTTAGTTATAACTTTATAATGTATGAAAAAATATATGAATTTATACAATATGAAATCTGACTAAAATGTTTTTTTAATACTGTAAATAATAATTATAATAAATAATATCAAGAAAATTAATAAATACAATTTCAGTTAAATAGTAAGAAAACAAAAAACGTTATAAGAATATCGATTGGAATGAGAAAAATTATGAAAATAATTAATTGTAATTCAATTTTTATAGTGAGTTGTGTTTTATACATTCTTACTATAATATTTAGTAAATACTCTATGTCTAATAAAGTATACTTAGTAATGTATATTTTTATTACCGATCATAATTTCCAATCATTAATAAGATATAATTAGGTACCATATAAAATTAAATTAATTATGGTTTATACTTTAGTAAATATTCTTACGATTAGTAAAAACGAGCTCATACTATTAAACTCGGTAACAACTAGTTTTTTATACTAATGTTTGATTTAAACAAATATAGATATTAATATTATAAACAATATAGTTTATTTTTTAAAATTGTTTTTTTGTCCAGTTCAAACTTGTATGATTATGTGAATTTGCACTTCATGGTGAATTGTAATTTCAACCCAATATGTAACTACGTACTCAATGATATTCAACTTATTTTATTATTGTTATAATATTTACACTGCAGTAAAATTATGTATAATGGACAATGTTTTTGATTATTAGGAAATATATTATAAAACGAACAAAATTTATCGGATATAATTTTTAATAGTTATTGCATTACGTGTAGAGACAAATTTTTCTTTTTACTAGACCCTATAATACTTATTAGGTACTAATGTTATTATGAACGATGCATATTGTATTATGTTAAATTTGCATTATACAAACGATAGAATTTGTAAATTACCATTTTCATCTCGATAAATATACATGAATCTAATAATTATTAATTATTCTGTAAACATATTTTATAATAATGTATTTTTCTTTCGTATAACGTATTTATTTAATCTTATATAGTTATTGTTAAAATTCTGAAAATTAATACACATTTTAAATTAAATTATTTACTATTAGTTATTTTTTAAATGAAAATATAATATTTATTATATTGGTAAGCAAGTGTCCTAGTTTCGTACTATAAATCAGTGAGCGATGTCAACAACTTCTAAAATCGTAACCATATTGAAAAATTTGGATTGAATCACGAACGACTGTGGATGTTTTTATAAAATATTTACGTTTGTTTATATCTTGTTAAGAGCGTTTGTGATTTGATTCTAGGCAAACGAATATACTATGTATATTATAGTGCAGCTGTTGGTCGAGTAAATGGAATGAATGATTTTGCTCTGATTTGATAAGCGAAAGGGACTATAATAAAAATTCGTTACCGCAAGGTTCGGGGCAATGGTTAGCAGAGCTGATGGTAATTACTATTTCAATTCATTCAAATTGTGAGTCTCCTTCTCTCAAATCTATTTATCGGTTTTCGTAAATTTCATATAAAGCTTTTGTGAGTTTATTCCCTTTTTTTATCTTTTTTTTTTTTGTATAATAAATAAACGCTTAAATTGATTCTGCAATGGTGCGGTTTAAGTTTAGTTTAAGTTTTAGCCGTATATTGAGTCATTTATATTTACATAATTCTGGAAGAATTAGAGTGGCTGTGCGATCATAGTTCAAATGTTCGATATTTTAAATTTAAAACTGTTTTGTAATCATTCGATAGCTAAGAATTGGATTTATTTAAATTTTTTTGCAATATCGCCAAATAACGGTACATTTTGTTAATGTGTAGTTTAAAAATTGTTTTGAAAATAGTGATCTCTATGTATTACTTCAAACGTTACACTTGTAGATTTCTGAGATAACATTAATGTTTAATGTCTGGCACACGGTTTGATATAAATTATTTAAACCATGTTTGGATTGGATAACTATATTTTCATTTTCACGAATTATTGGTATTTTGTATTGTAAATTGTTACTTACTGTAACACATAAAATCGACTGGAAAATAATAATTTAAATGATTGTAGGATTGTTTATCCTTTTGGGCAATAATAGTAGATCCTAAAATATAATAAAAATATTGTGACTTTAGTTTCTATTTTATTATTTGTTTTCCTTCTGTTTACGTTTATTCAGATAAATTAAAACAATATTTTACTATTTAAAATGGCTCTTCATAAAATTATGTAGAACTGCCAATGGAAATATCGTATTTCTAATTTCATAAGTTTCTTTTATTAAACTTTAATATTCTATAACGGTGTAATCATTATTTTTGTTTCTATAAAATTTAGATAAACACATTTTTCTTTGTGTATTTATTCAGAAAACAATAGATGTGTTTTGTCGAAGTAGTTTTGAGTAACCAGGTTATTAATTTAGCATATAAATTGTTTTGGTCATAGTTTAATAGATATTAATGAGTTTATTTTATAACCCAAAGCACTTTTTTAACAACCTGTTTGATGAAATCATATGAAACATATCTTAAAATGGATTTGGCTATTTGAATGTTCACTGATTATGTTTTATCACCTTAATTATTTAATTATTTTTTATAATGTATGATATATGTATAATAATACAAACATATAATAATTTTTAATAATAAAATGTGAAAAAAAAACTTCAAACGGATAATTATTTAAATAATCAACTGGCGTGATTAGAATTTATTATAATCAACACATAATTATATTATCACATTATTATTACATATATTTTCTAGATAGTAAACAAAACGTTTCGACGAATTATTATCGACCAAGTTAAGCAAACTACAAATTGATTCGCCAAAACGCACTTAATGTTTGCCATAAATAATAATACATTGAATGAGATGTTCAACGACTTACTTAGTAAAATATTATAATAAACACGAACATTTGATAATTGAAAGTATATTATCGACTTTGTTCGCACAAGAACGCAGCTGGAAAATTTGTTTTGACCAATTTACGTAACGAGTTGGCCATATGTTTAATCGATAAATGATAATAGATAATCGAATTCGCGATACAATCGTAACAATATTGTACTAATTTTCGGCTCGTGTCATTTGTACGCGAGTATTGAAATAGAAATAATATTATTATGGTACGGATGCGAAATGTACGTGCGTTGACGCGGAAACGTTGACCTACTACGCTGCTCTCGTGGCGTCGTGTGCGGAAAAAAACGGAAAACAATTTCCGTCGTTTGGCGAGGTTAAACGTGTGCGGGGAATGCAAAAAATGCAAAAAATAAAAATATGCAAAAACAGGGCGAAAAAAATTACCCAAACGGTATAATAATAATAATATATATTATATTGAAATTCAGTGTGCGCCGAAAAGAAACGGGTCGCGTACTAAACTGATGTTGGCGGTGTGGGGGTAAAAGGAAGGGGAGGGACTAAACGGACTCTGCTTACTGATTTACGAGTAAAAAAAAAAAAAAAAACGTTTTCCGAGAGCGCGACATCACTTTTGCGGTGTAAATATAGCTTTCCGAACGGAGAATCTATGACCATCTAGACTTGCCAAGGAGGCTATAATAATATATTATACCACGTTTATACAGTGCACGTGCGAAACTCGCAAGTTTTGGACCAGTCGGCGGGCGGCGAATATCGTTGTAACCGTCGACGTTTTCGTGCGAATAATAATATTTTTGTATTCGCCCGCAAACACAATATTATAATATACGCGTTTCGAGAGTATATTGGTGCGCTGACCGCTGCAGACTATAGCACTTGTGAAAAACGAAATATTATTGTGACCGACCGCCGACGACGATTTCCATAATAGCACATAGAACAATGCGTAAAATTTACATTTTTTTTTTTTTTTTTTTTTTTTTTGGTTCATAACGTGAAACGGCAACAATGTGGTGTTTCAAAACTAGAAAACTCCTTACGTCACATTTATTTTTTATATTCTCGTGAAAAACTAGGAAGGAACTCGACGAAACTCGTTTTTTTTTTTTTTTTCGATTTTCTATACTTCTAAGAATATATATTTTGTTTTCCATTTAATAATAATATTGATTCGGACGATAACAGTTCAGTTCAATAAAAAAAATGTTAAATTCTGAGTAATATTTCTCAATTATTTGAGCTGGTCGAAAGCCCAGTTAAAGAAAACTACTCTTTTCCGAGCACGAAATTTTCAAGAAAACTCTCTTTTTTTTTTTCCTTATTTTTTTATTTCTCATTTGAAGTTATTTTTTTGGCTATATATAGTATCGATAAAATAATTATATTTTATTATCTATTATTTTAGCGAAATGGCGGATGGAGTATATTTTCATTTTTAATTCACATCGTTTTATCTTTTCCTGTTGAAGTTATTCAAGTGTAATCGAATAATTCCAATATTTTATAAAATATATATATATATATATATCTATTGAGGTCGTGATAGAAGCCTTACATCTACACGTAGAATTGATGGAATTTATATAAATTTGTAAATTGCCACAATGTATGTTTTATTCCGAATTCGTAAATGTCCAATATTATAATGTATTACGGATGGCCATGTAAATCATAATTGTGATACCTTATCAATGTTTTGGCAATCGTCATTTAGAAGATACACTGCTTACATAACATTTTACAAAAGAAATCTGAGATGCTTACGCGTAGTTAAATTCTTCGCGCGCGGAATGCGATTAACGGTCTTAGCGTTCGTCTAACGCCCGGGTATTCGGATATTATAATCCTGTAAGCATTTTGTGTGATTAATTTATATAGTATTATGCGTTTATAATTAATCATCAGAGAAGAAAACCAAACAAGAGACTGATCGCTATTACACGAGTATAATAACGCTCCGTCTAAGAAACTGTCGAATTGTATTATTTATGTCTTTTTTTTCCTTTCATAATATAATCATGTTACGTGGTAACTGGTAGGTATTATATTGATATAGAACTCTCTTGACGTACTATAACAAATTCTGATAAAGAATAATGCTTTTAAATCCTTTAACAAAAAAAAAAAAACAATAAATAAATAAATAATAATAATAACAAACACGATTGAGTTATTAGTTTATTACTTATTCAAAAAATGTTGATTATTTTTTGCAAATATATAATAATTTGCTATTGGTAAAAATATATTTAAAATCTAAGTTTTTTATCTTTAGTCAATTGCATAAAAGACATTATTCTTATTTTTATTAAACTGATTACATAGTTGGGAACTTTTGACACGTGAAAATATTTTATAACATCACAATTTTAAAGAGTGTTGGAAGGAAAAAATGAAAATCACGTTATAATCGAGTATATTATTGTTGTATAGTCTCTATAACAGTTTCGAAACAAAAGACAAACATGATTAATTTCATGTTAGGCGTAAATTATTCTCGTTCGTTATTTTCAAATGCTAACATTAAACTTAATTTAAACTTGTTTCTCCATTTTATAAAGCTTTTATCTACCTTACTCAAATTTAAATAATACAATTCCAACAACAATGTTTTAATATTTATAAAAAAATACATTATTATGCTCAATACTTTTATTGTTATTATACAATTTTTAAGTGAGAATATTATTTATAATAAATACATTTATTAACAGTAAACTATTATAGTATAATTACACTAGAATCGAGATATTAAACAGTATAAATGTTTTCTCGGTAAACGAACAAATACCTTTGTTAAACTAGTTTACGTTAGGTTAGTGTACTGCTGTTTAAAATATGGTCGTTAACATGATGTTTACTTTAAGCTTTTCGGAATTCTGAGCATAGTAAGAATGCAAAATAAATTTTAAAAACATATTTATGAATAGTGATTTTTCGTTACGGCATAATGCGATGTTGCGATAACTTCGAATATCGTTGATGGTGGATTATTATAATATTATTTACGCAATATTTTATTAACGCTGTTTTAATAATTTATTATTATACTGTTATTAACTTTTAATTTGTTTTCCTATAAATATAACCAAACCATGGATCGCAGATATATGCAAGTGTAATGTTCGATAATCGTCAGTGAGCTTATACATTTTTGCGGTCTCGATAATAATCCGAAGAAAAAATCCTTGTTTTCTACATAGTACTATAATAAAATACCATATTATAATGTACCTACTAATGGACGAATAATGGATAAAAAATTCCATTAACGCTGTGAGCACGCACAATCGGTTTTGTAATAAATATTCGATAGTGGATAGTAATAAAGAAACATTATACACCTTCTCTAAATGACATTTTTATTAATTATAGCAGTTGTTAAGATAGTAAGCATTTACTATTACTAAGTAATTTTTTTTTTTTTTTTTTAGTTAAATTCAATAATAGAATCTCGACATAGATATGTTATGAGTGATATACAATATATACAATAATAACAAATTTGTTTTAAGAACATGGGCACCCATGGGGAAAAAGAAAAGAAACTTATCCCACCCCCTCTGAAAAGAATATAATGAACTTAAAATTTGAAAAGAAAAATTAAAGTTTTTAAAGTGTAACATTTATTACGTATAGAAATTAGAAGCCGATTTTATGTACTTATATTATGAAATTTACTGCCTCCTTTTGAAATTTATCTTACAGGCATTGTTACCAAGGTCAACCATGGGCATGGTTGAGACTTAATATATATATAATATTAAAAAGACGTTACACCTTCATTTTCTGTCACCATCTACCTAACAAGAATTATAGCAAATTTATACGAACGTAGATTTTAAATTGTGAAGTTTTTGTCAAACTTAGAGTAGGTATAAACATCTATTAACAAATTTATAGAGAAATATACTTCGGTGAGAATGTCAGTTAATTTTGTAAAATATCATCTAGAAAATAAGTTATACTATACTCATATAATAATATAGTTTTATATTTGTATTAACAAGCGGTAACTTCTTCCAGATGATATTCTACAAAACGGATACGGTATTTCTTTCAAAATATGCTTATCTTTAAATTTATTAATAAATGTTTATACTTTAAGTTCAACCTAAACCTAAATTTCAAAACTCATAATTTAATTTCTTGGTAGCTGTGATTTTATTATATTTTCCGTTAGTTAGACGGAAACAGAACATACGGGCATTTGAGTAGTCGAAATATTTTAGATTGAGAGAAGCGAGGAATGTATTGGTTTTGCAATGTTTTTTTTTTTTATATTTGAAAGTCCAATTTCGGTATTCTGGATTATAGTTTCTGTTATTTTACATTTTTTTATTTCGCAATAATTGAATTTTGATCATAGGGACTTGCAAATTTTTTTGAGGATATGTGCACATATGTGGTTTACACACGTGGTATAATTTTGGAACGAAGTATCAGGTCAGTATATTATATTATAGTTATATTGAGTTACGCTCAGAATCGTATTTTCGAATGCAATATTATTGCATTGAAATCTTAATTATAATAAAACACTAATTTCTCCGTGGACCAAAGGGAAACGTCCGGAATCGACCTTCTCTCTTTTATTTATTTCTCTACTCATAAATTCTTTGTGGTTTGTATAATATATTATATATATTTTACGTCATTACTATAAACTATTTACCAGTCATTAACGATAGAGGCTGATATCAGTTGATATCATCGTTATTTTCTATAAAACCACATTAATTACCAAAATTGACTGGATAATGATGTTATAATATAAACAATAATAATTGAACTGGACATTAATAACAATCTCTATCAATTTATCTATTATTTCATACTTTTTATAGTATTTGCTTTAACTTAGTTATGGTTCACTATTCTGTTTATTCAGAAATACTTAATCATGAAATTAATTATCTTCTCTGTATACCCAGTACAAATAATAAACATATAAATATCTTTATTAAAACAAACTGAAAGGTTAGATTATGTTTGTGTATATTAATCTATAATTACAGCGATTTAATTGAACACGTAAAAAAATCTTAACCATCTTTAAAAAACGGTTAATTAAAAAAGAAAACAATGGAATATTTACGGGGTATATTTATGGAAGGCCAGGTGGCGACGGCGCGGCATCCGCCTTGGTAAACGCGGTAACGTCTTACCAAAGAGACGTACACTGTGCGGTCGCTCGTAGCGTTTTCGTCGTCAAACGGCGCGCCGCTTTTTTCTCGAATGCGATAAGGTTGTCGTGGATGACACTCAAAATGAGCATCGAGTCGTCGTACAATGTCCGTTGGTCGATTCCGGCGATCGATCTCACGGCGTTGTCGTACGTCCGCCTGGCCACGTCGTGTCCGCGCTGCCGTTGTTGGCACATCTGGTACAGAAACACGGAATAGTTGAGCATCAGCCTCAGGCGGACCGGATCGACGGGCAGCAAACTCTCGCGCCCCAACTTGTCGGCCCGCTCGTAAACGGCCCGCGACTGTGATATGACGGACGAACGCTCGGCCGGGTCGTGTATCGCTTCGGCCGCGTACCGGCCGTAGTCGCCGCGGAGTTTCCAGTAGAACACTTGCGTGGCCGGGTCCGCGGAATCGGCCCGTTCCGACAACAACCAACCGCGGATCACGGTCAGCATCTCCTCGCACAGCGCCCGCTGTTCGCTGTCCACGCGGTCCAGATACTGACGCGCGGCCACAGCTTCCGCCGGCTTCACGTTCTCCTTCCGTTCGATCCCCAACAGCGTCCGTCTGGCCGATCGTTTCATGTCCAACACGCGCTTATACGCCACCGCCAACATGTTGTCTTCTTCTTTGGTCGTCGGTTCGCCGACCTCGATCACTAACTTCATAAACTTGGCCATGTCCTCGCACCTGTTCGTCTCCTGCGCCAACTTGGCCATCCAAAGGTACGTTTCTTTGGCGGCTTTCAACATGGTTCTGAGTTCGTAACTATTGTCCATTTCGGTCATATTTTACTTTCACTCATTTTCCTTTCTTTCCAATAAATATCATATGCGTATATATCAATAATTCGTATTTAATATCACGTGTTTGATATAATTAAACGAAATACAAACATTTAAACGCGAAAACAAACTTTTATTATAGTTACATAAAGAAACAAAGAAAATCTTATTCAAGCCATAATAATATATTTGTGTAAATAATTAAATAAAGGATGTTCCTGAACTATACTTGAGGATAAAAAAAATATCATAATATCTTGGTGTCTCCTCCTATATTAGTGTACACCTAATATAAAAATGAACTACACTTTGTAGATCAATCGGGTAAGGTTAAACCTAGCCGTCTTGAACTTGAAATTTGTACTAGTATTTTCGTTTATATATTTTGTTTACATTTTTTTTTATTATATAATATTTTAAATAAAATATAATTTTATATAACTTTAAAAAAAAATTAATTGTTGTTATTCCAGACGGTCCGTGCAGTACCTAAATTCACTTGATTCTACGAAAACAAAAATTACGTATTTTTCATAGTTATTACCTAATAATTTTATAGCTATAGTATATTTTTTTTATTGAGATTTCAAACTGTAAATCAATATTATATTACTAATTACCATTTTTATGCATCTGGGATTATTATTGTATTTATTAACAATGATTACAGTAAGGGTTGAAAAAATTCTCTGTACTTATATGTTAACACTAACAAGCATTGTATATCATTATATTTACGCATATAATAATAATAATAAAAAAACATATTATATTTAAATTTTATTTACACTATAACAGGCGGACTAATAATAAATAATTGCGGGTGTTATATGATTAATAATGCTAATAATATGCTTATTTGCATGATATTTTATCTTAATATTTTTATACGCTACAACGCGCGTTCGATGAATTCGTTAATTGAACAATTTATAACCTCCAGGTTGCAGGCGAATGTTTAATCAACAAAACGAATAAATATTGGAATAAAAAACCTTAATAAATTATGATTATCATACGATTAGTGTTGAAAATTTTACATAATCATAATATATAAGTTTTAGTTATAGTTTATAACACCGATTTTCACGTACAAGAAATAAGTAAATATTGTTTTTTTTTCTTTACACAAAACAGATAATCATCTGTAAACTGCAAAAAAAAATCACGACAAGAGAAAAAGAGAAAACTAATGATAGTACTTTTATACTCAAGATAGAGTTGAAAATATAAATACAAATTGAACATATTTTCTCGATATTTCGGTGGTTAATTTTAGATATACAGAGTTTATCAGAGATCTTTGAACTATTTTTTAATTTTTTTCCTAATATATTATATAATTGTTCAAACAGTTGTGCATAATTAAAATTTATTTCTTTGTATGATTGTAAAAAGCTGTGTATTGTATAACGATGTTCGATACGTTCAATATGCATAGATTGAATTATTTTTATATTATTATTATCATTATTTTTTTCTACTTCGCGGATCACAGGTCTTACCGACCCGGGTCGAACTGTGAGCATCGATAAAGCTTATAAAGTTTAACGAACTCACAATTTCTAAAGCTTATCTCCTGGCACAAAGGACAACATTTGCAATAATTCATGCTAGACGTTATATTGTGTGCATATTGTTGTTTTTATTGTTGTTGCTGTTGTTCACCAAAAAGTTTTACTGACGTTTACACACGTGAACGAGTACACAATCTTTTTCGAAGATCGTTGCACACGATGATCATATTATAAATATGATAAATGTTAAATATTGTTTATAATTATTTACCCGTTTAAAATATGAATTGTGTGCAGCAGTGTCACAAAGGTTCGTTAATGTATTTGTTGAATTCGTTTAGAAATAACTATTATAGATATCGAAGGATAATCACAATAATAATATATAGTAGACATAATATTACTATGTTATAATTACTCATTTGTTTTTTGTTTTCAAAAAAAACCATAAGAGACTGTATTAGTAGGTTTAGCACAAAAATAATTAATAAACAATATAAAACAAAATGTATGACAATAAATGGATTAATCATAAATTGTACCTCTATGATACAAGATCGTTTTAGTAATTCTTCAACATTGTACATCGAGAATGATAACAAAATTACAGTTTTGACTTTACAATTTGTTTAGTATTTGATGATACAAAAAGTTTTATATAGATTTTACATTATATGTTATAAATCCCGATAAAATATATAATTTATTAGTTAATCTAATAGTTATAACATTTATTATTTAATTCTCAAATAGTAATATACACTTTTATAATTTTTATCATTTATAAAATAAAATGTCTTAATTTTTAAAAAAAAAAATTTCTCCTAATTGGGAAAATAAATGGATTTTTTATAAATAAATAAACTTTGAGCTCAATCCCTATACTTACTAATGTCAATCTTAGTTGCGTCTCTAATTATATGTGATTATGTGAATAATAGTTGACGAACGCGTATACAATTATTAGTTGGTTTTGACCATGTCAAAACATTTATAATACTTGTATTATTAAATAGCTATGTAATACTGTGGCTCCTACACAGCACTGCTACTATGTTGCCTATACATTACTCCGTGTTAAAATAACTAATTTTGACCATTCATGATAATAATATTAATACTCGTTTATACTTTACAATAATATAATCATAATATTAATACCATAGACATAAAAACTGATTGAGCGTTTTATTCAAAAAGGTTATAATTGCAATAAACAATAATTAAATAATCATATAACATGTTAACTATTAATGTTCTATTTAATATTTTAATGTTTTTAATAATATTTCGTAATAAAAATGTATAGCTATATTATTTCAATTATTTGTTGATCGTTATCAATTTGTTATTATCAATAAGTTATTAATTATAGAGTGAAATCCAGAATATACATTTTCTTTGTTTAAACAGTTTATTGTGTTTAACTTGCGGGGTGGAAAATGCTGTTTATATTATGTTTAATTAAATATTATAGTTATAAATATAATAATTACCTTCATACTAATTAATTATTATAAGTAATTAGATATATTACATTTTTTTATTATACACAAGGTGTTCTGTATCAACTTGATAATTATAATATTGTTAATAAAGTCATTATTAAATTATTTACAAAATTATATAATTTAGTCGTAATAATTATTTAAAAAAAGCTTTTTAAAATTTTAATAGTATTTCACGCATATATTACAATTAAATTATATTACTAAAGTATGACTAAAATATATTTTGATGTACATAAATATAAGATATTATTATTGTATAATATTGTATTTTGGGCATATATGAAATTCTAATAAATGCAATTCTCACGCTATGATGGTTAGAATAATCAATATATTTTATTAAAAACTTAGGCACATATTTGATTTTTATTATCGGTAAACCGAGTTTTTATACACATGAAATTCTAAAAATCTATTGTTAAGTATATTTTAATAAGATATTATGGAATTCATAACGACAACTGTAACATTAATACATTAATATAAAAAATAACTACAATATTATACATTTTATTTTCACAATCATTTATTGCGTATTATTCAACCAAAATTTACAAATTAATTAGAATATTTATTTATATGAATTTAAATAATTTTAAGTTATATAAATCGTAATGGCTTAATTTTTCAATGAAAATCTTTTAATAAACTGTTTTTCTATTTTTCTTGTGTATTTACTTTTTTTTGTACAAAAGTTTTGAACATAAATTTATTAGTATAATCTCAAATAGTTAGTACAAGTATTTCTAATTAATGTTCATTATTAATTTATATTTTCAAGTAACACGATACTTGTTCATTATGTCAATTCATACAATTGCATATTTTATTGATAATTATCAACATTATTTAACACATATTTATAAGTTCTGAAAATATTATGGTCGTCACAAAACGTATTATATAATATATGGATAAAAAAATTACTATAATAAAATTGGTAATATATTATAATATAATTAAATACAACCATTTAGCAGTTAATTAATGTAAAAACGTTAAATATTGATATAAATAAATGTCATAATAATTTACTGTGCGATTCAAATATTTTATAATGCTGCAAATATATTTATTTTAAAAATTGTTGATAAACTTAAAACGCTAAACAAAACCATAATATAATATCTCACTTAACAGTATTCCTATAATGGTTAATCAATTCATTTAAATAAATGTTATGTTTTAATATCATTTCAATGATAAAAAAAAAAAAAAAAAAATAAGGTAATGACTATACATCGAATATTGATTTTACTTACTTAGGTAAACATAATGAAACTGGAAAATGAAACACTTTATGAATTTTATTTTTTATTTACGAGTATAAAAGTTTCATTTTCTTTTTTACAAAACACACATTACAATAGATACAATTATTAGAAAGATATTTGTGGGAAAAATGTCTAATCCACCATATTATATGGATCTAAATCTCTATCCGATTTGGGTAATGTAAGTGTCAGTTTATTTCGAATTGTATAAAGCTCTATCTCGTGCAATTTTACAAAAAGGTAAAGTAATATATATTATAGAATTTGGCCGTCACTCTCAGTGACGTTAAACATTTGTCATCAGAAATACACAGAAAAAAGCTTAACAAAAATACTAAGTTGCAGTTGAAAATTGAATTTTAGAATTGCCGTAAACTAATAACGATACAAATATATATTACAACACTGATTAAGAATAAAATGATTAATTCTTATAAAAGAACAAAGTATTTAATATATATATAGTTAAGTTGATTGTATGTGATTTATTCCCATTAAATTATATATTAAAAATTAAAATACAGCTTATCACTTTTTTTTAAAAAAAATAATAATTCTTAATCGTTTTAAATATAAGTTTCATACAAGTCTTTTTTATTTTTAAACTAGGTATTTTTCGTATTACTATTATTATACAATTATTTTATACACATAAACCTATTACATTAACAACTTAATGAATTTTATCGATTCCTAAAAAAAAATTTTGTGGGTGAATGTTTCATAATATTGTAATATAATATTATTTTGTTGGTAGAGTATATTTCACGGGTCAAATGTTCGATGTACACCGTATAACACGTACACACCATTGTGTCGCATAGCAGCGAAATTAAATGAATAATATATGTGTCTAAAAGGTACCATAAACTCCTGTCGGCCATATAATTCAGTGAGTGTATACAAGTACTAACTTACGAGTCATCCCGGTGAAAATTCTTTTTCTCCTTCAATTTTACATTTAATACTTTAATGTAAAGTATATGAAAGTCGTTTTAGAATATCTAAACATGTAAAAATTCTAAAACGTGTCATTTAGTTGTTATACACATGTGTATAGACGTGTTTGCTCAAATACCATTCAATGGTACAATAATAAATTAATAAGAAAAAAAAATGCATTTTAAATTCGAAATAATTACTTAGATTCATAATTACGTAACAGTATTACATAATTAGATATATTATTATTATTATTATTATTAATGTTGGAAGGTTTATTTTTACCATTAAATTAATTTTCTCGTCTATGTTAAAATTATTATTGTACGTACAACGTATATACCTGTATAGGGAACGAAACAAAAGTAAATTGGTAAATTTCGCCCGTCTGCTACATCCAATCGCTTTACTGTTATTTCGGGTCATTACTGTGGTAGTATAAATACTGTGTAGGTACAAACCATGTTATACTTTGAACATCATAAAATACGTACGTACGAACAAAAATAAACACTAAATTGATTACAAAACATAGTACATTGTACAATTTGGAAGAAACATCAAATATTCGTTGGTACAAACGATTATATATTGAAGGCAAATAAGTTGGCAATATTTTTTGTTCCACTATACACAATACAGTTAAATCAAACCTAGTTTATATTTAATTCAAAATAATGATAATATTATATAGTGTAATTTATTGTACGCCCGGCAGTAAATGAACCATTTACGTGCATTTTTTTTTTTTTATTATTGATTTTCGTCTAAATAACAAAAGTATTGTTTTTGTTCGGAAAACAAACCGACTGGTATAGGTGTATCTCGTTATTTAAACACCAATCGATCATGTTGGTTTTAAGTTAGTAATTCATAATTGGTCTTTGTTCCTTACTTTTTCTTAAAATTCTTAAACTTATTTTTATTCTCCCCTTTAGGTAGCTAAATTTTATAATCCCTTACATACTTATGTTATAAAGAGACATATTTTTAAAAATGTTCTTTGTAAATTTTTATAAATTACTAAAATAATTATGTTTTAAATTTTGTTTATTACAGATACAAGTTTTAAAGATATAATTTTTTGTAAATATTTAACTTTTTAGTAATTACTGGAAGTTTTATAAAATACCTATAGAAATATTTAAGGTAAACTTTAATTGTTATGAAAAGGGTATGGAAAGTATACTAGACAAAGATTCGTTGATGCTTGGTAATAAGGTCTTTCGCCTCGTCGCCATTAGACTTTTTGATGAATTTATAAAGAATCTAAATAAATATATTGTATTTAATTTTCATGCAATATAAAAAAAATACGGTCAATAAGCAAAACCATTTAATTAAAAAAAATTATCATATGTAATATGTATACATAACTTGATAAATTAAATTTACATTTTGTAAAATTATATTTCGTTTTAAAACATTTTGTTTTTCTCGTAATTTTCTATACCAAACGTCTACAAATTATATTACCGACTTCCATCGCAATTACTATAACGAATTCTTTGCATACCTATCTATATTATGTATAGGTAATATAAAACGGTTAAAACCAAGCACTATTAAAATGGTACGCGGTATTTTAATCTGACGGCCTAAGAATTCACGTTAAATTTAAACAGAGTCTTAACTTATAACTATTGAATAATATTTTATAATTATTGTTTGAAAATATATAAATTAATGTAGTCAAGAAGTGTAGCACAAAACACTAGGTCCGCTTCCGGTTTATGACGGAATTGTTCGAAGGTCAAGACTTTAGGTCAATCGAAGATACAGTTTAATTATAACAGCGTGGTATAGTCACCAGGACGCGGTAACCGGTGCTATCAAATAGTAACGATATTTTAGAACCAACCGCGGTATTCCTTGCTTTCGGTGACCGGAATGACTGTGTCAAACACACATAATATTATATTATTACTGCTTTAATATTGGACACGTTGCAGACAGAAGTGTTGTGTAATTCATATTACCATATTATAGTGTATATTATATTGTTGTTATAATGTCGGTCGAAAACGGATGCTGTCCTGCAATGCTCGTGTAAATGTACATGCATGTCCATTTCGCAGAAGAGACCCTTAGACCGCCTGCCAGTCCAGATATTGTCATATCGCGTGGGGTTTAAGTGCTTTTGGTATTAAAATTGCTCGCAAACCAATATAAAATCATACATATTCTCTATATCTGTGAACCACAAGTAAGGTACAAAATGAGAAACTTAACCAGATTGTTGCACAGACGAACCATGCTCATGGACAAACCCTTTACTCGATAGGTAAGCACACCTATGCGATCGTCTAAGACAAAGTTATGGAGCAACTCAATGCAAAACGTCCTTTTTCTATTTATATGAATTTCATGTTATTATGTAAAATGTTTTTGACAGTAAAATCTATAGAGTATCATTATTTTATTGTAAAAAAAAAAAAAAAAAAAAAAAAAAACAATTTCTTAAAGAAAAAAACGTGATCGAATATGACTATTTCAATCAAAACAACATATTTTCATTATTCTGCTTTTTCCATGCGTTTGTAATAGGTAATTTAATTTTTTTTGCTTCAAGCAGACAATATATAAATTTTTTAAAACTATTATATTAAAAAAAAATAAAAATATATGTTGTAAATAATTATTTAAATGTGATATAATATAATTTAATTTTTGTGACATGTTTTATTAAAACTCTAAATTATTTTAATTTTAATAAAAATAGTATTTTATCTGGTTGATATCTTCATAAAAACATGGCATATTATTCAGTCATCACTATTTAAAAAGTATCTAAATTTGAAAATAATTGTGTTACTGTAAAATTAAAAAAAAAAAAAATAGAAAAGGTATAATTTAGTTACAGCTTCTCAATTACAACGAACAAATTATTCACTTGTCATATTAAATTAATCCGTCACGTAATAAATTAGAGAATGAAAATTACACGCCACCCATATATTATTATTATAATTTAGCAAGTGAGTATAATCATAGGTATATATCAATACCCGAGATTTGAAAATTGTAAATTTATTAATATATCCATTGAATATTAATATTAATTAATCCATCAATATTTATACCATATTAACGTACGCACGAGGTTTTGTGATCACAATGTTTAAATGAAAAACATGTTATGAAATTATGAAAGTATGAAATGCATATCAATATCACTCACAGTAAGTTTTATTTTATTGATTAGGCACGTAAAATTTAACATCCGATCAATCCATAAGACGATATTTAGTGATTATCTACAGTTTATTTGCTCAAACTTACTATTAATTTTTATATAAAAAAATATTACTATCTTGTAATTATATTATCTGAGTATATTTCTCAATATAATCCGTGTTTTTGTTATTGTTGTAATTAACAACTCAAGACATAATTATTAATTTGTATATTTGCATAATATAGTTAATGTATTTCAATAAAAATGTTTTTAGGTGGTCTATGTTAATTTTTTGTTCTAGTATATATTAATCTTGAGAAAACTTATTCAATTGTTAATTATATAAGTAAATATGTAAATATAAATGGTTTAGTAGTAGTAATTATGAATTTAACTTTTTTCATTTTAAATTTGTTTTTGTATCTTCTATAATATTATTAGTCCAACAAACATGTCACAAGTTACTTATTATTGTTTTGATTTTTACAATTATGTATTATTACATTATAACAACATCTTAAATTACATTCTTTGTACTCTCTATATTATATTGTCGCCTGGAAAATTAATATTTGCTGACATATATTTTACGATAACAGTCTAGACATTCTAGACTCGCCCATTATCGTACCGTCGCTCACAATTATTATGGTTTATATTTAATTTAAAACTATAATAATTGACAAGAGCCCGCTTAACTGACATCGTACTTTATCGAATCGGGTTATATAATATAGTTAAAAGATAGAAATATTATAATACAATTACCATAATATTATATCATCGTTAAATAAAATTTAAATTTTATTACCTAACCAGTAACCAGTTACCAATATTTGGTTCAATTTTATTAATATAGTAGGTACGCGTATTGAAATTGAACGCGCTATGTGTGGAATCCGTTCGACCTTAAAACAACGCAGTACAACATATTATTACTTGCTACGCGTCTATATAGTAGTTCGTTAATTAAATCTCAGCACGCGTTCGGTTATTACAATTTCCGCTCAAAATACACAGCATAGCCGACTTATTCATTTCCTTCCACGGAAATAATATTATTTTCCCCTTCATTTTTAGTATAATTATAATGGTAGAAACACTCTAAACCGTCATCATAATATCTACGTATTATATTCACGAATAACGGCTATTTTATCATTATCACTGTGCTCAACGCGAACTATTTCAACTCGATAAATATTTTATTTAAACAAATTCTCACAATAATCCACGCTATAACTATTGTAATATAACAATATAAACATTATAATCATTTTGTATTAAAATTTTACCTCATTTCATTTTAAAATCGAATGTTATAATTCACGTAAACACATTATTTACAGTTTTAAATTTCAATATTTTTTTTCGATATCTAAAATAATATATATACTAGCTAGTGATTATGATGATAAAGAACTAATATACCTATAATGAGACTGTTTTAATAAACAAATACACATTCTATATCTGTGTATTCTATATTTGATACTTATAAGAATTGTTACAATTTTAATTAATTAATAAGTCAAGTTATATTAAACGTTGATCTCATTAACACTTTTCTAAGCAACTTGTATGAACAATTTAAAAATTATAACGAATTTGTTTATAAATTTGAGGTGATTATAACATTATAAACATAATATAAACAAAATTGTGAATGTACGCTGGTTCATACCAATTCATAATTTATTATTGTTATCAATAATTAAATAATTTGTACAAATAATCAAATTGATTTTTAAGAAACTCGAAAATCGCATATAAAATATTTAAATAATTTATGATGATAAATAAAACAATATAAATTCGTTGTCCAAATATCTTAATCAAAAATACCTATTATGTTACTTCGTTTGTCTAACGAATGTCCATTTTTCGTTATAATTCAATTTGTGTAAAGATTTTTCGTACGTCTATATAACAACACCTATTGCTCGACGGTTTAGTTTTTCCTTTTCGCAAAGATAAATTGCTGACTTGTCCGATAACTATATTGCTTCGACAAGTATATAAAAAAAAAATAAAAAAAATAATAAAAGATTACAGTGATTTTCGATTAGTTTCCGTTATTTTCGTCAACGAATTCTCGCAAAAATGAAATACAATTATTATTATTGTAGTAGACCAAGGACTATAAATAATAACACGCAATAACGTGTTTTCTTAATTTAGATCATCACCGACCTGCATGTTAGGGGGATAAGAGGAAATTACATATCTTATGAATCATATCTGAAATATTGTAAATTTAATCGTTTTACCAATATTTTTAAATTAACCACAATTCCTCTAGAGAGTTTCGAGAAAAATCTTCTCACCTCAGGGCATCAATTTTATCCGAATCTACTAGGCACATGTTTACGTTAAAGATTCTAATAATTTGATATATTTGTCAACCACCTACATTTAAATGGTATGCCGACACTTGGGCTCAACAAATTAAGCGCCGGACAATTGGGAGCGAATATCAATACTTTTTCAAATAAATGTAAAACGTATACTAGATTTTATTGCAGTATAATAAATACGTTGTATTATACACGCTGATGTATTAAATTATTAGTACTAAACGGACTAAGGTTTGAAAAATTATGATATTCTAGTCTGGTTAGTTTTTGAATGGTATTGCTCAAAATCTATCATTATAAAATAAATATATTAATAATGTCTAAATGTTCGAGTATAATTTTATGATTTTTTCTCATTTTTAATTTTTTGTAAGAAAAAACCGTGTATATTAAATTTTACAACACTACCTATATTATTGAGTTTAAAAAGATATTGCATGATAGTATTTTTTTAATTTGAATTAATAAATAAATGTTTTTGCGCCCAAGTGTCGCCCATTTAAATAGTTTTTCGAATATTATAAGTCGATTATGATGTCATAAACCTCGCACAGGTCGAATGGACAATCGTCCGAACAATCCAACGTCAATCACGATCTCGAATATTTTAAAACGTTAAAATCGTATTTTAGTTGTCGTTGCGGTCATCTCCAAATATATATATATTACTCTAGCGATATATATTATGTGTAACATTAACATATTATTACATCATATATATATATATATATATATATTGGCGTCTGCGTCCCGAGCTTAATGAAAAAACCATTTTGACCGAACGAAAAAAGAAATAAAAAAAAAGATATAAGTATAAAAAAATATATATATATTATACAAACAAAAGGCCGGACGCGGTTGCGAACACTCCGAGTTCTAGACTCGTGACCGCGTATATGACTGCGGCGGCGGCGGCGGCGAGTCTCATGAATTACTCAGGGCGTTACTCGTGGTCCGATGATTTTTTCCACCTCATTTCTCGACGGTTTTGCAGAAACGGCCGAGGCGAGGGGTATAAAAGGCCAGTGATTTCTTTCCACTTTCCAACAACCGTCACCGGTCGTACGTTTCCGTTTACAGGGTGATCAGAATGACGCTTTACAAACATAATATTATGTTGAATTGTAAATAGCATTAAAAACGAATGCGACTCCCATCGTTTGTATAAAATGAAATTACGATCACTCTGTATGTTTATAATATAATATAAAGGAAATGTAGAGAAACATAAATAAGAAAAATCGCAGATTTATCCGTCTCTACATATTATTTTCAATTACACATTTTCTATATTATATAAAACATAATGCATATCGACCGCGGTAACGGTATCCTATCGACGACCATATATTATATTTAATCGGTAACCTACACATTTTCTTTCACTTGAATATCAATTACTGCAAAATTTGAAGATGTTAGAAAACGATGAAAATATTGCGATTTTTCAATTTTTTTTTTTTTTACGAATTTTCGTTAAATAAAGTTTGATAAATATGGATGATTTAGAAACTTATTTTTACATCAAAATAATATAATTTGTATTTTAGTCATCAAATCATAATGGCCGGGTAAACTGATTTACTAACCCCAGACTAGTTACTAGTTACTATACTCTCCAAAATCGATCATGAAACATCAACACGTCATGGCCACACTGTCGCAACTTAAAAGTGATGACCGGCGATCGGAAGGATTAAACCGAATGAATAATTATCGGCTTTAGTTAAATTTGGTCAAACTTGCTGTCAGTTGGCGCATAATTTTGTAATTTGCATATTTCACATGTATTATGGAAGATAAAGTTGGCAACTTTGTTTTAGTTTGCAATCAAAAATTCATCCTATTTTCCATCGGTTCGTGTTAGTGTTAAAACACTCTACTTTGTCTTTCTCTGAACAGTTTTACCGCTTTAATAAAGTTATTTTAGATAATAATATCTAATTATTAAATTAATTAGAATATAGAATAATTTTTATATCAACATCAATTGTATATACAATTTTATTATACTGAAGATTCCAGTTGTGATCAAATCATAATTAAAGTGACATAATCACATATTATCATTGTATTGGTTGACATTCTGTACAGTGTAAAATAACTAAATGTATAATATAGGTACATTTAATCATAAAAATCCATCTCAAATACTGATTCATACACGAATGTATGACCATTTTACAAGTATTATTATGAAACAGAAAACAAAATATACTCTGCAGTCTATACAATAAATCGATGGACAAAAAGCCGAAAGTTGTAAGTCTCAAACATTACATTTTACAAAAGAACAGTTTAATCTATTTAAAACTTTTAAAACCAAGTAAGTGGCATTAAAATATTTTGTTCTTAGGTATTTTAACTAATTTATAAATGTTGTGTGGATTATATAATATAACACTTTTAGATGGTTAAAATAGTTTTACAATAGCTTTATCAATATGAATGGGATATTTTATAAATAATGTCAATTATTATAATTGAATATTATAATTACATTAATATAAAATATTTTGTTTCTAATAAAAATAACAAGTTAAAATTTGTTAGATTCGTGCGATTAATACTCATATTTTTATTACGAAAAATGTATGTCATAAATCTTGGATTTGTTACATTATTATATTTTGAAGTCTAAAAAAAAAAAATGAATCTTTTGCTAAAAACACAAAAACTAAAATTTTATGTAGGTATAGTGTATAATATAATGCTGTTTAACTTTGTCGAAGAGATAATGCAGATGTACACGATGGACTTTTATAAAACGAATTTGAGAAAAATTGAACATAAGAGTACAAAATTTTGCTTTTTAGCCATCGTAAAATAGTTTTGTTTAATATTGTTTTGGCTGTAATCTTTACTCGTTCATTTTTTTTTTTTTTTTTTTATGTAAATCTCGTTTTAGACCCACGAATTTCAATACGGTCAAGACGTTTTATAACGAGGGATTGCGGTTACGTGTATTACAAACTACATTGTTACCGTGTCGTTTCAGACTGTCCAAATTGAATATCGTTTGATCGTTCGTACCCGACAACGAAATAACGTGTGACCGACGTAACCGCATAGAACCCAGTCCGTGTGACCGAACATACCGCAATAACCGCGTACATTATACCCGATATTTACCGAAACACAATTTGATCCTTACCGGCTCTGACTTGGACCGTGCGGGATACTATGGTGCCGGCTCGACTGTGGGCCACGCACCTGTACGCGGCCGAGTGCACGTCCGGCGAGTATTGGTGTTCGGCAAACGGCGAGAAAATCAACGTGCCGTTTCCGTCCACGCGCATCAAGTCCCTGACGTCGCCGACCGTCGAACCGTCGCGTACCAATTGCCACCGGACCAGCGGCCGAGGGGTCCCTTCGGCGGCGCACTCGACGCGGGCTCCGGTAGCGTTCGAGAAGAAGACCGACACGGGCGGCTCGACCACGAAACGCGGCCCGTGCTCTTCGCCGCCGTACGCGAAAACTGAAAAACAAAAAAATAAAATTATAATTAAGAATCAACAACGTGTTAGTCAGATCGTTTGATAACAGTGGACATAATACGACACGAGATAACGAGTTACGAACGATTCGTGTCGAAGCCGGATTGACTTTTCTAATTTCTTATCAATATGATACCGCTTTTTTTCGACGTACGTGAAGTCGACACTACACTTTTAGCACATTTGTTTCAAATACCTCTAACGAGCTTATTTAAGACTTGTTAGAATTCGTTAGACATTACTTAGTGACTTAAGACACGTAGTGCCGACTTCACGGTAACACTACACTATAGCTCAATAAATTCCTGAAACCAGTCTTAAAATCTTAATTGGCACTTGTTAGACGTTATTAGAAGGTTCTTAGAATTTGTTAAACAGTACTTAGAACGATCACATACGAATTACACAATCATTTTTATTACAATAAAATTTACCATACCGATATTTCCTGCGATTTTTGGTTTATCGGTGTAAAAATTTCATCGAACTCTAACCATATACCACTTGATCTTTTAACAAAATATTTTTTAAATCGTGACTGTCAATTTTTTTTATAAGCTTTTAAAATTAAAACTCCCAAAAATCGGCGAGATTACGATTCCATTATTTTAATTTTTTTCATTTCATGATAATTAAATTTTAATCATAGGGACTTTAAACAATTTTTGAGTATCAACAAAGGTGCTTTTCATTATAGAGAAAATTTTAGAAACGATTGGTTGATTTTTTTTGATTAAGTATTGAACTTTGAAATTGTTTTCATAAATGTTTAATATTACATTCAATTTTAGGTTTAACCGTTTGAAAACTTTATAGAAGCCTACTCAAATACTACTTAATCTATTTCCAAATTTTTTTTAAAAACCATAGATGTTAACTGTTTTTTTATAAGCTCCTAAAATTTGAATATTTTTTTTTATGCCTGAAGACACTTTTTCGGATAGTAATAATGGTCCGATTACCACAAATAGTGTAGCTTTCGGTAGCGAATTGCATCTAGTTGGTTATTTATCTTATTTTTCAAATTTTTGAACATTTTTTCTTTGAGGAAAAAAAAACTACAAAAAAATGACGGAAAAACGTCAAAATTTACGGAAATCGTAATTTTGATGCAAATAATTTTAGGTTTATCATGAAATCTAATGCAATTTTGAACATAAGTATTTAAAATTTTTTTGAGTTTTCTTATAGGTAGTTTACACACGTGGTAAACTTATGGAATGACCTATCATTATACTGTATTATATTGAGTTTCACTAAGAATCATATTTTCTAATGCAATATCATTGCATTCAAATCTTAATATATCTTAATATTTTATTATAATAATATTATAATAAACCACTAATTTGACCGAGGACCGAAGAGACGAAGGAGGAATATCCTAAATCGACATTCCCACTTTTTTATAAAATGTAATTACCCTAAAATATCTACTCATAAAATAAAAAATAGAAACTTTAAGAATGATAATATATATCTTAAAATATTTAAAAAAATAAAGATCTTTGTTCCAAATATTTTATTGTAAAAAACATTTTTAAATTCCAACAGAATATCAAAGAATCATTTTAAATTTCCAAAATCAAATTAATTTTAACATAAAAATATGGCACGTACTGATTTTTAAATTCCAATCAGGCAAATAGCATAACGTATAGATATTCTGTATTACGTTTAACGTAATTTCAATTTTATCAATTTTATCAATTAGAAATATGTAAATAAGAGTCAAAAATCAGAGAGTTTATCTAACCTAATATTTTATATTGTTGTTATGGGAAATTGCCTCTCTAGTTGTATTAAATTAGTGAAAAAATCATATTTTATTTCAACGATTCTGTTAAAATTCTCACACGTTTACCTGTACTCGTATATTTATCAATACATTTGTCTAGATAACATATTAGAATAGTTAAAATATTTTTAATTTAAATATACTTTAAAGAAAAATGTGAAAAATTATATTTTCAATCAATACTACAAAGTTAAAAACACCATGTTAAAACATCCCCAATAATTTTCCAACATTAGTCTTCAGAAGGATAGTAGGGAATTGTATCTCAAAAAAAATCACACAAAGTATGCAAACATTTGCATACTCCCTTAAAATAAATACATTCAAAATAAGAACAAAAAATATATTTTACGATTTTAGTTAATTAACTAGGAAATTGTCTTTAATATTTTAAATAAATAAATAATAATAATACCATAACCTCAAATTAAAATATAATTTGACTATTTTCGAATTCATAAAATGTAATATTATATTAAAAAAAAAAAAAGTTTAATATTAAACGACAATTATATGGGTATGCAAAATAAAATTACATATTTATTTATTATATTAATTGTATTTATTATTTATTTTATTATATGTACGAATATATCATAATTATATTGTCTCATCGTTTTGTTCAAGCATAAAACAAATTAATTTTTTACTTGGCTATTTTTGTGACCGTAAAATGTGTAAGACAAAATACACAATTGATACAAGTCCTCTACTCCCTATTCATTATTGACGATTTTTTAAAATTATCAATAAGTATAACATTTTATTTATATAAACCAATGGTAATGATAAATTTTCGAAATGTGCAGAGAATGTATCGAAAAAAACCGATAATTTTCCCCTCGAGACAAGTACAATAATATTGTTACATTATAGAATATTATTGCGACCGATATGCTGCAGAATGCGGAATGCAAACAATCTGAGAATCGTTTTTAACAATAATATTGTCTCATATTGTCAATAATGATGTCGTTTACTTTTACTATATTTAACGCGGCCGCGGTTTGGTACGAATGGTAAATCATTATCATTCCCGGGCGTCATAATAATATTATCGCTACACCTGAGCGTAGACTTCGCAAAGGGTTCGTAATAAAAAAAAAAAATTAAAAAAAAAATTTTAAAAAAAATGTTTAATTAACATGACGTATAATTTTGCAGCTGTTTTATGTGTAGATTATAAAACGATGGAATAATAATAACAAAAACCTTTAGGATAGAGCAACCGACGAAAGGACCTCGGGATTTCGGTACGGGTTAGATGATGCCGAAAGTAATGCGCGATATTAAACCTTTTTTAAATGTTTACAATATAATAGCATAAAAATAATAATAATAATAATATAACGATATAGACTCGATCGATTAAAATGGTCGACCATTGTAAACTGTCGCGCTGACCCGCCGCCGACGGTTCAACGGAAGACGGTCGATAAAATAAAAAGTAAAATTATATTTTATTCCAATCAATTTACTTATAATATAAAACGAACACAATATTTTTATATTCGGAATACTGATAAATTATTATTAGTTTGAGTTTTTATTTTTACTTAATAAATAATATAAAAGAAACGAAATAAGAATGAAAAATAAATTATTATTGTGCGCATCAAAGGTTGGTTTTTATATTATAATACTTGCCTACTCGATAATAACAAAATATAATATTGTTATCTGAAATAACAATTTGTTTTTTATTTAATGAAATTAAAATACTGTTGTTACATTGAATGTAAATAATCGACAAATAATTTATTATTTATTAACTTTTTACATAATTATTTCTTATTATCTACATATATTTCAATTGTAAATGAATGACAACTATTTTTTTATTTTTTATTATTATTCCAAAAAGTAAAAACTTGTTTTTGTTTTAAAATCAAATATAATATATAAATATTTATTCCATAAGTTATGAAATTATTTAAAAACGATATATATTTGAAGACGTAGGTAGGTACTTATATCATATTATGGTTATATCATATCATTATATTATAGGTAGCTATTCAATATTTAACTACAGTCTCGAGAACTCGTAGAGTAAGTTTCTCTTTGACGTAAATGAATGAAATATAATATAATGTATCGATCACGGAGAATAATATAAAGTACGAAATTTACAACGTGGTTGCAATAATTTTCACTGGTTTATTTTTTTAGATTTACTGTTATAGTACCTTTTACAGAAACAATAAATTTAAGAACTATAATCATTCGAGTTGTACATACATAGCTCTCACAAATAAACATTTTTCTCCGAGCATATTGTATTGTCCAGTCAAAATAAATAATTAACTTTTGATTAATTCGCATACAGCTAGAAATTAGTATAGACCTCAAGTACATCATTATCGATAAAATATCAAGAGTTCCCATTGATACTAATACAAATTGTATACAAGGTCAAAAGTGACCAAATTTGGTTTTCATAGATATATCTAAAAATTTAATTGTTTTAGTCAAAATAGCTTAAACAAATTTTGTAGATCAAGTAATTTTCTAAGAAAAAGCAGAATTTTTTTTTTCTATGAATAATATTAATCAAGATATTGAGATTAAAACATTTTAAAAACATTATCTTTATATTATTATTGATATTCTTTATTATAAATGAAATAATTAAAACTAATTTTATATAATTTGCTATGATTAATTACAATCTTTAAATAATTATTAGACAGAAATATCATTATGTAATAAAAAAAAAAAATTGACCTAGAATAAAATGTTTAGCAGCAGTAATATCGATGGAGACTTTAAATATTTTATTTGTAATCATACAATACTTAAGGTATTTACTAATTTTCAGTGCTGTATAAATTATACCGAAGTTAATAATTTTTTGTTTATTTTGACTATTTTTACATATATTGTGATTTTTTAGAATTATTAACTATACAACAGGTCTTATATTTTGTAGAATATTAGATAAGTTAGAATTAATATGAAATTATTATAAAAAAAAAAATTTAAGTTTTAAGTCTATTTTAATACACGTCAAACAATTGTATTTATGTTTTATAAAATAACGGTAGGTTTTTATTCAGTTAGTGTATTTATTGTCTTAATTTGTAAATTAACAGAGTTTATTTGACTTATTAACAGTACTAAATCTATACGTATTTTCACAATAATTTTTTTTTTTAATTATATAACTATTTAAATACTACAAAAAAAGAAACATAATTTTGCGTATATCATAAAAAGAAGGAATAACTTCCTTTTTTAAGACTTTTAGAGTATAAGAACAATATCTTTTATACAATTTAAAATTGTCTAATACTATACAAGTAATACAAACAGTTATGTACAAAATATATTACACTATAATTTTTAAGTTTCTTAATATAATTTTATATAAACCAATTTCCAAAAGAACTACCTGTGTTCTTATTAAAATACCCAAGTAGAAATACGTATCCATCGATTTTATTATAATTAGGGCTTATTAAATTCCTAAAAATACCAAAAACTGCAATTGTGTCATAAAAGTATGGTTAATAGTAAGTTATAATTAAAGCTAAAAATATAATTCCTTATAAAAACCTTAAAAATGTCCTTTTTTTCTTATTAATATACCACGTTGGATTTGTTGCAGGACCGCCAATTGTTATTTTTAATCTAAGTTTCAATATAAGTTAATATTGCCCCATAACTTAATACAATTGCCTACGTTATAGTTTCTTATATTTATATAGAAAAAAAAAACATTTAGGCTTGTAAAAATCTGAAATAAAATATATAATTTAAATTTTGTATCTATAAAAACTCCGAAATGCTCTGAAAATCTAAAAAAGTTTAAATGTACATAAAACAACTTTTGTAAAAAAAGCGAAAAAAAATTTCAAAATTAACTCGGCAAGCTTTGAAAATGTAAAACAATGTAAAGTGCATCGAAATTCTAGGCCTAGTTATAACATTATAATATTCATTAATAACAACGTTCCATTTATAGCGGTTTAATCTTAGTAATTTTATGCTCCTGGATATTAAAGAAATAATAATGTAGCCTATTGTAAAATATATAAGTGTTTTGAAACCGAACCGTAATGTTTGTTAAAAAATGTAACCCTCGTGTAATTTTGATGATGTTTACCGGTAAATTTTTAATTTTGTTCGACGATTTCCGTTAGACGTTAAAACGTTTTCGTCGTAAACCACATAACGCAGTCCGAGCATAAAGTTAATACCTACACCGGAATGGGGACCTGCCTATAAGCATAAGTATTAGTTTACATTTTTTATTTTTTATATTTTACATTTTTAATACCTGTATATTATAATATAATCATATTACGTGTGTATTATATTGCTTCGACCGCGCGAAAAAACCTCTCATAATATTACATAATACGATACGATATTATATTTTATAGTTATATTTTCGTGTTAGTACTATATTGGTAGTGAAACTGTATTGTTTTTTTCTTTTTTTATACATATACATTTTTCGTTGTTGTTTTGTAGGCAGAGAAAACGTCATCACTTCATCATAAATTTAAAACTACGTTCGAAACTTAAATTACAAACTACTGTCGTTTTAAACGTTTTACTAATATAATTAATGAGTCCGCCGTACAGGCGTTCAGTAACGCGTGATGTACGCGCTTTGCGGGAGTGTGGTAATTTTCTGTGAGAAACAAGTTAAAAGCGTTTTTGTTGTCAGCAGCTTGTGCTGAAGTTTTATACAAGGTGTCTTAAGGCTTACTTGTGCCTATTCATACATCATAATAAATGCCTTTTTTTATTTTAGTATTACAAATAAAACATGTATTTCGATAACATTTAATACTTAAGAGAACAATTTAAAACACAATTTTCTAACATAACTCGTCAAAAGTTTTAAGGAATTATTACGTTAAATATCAGGCGTTGCATGTTTAACTTTTAATTTATATTCGGATAGTTTGTAAAATATACAATAATTTAAAAATATATATAAACTACTGTTCAATAACATATAAAAATGTATTGAATTTTTTCTGAAATACAGCCATTTCTCGTTTTTATTTTTTATTTTGAATAATGATGAGTATATTATATTTGTCAGCTTTCCACGGGTCTGTACACATTAAAAATCTGCGTTGAGAAGCTATAGTAACATTTCATCATGTCTACGAGTAAGAGTTATGTAGATGTTATTACTCTTGTACTGTGTTATTTAATACTCGGAAGGCAATTTACATAATCTAAATATATATTACCTATATAACATATTATACGTAATATGTAATATTGTATTATTTGCATGTATATCGGATGAGATTGATAATAATTGGAAAATGTTGAAAATGATACGGATCGTTCGAAATTATGCGTTTCGCCAACTATTCGTATACGTTATTTGAAAACTGACATAATACAATGCATGATATTATTAAATATGACTCGTTTAATAATTATTGTTGACATAATGATAATGTGATGCAACGAAAATAAACATATTTTTCAAAATTACATTAATCGCATTATATTATATCAACCACACTCTTTAAATATGACCGAAATCATAATAACAATGACAATACAAATACGTCGTATGACGAAATAATAACACCATTGTAACATTAATTGTTATTTAACGAAAAACAATTATTAATGTCAAATTTTATCATTAAGTATGGATCGTTATACGCCTGCTATTCGTATTTTTCATAACTTTTGTAATAAAGTTCGTTTATATAATCATAGACATGTCTGATAATAATAAAAAAAAAATAAAATAAAAGTATAGTTGTAATAATAATTCATTATGATATATATCTCAATCTTGATTAGTTCACTTTTGTTCAAAATGGTCGCGCGCCACAATAGCTACCGTATATCATGGTCGTTTTTGAACCGCACTATACCACGCTTCTATACATTATTATTGTATGGAATAAAGTTTGATTACTTTTCAACAGTATATAAGTATTATGTATTATACTGCGTCCACGTCTGGTGACTGGTGTGTCTTTCACGTTTTATTCTGGTCTCTTTTACGCCTGTTATTTATACGTCTCGTTGTGCTATATATACGTAAGTTTTGTAAAATCCTAGTCTCTTTATGTTTCATCACTCTTCATTACGTCCAATACAATCCTATTGATTTAGTGTTCAGTCTCGATTTCTGTCTACGTCCATTTCGGACGCAAGTATACATTCGCAGCATCCCACCCGTCCAACTTCTCGCTATTTTATGTTATTGATTCAGAGCTAAGATTTTATAGCACTAAAAAATTATCAAATACCTACCCGCTATAACATGACCTAAACAAATCTCTATGATTTGTTCTAAATGAACAAAAAAATCAACTTTCCAGTGTAAATAATACGATAAATGTTACAGTATTTATTTAATTATGCAATTATGCATCTCACAGCAATTAACTTTTACAGAAAACAACAAAATATAGAGGATCCCATGAGAAGACTTTTAAATATTTACCACCGCCTAATAATGTTATAATTTGTTTGTATTTAATATCATTCTCTATTTGATATATTGAAACAAAAAAAGCGGAAAAATTGATTCCCGACGTTCCACATTCACTCCTTCAGTCCTCAGAGAACTTAGTGTTTTATTACAATAATGATTTGAACGTAATGTATTGCATTCGAAAGTACGATTCTGAATGAAACTCGTAATACTTATTACCCTAAAATATAACAGACAATAACAGTGTTGTGCGTTATCTAGATAAAATATAATTATCTTTTTATCATATCTAGATAAAAATTATTTTAAGTATCTTTTTATCTTATCTAGATAAATAAATAGGCTATCTGAAAATAATCATCTAGATAATTATTCAATCAATGATTTAACAAATTTTGATACAAAATTATTTTAAACCACGCTCTGTAAACACTATTTATAGTTTTAACTGGATCATCAGATAGTTTATAATTAATTATAATAATATTTACAAACTAATCATGATAATAACAATTATGGTTTACGCCGAGTACGAACGTTAGTTCTACAATATTAAATATTAATTATCTGTTTTTTTATCTAGATAAAATTGGTTATTTTTTATCTCTTATCTAAATAAAAAAATTAAGTGTTGTATATTTATCTCATCTAGATAAATTTAAAATCAATTATCTGTCATTTTATCTAGATAAATTATGTACTTTTGTATTATGTGGTTATCTTTGTACAACACTGGACAATAAAATAATGAAAAATAAAAATACGTTTCTGTATAATAATAATTTCCAAGATCGACATTTAAAAACAAATTACTTATTGAAGAACTTTATAATGGATATTCAAGCTTAGATATTAAATTGTATAGGTATTTCAGAGGTAGGTATTAATTTCAAAATAAATAAATAAAGCATCAAAATCGTGTTGTTGCAGGTATAATGTAGTGGATTTGATTTATTTCATTCGTCTTAATATGTTTACGGTAGAATTATATATTTTTTATTATTACTTTCTATATTGATTTTATATTTTTGTATTATTATTATTATTTGTTTTAACAAAACTCTATTTTGAAATACAATTAAAGTAAAATCGATATCAATAGAAAACAAAAAAAAATAACCAAGCAAATACAATATAACGTTTATGAACATATAATAACACAATAAAATAAAATAACAATGTTATAAAGTAATGATGTAATATTTTATAATGTATTAATAAATTATATCTAGAGATTTATAAATAATCAATTTTTCTTATATTGAACGTTCTCATAAGTTAATCAAATATCTTATCATTTTTGATCCATACGAAATTTCCAGAGAAACATTTTAAATATATATTCTATCGTCAGTGTAATTTTTTATTTAAATGAAATCAAATAATATGACTTCAATAATGAAAATATTTCTATAGTTTGTAAAATGCAATTTATTAGGATTAATTTCTATTCCACTATTAAGAGCTAAAAACTAGATATAATTATTAATTACTATTTGATAACCTATATAATCAGCTAAAATATAAAGTACGTTTGTAGTTTATATAAATAATAGTAAATTAAACTCAAATATTATAAACATAGTATTTGTAGAAAGCATTTAAAAATATGTTGAACGTAAACGCTTGATCGATAATAAATAATTATAAAATAATAATACTATTATGTAGACTAAAAAATAAAATACAATTTTTAAGCAAATCTATAGAAATTTTGTTTCTATAATTATTAATTTTATATAAAAATATACTTATTTGTTTTAAAATAATAAATTATTATTAGTGCTATTACTATTAACATTAAAATAAGGACTCGTATATTATTGTTTATGCATTATTTTTATATATTATAAATTTTAATAATATTGTCATGTTAATAACGTTTCCTGGTTTGTGAACGAGTTATAGATTTAATTAATACACAAACTATATAGTTTAAAAGTAAATACAACTTAGGAAACAGGCAATTTTTGGCTAAAAGTAAAAACTTCCAACGTTATTCGCTCATTAAGTGCTACAACCATAGAACTACAGTTGAAAGTTTCTGCGATTACTCTGTTGCATACATTTTACTAATGGTTAACGTTCAATTATTTTGTTTTAGTCTACGAAAACCGACGACTACGCGCGGTAAAATATTAAAGAATGATTGATAAAGTCTTTGGTTCATTCGTCAAAGTATACCAGAGTTATATTGTCCTAATATTATCCATAAAAGTAATTTACCAGACTTTACTTTATTCATTCTCGCCTGCGTATACTGACTATAAATTATTTCCTTATTCTCAATTTTTCCCCGGTTGTTAGTTCAAAGTACTTTTGTACATTTTTATTATAGGAAGACATACAACCGAGACGCGCATATATACCTACTACGATATACTAGTTTTTGTTTCAAATAGCTTTACATTAATGACGACAATCTAATCGTACTTATACGTATATAGTATTAAAATACTCGTTCCTACGACATCAACGATTTTCCATTATAATAGCATCAAGCCACGCAGTTCATCGTCCATAACTAATTTTCTTTTATTATGTACTATTCCGTTTGTTATTAAAGTTTTAATAGATTGACTTGACACAGAGAATAGCGCACGATATTATTAGATGAATAAGTCGATTTAATATCTAAAAGCAAAGTTTATCGTTAATCTCGGGGGCTGAAAGTTTTTGGGAGCAACTGAATTCACTTATCGGTTTCTACGTTTTCTGTCAAGGAGGTTTTTGTTAATTAAAAGCCAATCTCATCGCTTCAATGCGTGCCGAAGTTTTAAATCCTGTTCCGTCCAACAGCAAATAGCAATCTTGGTTCTTTTCCGAACACTTGTCTGTGGATTAATCCAAAAGTAATTTCTAAATATATGTTTAGCCTTTAACTGTGAGTTCTGTGAAATTAAATTTATTAATAATTCATATATTTTCTATAACACTAATATCTTCCGAACTCTCTTCCTGGGAAAAAGTAAAGCGTTTAAGTACGGCGAATTATTTTCAAACAGACATTTTCTACGTTTTATAAAAAGTATAATGATTATATTAAACATAATTTAAGGTAAGTACAGGAATAATTCTAGAAAATATGTATCGTTTATTAATTGCTTTTTAATAAAATTTAGTCAATTAATAATATTATGTTATATTATACTGCAAGATATTATTTTCATACATATTATATCAATACAACCGTATTTGAATTTCCTATATGGAGATTATTAATAATATTATGAATTTTCGGACGATAAATACATTTTAATATCAAAACGTATTATCATACTTTTAAGACACAGAAATGTATTATTGAACGTTATATGAATATTTTATTGAATTGTTTTATGTCAACAAATCATAATAACAAAGTACGTTTTTGTAACTTAAATATCATTACAAAACAGTGTATATTTTATTATTGATAATATTACAATACCGATTGAAGTAATGTTATCAGTTTTTCATTTTAATTAATGATCGTTTATTCGAAAATGCATAACACCACCATAATGGAAGTTTGCAATATATTGGTACATTAATTACGAATTTAAAATAATATTTCGTTTACTCCATGATTTTTTAAGTATGTAAAATGATGTTGAATTTGACAACGGTCATGGAAGAACTTGATGAGTTTTAATGGATGAGAATTAACAATTCGTATTTTAATCGTTATTGTACATCTATACGATTTTTAGTAATTATCGCTGCGTTATGTCACTATTGAATACGCGGGTAAAATGTGCCGCCGGCGACGGAGTGAAATTTAAAAAATACTCACGGCGTGAAAACCCTGAATGCCGCTGGATAATAAAAGTACGGCTTTCACGTCGGAATTTATCGAAAGTTAAGAGCCGTCGTCAGGAGCCGTTAAAATGAAATAATAATATGCGATTCGGGCCGGCAGGGAGGAAATAAGAAACCGGGCGAGTGGCGGATGACGAAATCGTGACGAAATTATAAAGTACTGTTTTGTATCGTCGTGATATTTTTAACTATAACGTCGGCGAGTTTTTCGTATTACCCGAGAAAAACGCAACATTATAAATTATTATATATATATATATATATATTTTATTACGAACGTTATGTATGAAATGCACACGAGCTAATGTCACGTGGCCCGGCGAAAATCGAAACCACTTTCGAGCGAATTATGCGTCTAGCCGACTCGCTTGGTTCGAGATTCAGTGTATTTATATCATACCCCCGAGGACAGTGGATTTATCGACGATGGTCGTAATAATATATTATTATATTATACCGACGGTTAGCGCAGACGACATTTTATCGTTCGCATTGGAAACGCGGCGTGTGCGCGCCCCAAAACGTCCGCAATGGTATACGGTTTTATATGTATATAATATACTAATAATAATAATATGAAACCGATGTGTGTATCGTGAAGAGTCATTTTTTTTATTTCTCTCGCGCATTCTGTTCAATGTTTTTTTTTATATATTTATTTCTTGGTTCGTATTGATTTCCAAACGGTTACACATATAAGAATATTTAAACAATAATAATAGAATATTATTCTATATGGAAAAAATAAATATTTCTATGGAAAACGTATTCGTATAGGTTTTTAAAATGTGTTTTTTCGGTCTTTCACCTATATATATATATATACGTAACACACTGTATTTATATGTATACGAACAAACATCATCCGGGTCCGTCACCCGTCGACAAGCATCGCGTATGATTTTTTTTTATCTTTTTCGATCGGTCTACGAGGGAAGATAATAATAACATAGCGCGCCGGGGCGTCAAATTTTTATTTTTTTTCCGTCGAAATTATATTACGACGGGGCTCGTGACGTTTTTACGACGGCAATGTCTCATTTCAGCATTCCGCCCGTCCGCGAACGCATTTCACAGACCCGCGGTGATCGGGCAAGGACCGAAACGAGCGTACAAAACCCATTTGCACACCAACATTTTTCCGGGGGGACCATTTGCAAACGTATTTTTTTTTTTTTTTTTTTTAGGGAGTATAAAAAAATACGCGCTTGCGCCAAAAGACGCGTCCGACGTACCGTTATTGCATCGTATAACTATAAAACCGATACGAAATATCGTTTATTACGCACGCTAGTAGCGCGTTAATACGTACGTCGGATCAACAAAAATATCCCGCTATTGTCCGGTCAGTCGAGTGTCGTTTTGTGACAATGGTCGCACACAAATCCCGTCATAACCCATAACCAAAACTATGAATGTGTGTGAGTGCTATAAAAAAAAAAAAAAAACAGCCTGCGGTTCGGTGAACTCGAAAAAACGACTTTTTTTTTTTGTTTCTATCCTTAGGATTTGGAATTTTTATTTTATATTTTTTTATTCTTAATTCGGTATAAAATGTTGTCATATATAACACTAACAAAAATCATAACAACAATAACTACGAAATTATTTTAATGACCGTGTCATTGTCGTGTTGTCGAGAGCAAGAAACGCGTCGTTTATGATTATGAGCCGACCGCAACAGTTGTTGTTCAGTAGAAACTTAATTTGTTTGACTCGTGTTTGTCAAACCACCACATCGGTTATGTTAAAAAAAAAATTATCTAAAAAGGATTCAGCTACGTTATTAAATTAATATTACGCAAGATATCATTGTCATGATATAATGACAATATATGAATTAAATTATAACTTTTAATATTATTAAAAAAAAAAAAATTTGTTGATTATTATTTCAGAGATTGTACCAAATTGATTGTATCAAGTTAATGAATAATTTTTAGTAAAAATTAAAATAATCATATTAATGAGCTACTCATAATATAATAAATACCTTTTGAATTAGTAATAGTTTAATATATTTACATGAATTAAAAAAATATCAATAAATTATGGAAAAAATATAAATACAGTATTTACAATTTTCCATAATATTATCTAATATTATGTTTCGTATTGAAATAATATTTGTTAATACATTGAAATTTTTGTTTTAAATTAAGAAACTATTGTGTAATAAAAACTCAAGTTAAGCACTCGTGTAATCGTCTTGTATTACTTAAAATTTTAATTAAGTATAATAATGATATTAAGTCAATTATCGTATATAAATATTAATTAATAACATTAACAGTATCTCTGATTAATGCACTCAGGAAAACAGTCGATCGTCAATATTATATGAAGTAGATTTTCTTATTATAAAAACATTACATTTTCTTATTTTGAATGCAAATTGTCTCAGTAATTTTAAATACATTTTAACGGTTACAGGGATTTTAATTTATTGTTAAATATTTTTACACATTAAACTCTAATCTAAAAACAAATAAATGTTTTATATAGGTAATATACTTAATACTAGGTTGTAACGTTTCTTTTAAATTATCGTCGATAAGGTACAAATTTTCTTACGATAATACACTAATCGATAACAATATCGGGAACAACTTACTCTGTAATGAGAAATAAATAAGACGTCGTTATAGGACTTACTTTTTCTAATCATCGACTATCGAGATTAAATGAACTTATCAAGTAAATTTGTTTTTAAATCGCAAAACATTGATCATAAAATAGCGGATACATAACGCAAATGAATTGAGAGTGTGCTGTCGTTTACACCCATATTCGTACATTAAATAATGGACCAATTAAATTATCCAATTCCATTGTTATAAAGATATTATTGAAGTAGATATGTCATAAAATATACATTTTATCTTATCTATATTATAGCATACATTTTGCGTTCTCTTTATGATTATATAGTTAAGTAAATCTAATATTACGAACATATATAATCAAAATGTAAAAGCCAAATTTATATTGACATCAAATAATAATAAACCCACTTATTGTATAATATAGTTTAACCAAGATATAATTAAAAATAATATATAATACTTAGCCACAATAATATAATTATGTGTACATTATATTACATTTTACAAAACAAAAATTACCTGGACAATTATTTTATATACCAACAAATTCTTTTATTTTTCTAAAACAAAGAGTTTCCAAATCAGAACAGTTTCAAAGAAAACGAAAACCCTTAATTTAAACTTCCTTGCCTTTTTTTCCTTTTTAAACTTGTACATTTTACTCAGGATTGTCTTAAAATGCTCGAACGTTTGCATTTTAAATTTAACTCTAATACCGAAAAAAAATAAAGATTTATTTCCTTTAAATTATTCTATTGCAAAAGTTTTAACACTTTTTTTTAACTGCTAGTATTTTAATACCACCGAGTAAAATAATACAATCGATATTCAAATTATTCCGTTGAATTTGCATTATTTTAATTCTGCGCTGTGCAATAAATCTGAAATTGTGGTCGCCATTACAGCATTTCGTGTTGTGTCCGTACCTATGTATGCATAATATTTCAAATTTGTATATTTCGTTTGTTAATAATTTACGTTGTGATTATAATTTTAGAGAAAATTATGAAAGAGTTACCAATTATTGAAAGAATGATGTATTTCGGATAATTATACATGTCGTGTCGTAATTGTCATACGAGTTATAATATACGTTCATTGATCGATTTTTTTAATAATACATTTTCCCTTCTGATCTCGGCAATTAAATGAATTCAAAAACACGTGAGTTTTGTCGAAAACAGCGAAACGCGAATATTCGATCATGTATGAAGAGTCTTTGATGTAAAGTTTACGGGTCGCATAAAGATCATATCGCTAAAAATAAAAGCAATATAATATAATAAGTAGTATATTCAAAATACGTATTCGCGATGTAAAAATATTCCGCGTACGTGTCGTGTAGTTTCTTTTGGCGACGAAAGTTTTCTGTCGACAATTTTCAGCCACGCGCAATTTGTATGGTCTGTATATAATATATATATATATATATATATTATGTTTTATTTTCGCTTCTAGTAAATTTCAAGATTGGCCAACATTTTAAACATTTCGAATAGTCGTGAGCAATAAAGTATTAATCTCGCACACGTGTGTGATAATTTAAAAGCTAAACGGATAGAGTAAATCGTCGACTGGTGCCGCGGGAAGAAAAAAAAAAGCGTCAAAAGTTTTATTTTTTTTTCCCCCTCGTTCCCGACGATTTACGTTCTCAATTTACGGCTCCGTTGCGTCGTACCTTTCGCAAATGCACAATTCGAGTTTTTCCCAAAGCAGATGCCTGTCATGATGGTATATATATATATATTTATAGCTCAAAGGGAAGTTTGTAAACTAGCACCATGTAGCACTTGTAGGTAAAGAACGGACGTTCGTTTTCGTGACGTTAACTTAGTCAACGACTAACATTCATTCAACAAATAGTAGGAAGATGAAAAAAACGGAATTCCAGTCATGAAAATAAGTTCAGCCCGAGTGTTACAATTTTTTATGCCAAATTTGTACGTTGATTTACAATGCACATTGTCGAGATCAAAAAACAAATACACATTACAAAATCAAGTTATTATAATAAAAAAAATATTAAACATAAACATATTATTAACATATCTTTAACCAACATATTATACTATATTGAAGTTTGATAGAATTACATAAGTAATAATACAAATTTCTTTCTGAATTTTTATATTTTATCGATTTCAAATTTTTTTAATTTGCTAGGTAATGGTACATTTAAATTTAAATTTTTTGATGTATCAAGAAGTTTCTAAATAAAAAAATAAAAAATGTCATTTGTAATTTAAAACAAATAAGTTATTATGGTAAAAATGCATTGGTAACATTAAAATGTATTACTTTATTAACATAAACTAAAATAATTTATGATACGCACGTGTTTTCAAAATAGAAACAAATTTAATTTTTGGAACAACTAAAATAAGACCAAATTATTTTCAAGAACATAGATTTTTCAAACGATTCGGTTAATGTTAAAAACGATATTTATTTCGCAATCTAATATTTTCGTAATGTTTAAATAGTTTTAAATTTGTTTTAAAAACTGTTCTGTTATAAAATTGTGTATATATTTAGCGAATAAGTATATAAGTACGTATTATATTTAACTGTGTAATATATTATGTAGTACTTTATAAGCCTAATATTTTATGCACAATATGATGTTTAAAATGTTTCATCCTTTTTTTTGTTTTTGTTTTAATATAATTGAGGTATTCATGAGTAAAGTATTTGCGAGATAAATTAATAATGCTATTCTTTATATTATTTACCTACAACAAAACAAGTATGTAATTAAAATAAATCTCCTTAAATAAATAAAATAAATTAATATTACATATTTAATAACTTGTACACATAACAGAAACCTACAATATTTATAAATTGCGTGCTACGAAAAACTATAGAAAATCAGACTCAAATGTTTATTATAATAAACATAAAATTATAATAATTAATAATAATTAATAATGTGTTAAAAATTAATACGCTTAGACATGTGAATCCAAAACAAAATAAATTGTGGTCAAATACGTCACAAATAATTTAAATATACTATAATGTGTATATGTATATGTAATTTAAATAATTTCTTTCTCTCGTATGCGTATAATTAAAATCGCATAAATGTCAGTCATTGTACCTTCTAATAGTTATTATAAATGACACAGATCAGAACTTGCAAAACTTATTTGTGTCTCAAAAATATATTTAAATTCGGAACGACATCTGATTTTTTAAACGAATTGAGCAGAAACAATTTTTAAATAGTTTAAACAATAATAGTTTATGAAATTTATATAATGTAATAATATTAAAAAATATAATTATAACTAAATTACTAAACACTAATAAAACAATGAAATGTTCGAGTTAAATTCAACGGCAGTGAAAGTAAATGTCTGAAATACAAAACAGGTGACATTTTAATTGTTATTACCTTAAAAATATGACTTTTTTGCTACTCCAGCATTCACCTCGTTCTTTACAAGAGTGACTTTGTCCTTAAACATTTTATTATTTTACCTCGAAATAAAAACTATATTATAGTAATTATTGTAGTTTATTTCAAATAAAATTTTCTTTTTGAAAGATTTCACTGAAATATAAATATTCAAATTTATAATTTATTTTTACGATACTTGATTTTTTAAATACTTATAAAAATTACACTAGCTTTATTTTTCGCAATAATTTTGTTAAAATGTTTTTATATAAATCGAACTAGAGAGATACTCTACAAATAATTTATTGAAAAATTAAAACCATCACACAAATATGCAAACATTCTGACACAAAGTAGATTAAATTTTTAACTATGAGAAGCAGTATTAATTTATTTAAATTTCAAAATAACTTTAATATTTTTCATCGAAATGAAATAGTTTATAAAATTTTAAAAAATCCATCATCATTGTAAAACGTAATAAGTATATAACCACGAATTGTTGTAATATAACTCTAGCATACAATTTATATCATTCACGTATTACGTATGATTAAACTATTATTATATTATTCCAACACTGCAATAAACAATTACGTTTTCTATGAATTCGTAATTGATACGCTGAATATTTCGCGAAAATTAAATAGGTGATTGAATAGGTACTATTATTCGACTATTGGTAACTAACAAATACATTTTATTCGGTTCCTAAAGTTTGTATCATTATTCTGAATTTATATAATAATAGTATATTATTTAAATAGTTATTCTAATTCGAAAATTTGAATAAGTAGAAACTATAGCATGAACAATAATAAATAACTCGTACGTTCGCATTCGTTTGAAATGCCTGATAAAATTACATTGTTCACAACACTGTTATGTATTTTGATTTTTTAAATTTCGTTTAACAAAAATATTCGTAAGTTAATAATTTAAATTTTAATACAATTTTACCAATTACATATTTTAACTAGCTTATAGTAAATAACCATTTGTAAATATTTAAAATTAAATTACCACTCTCAATATTAGACAAAAATCAAATAATACGTAATAAACTTTGTCATTATTAAAAATTGTATTTAATTTCTTATTAAAATTTCTATATATTACATTTCATTAGCTTATAAATTATAATATAAATTAAAACTAAACAAATATACTATGATTTATTCGACTTGATTAATCATCATTTAATATTATCAAACTACAGAAACTATTGACTAATTGATTTATATTTTTTATTCAGGTTAGTATTTATTTCTGAAAAAAATAATATTTGATTAATTTACAGTATACCCAATCTACATATTCATTAATATGAAACTTCTATGTAAGATTGTAAGCATCAAGTTTGTTCTAAAATAATATATATCATTGGTATACAAGAACAATTGATTAACACTTAAAGAGCTATAAAACATTAAATGCAACACCGATTAAACGTGCATAAAAAGTAATTTAATAATTTTATACAATATCTACACTACCTTAGTTTTATATATTATTATCTAGAATTTTAATTGACATGACGGAAAAAAATGACCCGATTCGTTTTGTATAAAAGGTTTTTATTTTATTTTTTATTCCTATCGCGTAATTATTTATTGTCAACAAAATACATTGAATACTTTAAATATGAATTTACTCGTCTTTGCTAACGTCGTGATACATATACAGTAAGTAAATATTCAAGATTCGAGAACAATAACTAATAATTAATAACATAAATATTTTGTATAAAAAAAATAATAATAATAAATATATTACCTACTTACTTTGATCTCTGCAAATAACTCGGTGTTATCAGCATATCCACATGGGTGAATTTCAAACGTATCAATCTCTATAATTACATATTTACACGAAAGCTATTTATTTATTTTTCCTTCATTCGAGTTTTTCATGAACTTTCATAACCAAACGATATTATAAAATTTATAATTTGTATTTATGTGCAATATATATATACTAAATAAAATACGAAATTTCACAATAACTGTTATAACAATAAAATATAAAATCTATAATACGTGAAATTAAAAAAATTATATAATTATTAGTTTTATGATTGTCAAAAAATTAATTTTATGTAATTTTAAATCTGTTATTTGTATTAAAATGTAAGTAGGCTACCTATAATTTTCTTTTATTTATGAACAGAATGTAAGAACAGAAAATAATATCTGTTCGTTTTTTTTAATTAATATTATTATATAAACATAAAATCTATATTAAAATATTAAAAGTAAAATATTAATTATTTTATGATATTGAATATTGTGAAAAAAAGTATGCAAATTATACACCAATGATACAACTAATAAAGCAAAATGTTATTCAATATTATTTCTGTATCACATTTTGTATAATGCTGAAACGATATTAATTTTAATATTAATTACACATAATGTATAATAAGAAATTTATGTAAATAAAAAATTAAGATAGACCCCACACTATAATAGAATTCAGGTGAAGATAAATAGAAAACATTAATAAATTTCAAATACCGTTTAATATCGATATATTGTATTATAATTTTAATTTATATATGATTAGTTACAAAGAATGGTGTTCAATATTAGTTTGTTTCACATATTATTTAAGTTTTTTAACCTTAAATTTAATGTTAAAATATTTATATTAAACTTAATCGTTTTTTTGCGTTCAGACAATTATTTTAATATATTAATAATATTTAAAATTGAGCAATGTCATTAAAAATCTGCGATCAACATGACGCCTTTTTACGAATTATTTTTATTAAATTTTGACTTATTAATTGTTGAAATTTAATCCAATATTTGCTATAATTTTATAATCACTGTCGTGCTAGGTGCTTGATAAAAATGTAAAGAATTTCTAGTTTCATTTTTGCCACCATCAGCATAATATTATAATAACATAGTATAGTACTATAACGTTATAACATTATGTATTATTACTATATCGTGTGTCTATAGTTCGATATTTGGAATTCTTTTCAGGTATGACGCGACGTAGAAAAAACACGAGACACAACGTTGCGCGTCACGCGGTTATTTGCATGGTAATTTATGTAAAATATTCTACGGTACCCTGTCTCATACGATTCCGGCACAACTAAAAATGCATATAATAATATACAGGGCGATCGATATATTAACATATTATAGATCTGAGAATATCAAATAATGTACGAATTTATCATTTAATTTGTATTTTTACTGATTTTAGGAAATTTTCGTAGATAATTTTATTGATAAAGTCTGACAAAATTACAGATAAAATTATTTTTACTATGCAATATAATCAAAAAATGATTCAACTATAAATAACACATGAGTATTATATACGTAGTGTCAGATTACAAAGATTAGGTAGGTACACTAAATAAATTTTTATTGACTGTGACACTGTGTTTAGTAGCGCTAAAACAGTAATTACAAATTTCTAAGATCATTTTTTAAACTTTGTAACAATTTTAGGACATGATTTATATTTTTTTTAAAGACATTTTTCAAATGTTTTCGAGAATTTAATTATACACTCTATTTATGATAATATAAATTATAATATTATAATACGAGTTTAATATTCTTCCGGTCTCTCATTGTTCGTCACATCATCTGGTGGCCAATTTCACCGGTTAAAAAATAACAACAATTATAATTTACACTGCTGCGGGTAATAACAACGAACAATATAATATAATAATAATATTTTATTATAATATCCAATACAAACAGCGTTGAATTTGCCGGGGGAATAAAACAACTGGAAAAGATATATATATTATTATTATATTCTGCGAGTGCCGGACGTGGGGACGTATAATTTAACGAAAAATTCCTATCTACTGTACCTATATTTAATATTATCGTATTATACAATATCATTTTACAGCACGCATGCAGTACGCTCAATAGTTAAACGAATTTTTGGCATCTAGGGAAATTATAAATGGTAGAAAAATATTTATATACAAATAAAAAAATTGATGATGACGTTGAATTTGTTTTTGTTAATTTCCACCGTTAACGTTGTTTTGTTACCTACTTGATTCAAACATAAACTGATATAATACTTACGCGTATTCAATAATATTTTGTAGTTAAAATCCAAATGAAGTTTAAACGAGAAATGTGAATACATTGAAAAAAAACTTCAATTAACAATGTTAAACGGATAATTATATTTTAAACTCAATTTTTTATGTTATTATTTGATGTCAGCAGGCGAGTATGCGTAATTTAAAATTAAAAACGAATTGATCGGAAAAATCACACGTTGGTACTAGGTTAACTTAAAGAAGCGTAAAAGTCATTTAGAAGTGTATTGTAAAAAAAACCAATAGCACAACCGATTTATATATGATGTGTAAAGTGGCTTTCGATTGGCGTTTTCAAATCGGAAAATGACGTGACGTGTAAACATCAAATATTTATCAAACTAAGTATCACTAAGGTGGTGAAACTCAATCATCTTATTTATTATGAGTTATACACAAATACGTTAATTGAACAAACTTTAATGGCTAATTTGCTGATGTAACACTGTAAGAAATTTTTTTTGTTTAATTTTGCACAAATACATTTAATATACATAAATATTAATAATAATTTTCCGACTCATCAAATAATATTTATCTTAAAACGTTTAAATAGAATTTATTATTCATAAAAATTAACAATTTGAATTTTTAATATAAACACATATTTTAATGTCACTCTTAATATTTATTTTATTACTTAATTAATAAAAAGATATTATTTTGCATAGGACATTTGAAACATTTAATGTATTTAGTTTAATTGTGTAACAAAAACCTTCTATAATTAGTTTTAATAAAAATATGTATTTGATTTAAACAAATGTATACAAATATATATTTTTACAAATAAAATCATTAAATGATTTTCGCAAGACGTTTAACAGTGTAATTCTTACAATTCATTAATAATTTGTAAATTATTTTTCCTATAACTTGAGAAAACTAATTGGACATGAATTAAATAAAAACAAAATATAAATTCTCTAAAATAATATCTATTTAAAATTCACCAACAGAATTTATTTTCATATATCGTGATAGGGCTAATTTTACCTAAAAAATATAAACAAGTAATTAAACTAAAATATATATACTAAACCCTAATCGTTTATTGTTTGAATTCTTCATTTTTAGCTTTACCTATTGGTTTTTTAGTATTTTACCTGTATAAATAATAAAGTTTACAGTATACTTAATTAAGTATAACAAAATAATTAATATTTAAAATAATATAAGTACCTAATCATTTTTTTTATAAAATCTATTTAATTACTATTAATTAATCTATCTAATTATTTTTTTATAAATAAATTGTTCAAAAATATAAAACCATAGTTTGTACATGATCAATTTTATACTTTTGTTTGTTGGTTGAAATTGAAACGTTAATACGATATGTGATATTATATACTTACTATTAATTTAATTAAAATTTGTATTTATATGTTATATCTTTACCATAAAATATTTATATGATATGAGACACACTATAGATATTATTGTATTTTGGAGTTTAACAATGTTTATAATTATAATTAGTTACCCATTAATTAAATAAAAAAGTGCATAAATACTTAATTTAAAGCAAACACAATTTATTACATAGAATATTTAGTAATGTAATAAAAATATTTAATATTAAATTAGTTTAATACTATTGGAGTAATTATGCAAATATATTGTATAATCTTAATTGCTTTATTCGATAAGTAGAAAGGATGTCGAATAACAATCCAAAATTAAAATTGATAAGAATCACGTAGTAATTATTATATTATATTTTAACTTTTCAATTAGATACTTTTACTGCAAACCATTTAAATGAAATATATGTTTGTAATATCTGTAATTTATTAACTAAACAATTCAAACTTGTTAGCCTCTGATTTAGTTTTTAGGTATAGACTTTAAAAAATTATATTTACATAAGATAAAAATAACTCAAAACTTATGTAAAATTAAGATTCATTATCATTATAAATGGGAGACAAAATAATTATTTTCTCTTAAGTTGTAGAAAAGTTTAATTACTCAAGGTAAAATACTATTCTCAATTATTTATATTAATATTAAAATCCGAGAAACATTATATTATAATAATAAAATAACTAACCTTTTATGTTTGACCCTTAATAATTATTTTAGTTTCAGGAATACCCTTAAAATGTCAATTGTTTTAACGTTTTGGGTCGTTCTACATAATACAATTAAAAATTATTTACCCAAATTGTGTCACACAGTAATGCAAACATTTATAGTACCTACCTATATTCTGATAATTGAAATATGATAATTAGTTTAAAAAAAACTAACTGAGTATTATAAATAATTTATAATAGTTTTTTAAATATTTATTTCATTAAAAACTACAGTAATTAAAAATGTTTAATTAACTTTGAAATACACATTGAAATAATACTACATTAAATTATACTTATTCTCAAATCAAAAAATTATGCAAATATAAATCAAGTGGATTTAAGTACATGATTAATCAATTATAAAAAATAATTATAACTGATATATATGTCATAAATTCCAGTTAATCGTATAATATATCGACGTTCATCAACTTATCCATTCTAAATTAGTATTGCATTTAAATAAACAACTAATCCATGAAACTATTATTAATATTCCATAGTAGCCAATGACACAAATAAAACGTTTAAAACGTTTGTCATTTTATACGTCATAATTATACGTTATCAATAATTAATAAATTATTAAATACCTACTAATCAAATTAGTTTAACGTATAAAATTCCACGTATCTACTAAAATATTTTATATAAAACGTGCGAGTTTATTATTGTGTTAATTATTTTAACTTTTAACTATCGTGACTAATTTGAGTTAATAACTCAAGTACGATTTGTAAGTTGTATTTTATAATTATAATAAATAAGTAAACAATTAATTATTTATATTGCAATAAAATGAGCGAATACGATATAACATTCTTATGATATAGTATTTTTGGCTTTATATTATTAATAATAAATATTATTTGTATTACGATTATATGAAATAAAAAACAAAAATATTAGTTTAATTATCACGCATTCGTGCATTTAATTTATAATAATTTAAAATACTAAACAGCCAACTTATATTTATTTAATTATTTAATATTTGTGCATTATCTTATGATTCAAAATTAATTTTTTGAAATATTATTTAAGAATCTTATGTAATAAAATATAATATTTATTTGTACGTAAATAATTTACAGTTTTTTGTTAATTTTATCATTTTACGTACATACGACATATGCGTTATATACACAAACGTCAAACACTAAAATATTAATATTGTAGCAAAACATTTTAGTAATCATTATATATATATATATATATCACTTTATAATCATATAAAACTTTGAGCATATTGTGCATTAGTTATAGAAATTTAATTTTTCAATACTTAACAGCCAATGGCAACATTAAATGATTAACTGCAGTGATTGACCCTTTGACCTCGTTTGGGTTCGTCGGGATCCCGTTGAAAATTTACAACAATAAGTGTCATCCGTGACAACTTGGTGACCCAAAATCCTTTAACCTTTCGTTGTGGATATGGCGGGTGACCAGCCGGTCAGCCGCGGGGGAAATTTATTGCTATGGTGAAAACGAGGGTGTTCCTCCGGAAAGTCAAAATATTGGATGTGCATATTCGACACATGAGCATGTACGTACACGGCTATTAATAACCCTCTTTTCACAGCTCCTAACCCTTCTGGTAACTGAAATATTGTATATTGCAACATTACGTTGTTCAAAAATATAATGAAATTAAAAACTACTTTCATGGCTGTCATTTCGCACTTGTCTGAGTATGACTTATTAATATTTCTTGCATTTAAACTGACACTCATAATATTAGGTAATTTAAATCAACAATTAAATCATATTCACAAATCAATGCATTTCGTTCCCCAGGCGTTCGTTTTCTCACCATTGCAATATAGTTATAGATCACTATTTGACACGTTTAAATAATTAAAGACGATTTAAGAAAATACATATCCAAAAATACATGTCTACCATATTTTAATGAATATAATAACTGTACTTTCACAACGAAATTGCTTATGAAACAGCAAAAATAAAAACATATTGTAACTTAAACAAAGGTACATTATAATTTAATACGCACTTAAATTGCACAATCGCATTTTTAAAATTGCCTTAAACGTTAAATAAGCCTAAAATAATATATTTTTTTCTATATGATCAATTTTAAAATTTTTAACTTTTAAAAAGTGAACTATTTTATTTTAAAAAGTGTGCTTTCCATTAAAATTCCCAACGATATAATATTCGGTATTAATTAATTTTTGACGTTAATTATGTTTTAATTTGTATTTAAGTTTTGATATATTTTCATAATGAAGAAATTAAAGTTTTATAAAATTAAATAGTTATTTCCTAACGAGTAACTGAGATCTTAATTTATATGCAAATAGATGTTTATACAAATATTCAGCATAGTACGTATAATAATATTATGGTTTATAATCTTGATTTTTAGATTTTAAAATTATATTTTTTATTTCAATTAAAAGTAATATTAACTTTTTTATTTTTGAATAATTAGATAATTTTAGTCAAGTCCAACAATAGTAAACAAATCAATACAATTCAAAGTAAGGAAATATGTATAATTTTACATTATTCTGTCCACATAATACAAATTTTATAGGTGATGAAAGCCCGGTAAAATTTTACATGTTAATTTTTTTTTGAATCGTACTCATTAGTTATTGATTTATTACTGGTAGAGGTGACGTTATACCTTCTCAAGGTTTCCCCTATAACTAGTGCTTTCCAAGTCTTGTTTTAAAACTTATTATACCGCTAATTTCATGAAGGATGCACAACAACTAAACAACAATAATCTGACAATTCCTAGGACGTTCTTCTTAGTCACTTCGGAAAAAAATAGTCCTTTTAAAGGATACTTTCCATCCCTCCCTACAATACTGACAAATATAGTTTTTCCATTCAAGTGGGCATATATCAAAAAATGGTAAAAAAATTAATAATATTTAGAAGAAAAAAAATTAATAAAAAGAACATCATGCCTAAAATTCTTATCACTTTTTTTTATTGCTATAAGCCAATTATTGTCCTATTTTCTTCTTCTTCTTCTTCCTTAGTTTTAGCTTTTAAGATCATATTGCTAACGATAAACTCTGCCACCTATCCCTGTCTTCTGCTGCTTCTCTCCATTTGGTATCCAGTTCTATCTTTTCAAATTTCCACCATGTAATTCTTCACACTGTCTTCCCATCTTAGCTTATGCCTATCTAACGGTATTTTCTCCATAAAGTCTTCTTCATTCATCCGTTTGACTAAAGTTACCTATTTTTGCAAAGCATGGCCTGCCCAACTTAGTCTTCGTTTGACAATCTCCCTAAGTATATTCTGCTTCTGACAAAGTCTTTGGAGTTCCTCATTATGCAGTTTTCTCCATTCATTGGTTTAGCTATCGAAGACTGTGCCGTAAATTTTCTGTAACTAATCTGTTTCTAAACTTTTCTTTCGAATATCATTAGTCTTAATACTTAACTACTGTTTTTCTCAACGCCCACGTTTCCGAGCCATATAGAACAATTGGTTTTAGTAGTGCTTTGTATATATTAATTTTTAAGTTTTTGGACAGAACCTTTGATTTCAGGACTTTTTTTAGCCCATAATATCCTTTATTAGCTTGTAGTATCCTTGATGAATCTTGTGTCTTAACATCGTTATCCTTCGTTATAATTGACCCTACATTTTTTTTTATTATTTAATTATTTTTTAATTTGTTTTTAATTATTTTAAATATTTATACTATTATAAAATAATTATATATTAATAATGTGTCGTTTGAGTATTATATTTATAATAATAAGTCACAACGCATAAAACAAGTTTTAAAACATACAATTTGAAAGCAAGACGACACTCCGTATTATTGTCTCACTTGTCCAGAACTCACTCCTCCGTTTACTGTTCTTTCAATCTCTATATGGTTAAGCTTATGCTAACGTTAGTATAATTAATATTTTATCCAAATATTACTATTTTATAATAAGTAATTACATCAGTTATATTGCGTCATTGTTATTTAAAAAAAAAAAATTATATCCTATTTTTTTTTAAATATTAATATAATATCGTATATTTTGCATATGGGTTCACACCCTGATAAAATGTGGAATAAGTCCAAAAGGGATGAAGCACAAACGACGGGATAAAGAGCACAAACAAGCACAAACGAAGCACAAACGATTGGCATCGGTCCGGACCCGAAATTCGAAATGGGGGGTGCCGGGGACATGGACCTTCAGTTTTCACTATTATATAATGTGCGTAATACTCTATAACGTAAACTTGCTCTATTGTCTAAAGACAATTGCTACGTTTACGTATAACAATATAAACTATTTTTAAACCAAACAGATTTTATTCCATTAAAATATTATATATTCGAAAGTCCTTAAATATAAAACAATTTATTATTTTTTTATCGATTATGATTCTTTACGTAAATCATTATATTTTCAACCTTATTGCGCAAGTAAACGTAATATATGATAGTTATAGTTTCTAATAATATTGTTATAATGTTAGTATTATTATTTTCCGTTATATTATTTATTAGTATTTTTTTTTTTTCAAACTCAATATAATTAAAAATTATAATCTTTATTAATTTTAGGTTTCATTTTATAAGAATGATAATAATTAACTAATTTTTGCATTTAATCAAAATGTAAACCCTTAAATAAACAATATATTTCAATAAAAAATTTATAATATATAATATAATATAAAGTTAATTATTACATATCAGTATAAATTTGTATTACATAATGTTAACTCATTAAATTAAAAAAAAAAAAATGGATTATTATTAGTTATTAAATTAAAATTAATATATTCCTAACTTTAATGATAAATATTATTTAAGAAAATATTTAAGACAGATTATTCATGTTTCAAGGAAATAAACTATTTTATTAGAAAAACATAATAAATGTGTGTTAAATAAATCTTAAAAGTTACTTAAGTATATTATATTTTTCATTTATTCATATTCGATAGTAACTTCTTTAAAATATATTGTTTGTATTTTAGATTTAATGTCGATTTATATTTTTATCTGCGTACGATTCTCTATCGAATAGTATATTTTGATGAACTATACAGTCGAAAATATATATTATGCGGAAGAAACAGTAATAAAAAAATACCAATAAATCTTTGAAAAACCTCTTTTTTCCTCTCCCTAAAAGTTCGAAATAATAATATCAACAATAGAAATGCATAAAACAGATAAGATATTTATGCGTTAATTTACATTCACGAATAATTCATTTAAAATTCCCTTCTATTATTGCGAATACTATTGTTAAGTTATCGTTGACATACGAGATAATAATAATTATGGTCGATAAAAGTTATTACACTAAAAAACTATATACTCGTATATATCAAATCAAATAAAAAATCGCCCGACGAAATAATGATACACTTTCTGGTCGTAAAATTGTCCGTATTGTGTACGACCGATAAAGTTTTCAAAATCAGATTTAATTTTCGCGTTAAAACATATACGATCGATAATAATTTTGTTCTGGTTCTTATTGTTTACGTTTAATCGCGGTAAAATATGAGGCTTATCAGCCAAAGATTTGTTTTTGAAAATATCAATAATTCTCCAGAAACTGATACCTAGGTAATTCCATTGTGACAAGACAACACCGCAAAATTGTTAATCGTATATTCCGTTCGGAGGACAGTGTACAAAATTAATTTTATATACACTATATAGGTAACGGGTAAGATCACGATGACATTTTACGTAATAATATTATAATAATAATACGATTAAAACAGGTCAACGGATAATATATTAATATCTAATTCGATTTAAGGTTGTTGTTCGAATAATTTTCTTAATAACTTATCAAATATAATATTTCGTAATAATATAACACATTGCAACAGTTAACGCCGTTCAATAATCGTTTAAAGGTTAGGTGTTATTTAATGGTTCGAGTTATAGAGAAGAAGAAAAATGACCAATCATATTCCAAGTTTTATAATATGGTTATTCGTTGTAATAATATTATACGAGGTCTGTCCGGAAAGTATCGGGCCTACCTTTATATTTTCGTGCTAGCGTTATTCTTTATCATCTGGTGGGTGGCATCCTTCAAAGTAATCCCCACTTGATTGAATAACACGGTTCCATCGATGTTTCCACTTTTCAAAACAGTCCTGGAACTCATTTTTAGGGATAGCCTTAAGTACAATCGTCGCATTGTTTTCAACCGTTGTTTTGTCATCGAATCGGTGTCCTTTGAGTGGTTTTTTGAGTTTTGGAAACAGCCAAAAGTCACAAGGGGCTATGTCGGGACTGTATGGAGGTTGTCGAAGCAATGCGATATTGTGTTTGCTCAAAAACTGCTGCACAAGATTGGATGAATGCGCTGGCGCATTATCGTGATGGAGAAGCCAGTCACCACTTGCCCAAAAGTGCGGGCGTTTTCTTCTCACTGCATCACGCAAACGTTTCAAAATTTGAAGGTAGTACTCTTTATTGATTGTCTGACCTGTTGGTGCATATTCGTGATGCACAACACCTTCACAATCGAAAAAAACAATCAACATTGACTTAACATTGCTCCGACTTTGACGTGCTTTTTTTGGTCTTGGCGATTCAGGATGCTTCCACTGTGAAGATTGTTGTTTTGTTTCAGGATCATAACCATAAACCCATGATTCATCACCAGTAATAACCTTTCTAAGCACATTATCATCATTATTGACCATTTCCAGATTGTCCAGAGCGATTTCTAAGCGAATGTTCTTCTGCTCAGCTGTGAGCAATTTTGGGATGAATTTCGCACACACGCGTTTCATTCCTAAATTTTCGGTTAAAATTTCTGAAATGATAGTTTTTGGTATCCCAAGGTCTTCTTCTAGTTCTCGCACAGTCATACGACGATCTTGTTCGATTGCAAGTCGCACCCGCTCAATATTATCTGCGGTTTTTGTCGTCGAAGGTCGGCCGGAACGAGAATCACTATCAACAGAAGTGCGACCATCCTTGAACCGCTTATACCACTCTTTTATTCGTGTTTTGCTCATACACTCACTTCCGAAGGCCTTTTGCATCATTTCAATAGTTTCCGAACTCGTTTTTCCGAGTTGAAAGCAAAATTTGATGCAAATTCGTTGATCTTGTTTTTCAGTCATTTTTGACAATATCAAAATCCGACGAACGTGAAAAAGGCACTGTAAACAAAGACACGCTGCGCATGAACTATACGTTCGGCAGATGTCAGTAAGTAACCAATAGATTTGTGAGGCTTTACTGTTGACGTTTCTGTCCAGCAGAGGTCGCTCGAACACTATGGCGCGAAGATATAAACGTAGGCCCGATACTTTCCGGACTAACCTCGTATACGAACGGGATATTTATTTAATCTTATAACTTGATATAAAATAAAGTTCTAAATGTTCTTATTTTTTGTTGTTGTTTATGTTAATAATATGGATCAATACGCAGTGTTACTTATTATTTTAACAATAACTTAAAATAAAGTGAATACAATTTCTCGAGGAGTATTATAAACATCAAATTTTTATTCAGACTTTGAAATTTTAAATACGGATAAGTCTATTGTTAGAAGTCGAACGATGCAGAACTCAACTCGTGTGTTTTAGTGGTAGTCGGTTTTTATTATAATAAACTACGAAGTATGGGTAAACAAAAGATACGTGAAACTATGTTCCATTGATATATAGCAGCTACACATAATAATTTACGTTAATATGCATTCTAACGCCTGAAGTTTAAAATATAGAAAATAAGTATATTGGTGTACCACATTAAAGTTTCCAGTCGCGTAAAATATGATAAGAACTATAATTGATATCAATCATTGTTATATCAACATATAAGCGTATAAAACGATAACACTACGGACATGATAGTTGCACAGAACTGCTAATGAACATAATATTACGATAAAATGCATTTTAATGCACTCTAAAATGTTGATAAACTACACAGCATAGATACCGAATGACAAAAGAAAAGACAATTGACAATAAAATGTGAATAAGTTTATAACATCATTACTTTCATCAATCACAATAAAACTAGGTAGGTACTTCTTATGCATAATATATGCTTATACACGACTTGGAATTTTTTATATATCTAATTCATCAACCAGAATAAGACATAAAATGGATAATGATAACTATGCCTTCCTGAATTATTCCGTATAAAAATATGAAAAATGTTGTTTAGGTACTCCTTTGATATAAAAAAAAATTCAATCACACAATGTGATACCGGTATAATAATGCACTAAAACAAGAAAAGTATATTTTAACTTTTGATTTTCATACTAGTAGATGGGTCGCTTTGAGATACGGCATTACATTACCAGAAATATGTGACAAGTTATATTTATGTATTTTATTTTTTATATTTTCACTATAAAACGATTATATTTATGTATGATTTATTTTGTATATTAAAAACAAGGGTGATCTTGGTTGTTTTGGTATCAAATGGAAGAAGGCACTACGTGAATTCATGAAAAAAAGGTTAACCGTTAGCATACACGCATTTGAATGATAAATATTGAGTTTCATTAAAATAAATAAAATATTTCTATTTTTTTTGGGAGTATATAAACCTTTAATAAATATATAAATGAGAAAAAGATTGAAGATAAAACAATTTTGGCCTTATGATAAGTTATATCCAGTTATAAGTAAAATGTACAGGTTTCTTTCGTAATACGTATAATATAATATTTTATGTAGCATATTCTCATTTGGGTTTCTGATAATATTAAATTAAATTGTGATTTATAAGGTTTATAATAGCCCTATTCTACTCTTTTAATGAACCTATCTAAGTATACCAAACATATACTTTAAAATTGTATTATAATCTACATTTTTCTTTCAATTATGAAACTATGAAATTGTGGTTTAAATGAATATGGGTAACAGGATATTTTAGTAATAAGTTAAGATTTACTAAGTAAATGATTTCCTTTTTATTGAATTTAATCTATTTGTAAGATATATTTTTAAAAATGTTTTTATATTATTCATTTTAATTTTACGTATAAAACAGTAATTAGATATTAAAACACACTTATTTAGTAAAATTATATATTGTTGTATAATATACTTAATTTGATAATTTAACTTTTATATTATTCATATTGTTAATTTTGTTATTAGAAAAACATGATTGTCAAATTCATAAAAAACCTAAACTTCTTCTTGCTTGCTTCTGCGTTTTTATATACTCACTATGTACAAACATTGTGAATACTTTAAAATTAAAATAACAGTACCTATGACTTTTTAAATTTTTAATATAATTTACTAAAGTAAATTAAATTAATACAATTTCAATACATAGTTAAATAATTGTTTTGTTAATTTTCGGTTTCGCACGTTTATTGTTATATTATACATCTTGGAATTGTATTTTCGTCATTCCAAAATACAGATTTCTCTTTATATTTAGATAATAAATCCTATATTAAATAGAAAACTTTTACAATATCATATGTTGCGTATCCAATGTCCACAGTTCATACCTACAACTCTCTTGACGATAACCTATACATTTTATGCGATTATCGTTGTTCAGCATAGATATTATTAAACCTATCGATTTCGAACGAATTTAATATCGGATCACAAAATAAAACAATATATTTTCACATTTACGCACACACAGCAATATGTATTCGTTCCGAAATTTAAAGCCCAGGCAGACCCATCTCTCGAATATTCATCTCGACACGCCGCTCTTCCAGCAGGGGGTATTTATATTGCACTAAATATTATATACCGCACTGTAATATAGGTATAAAAGGATTTGTTCTAATCTCGAAATAAATATTATGCTGCCGCCGCCGTCATCGAAGATGATCTTTTATCGTCGTCACATATACGATAATATTATACATTGTATAAATATAATAATTATAATATGTCGTACTCTCGGTATGTTTTGTTTTTGAAGTTCATCTCAACATACAAGTGATAAAGAGTAATCTTATTATAAAAAAAAAAAAAAAAAAAAAATGGAAGGAAGGAAAGGGACGGAAAAAAAAGTACATAATATAAGCCGCGTGCGTGTAAACAAGAAAAGAACGAAGACAACGTGTACTAAAAATAAAATATAGTAATCAAAATAGGTGCAGTAGTAGACGAACGGGTTTACAATGAACCAAGGTACTGGTCGTCGAGTGGAAAGCCTTCAGTGGTATACTGCGACGGCAAAGGACTACTCGAGATTTCGCGCGCTTGCATAAAATATCACGCATTACAATCGAAAAACCTCTTGTCTACTACCTTTGTATAATATACTTGTCTCCGACTCACCGCACTACGACTATATCGTCGATTTCATTTTTACATCTTGATCTTTGTACATTTTTTTCTCTTCTTTAAATCGATATAATTTATTACGTTGGCAAATTTTTCTGCAAATAATATTATAATAACACTTGTCATTCCATCGTATCTTGGTGTTAATTTAAATCTGAACGATAACAACTATACCGATTTTTATGGTAAAACAAAAAATAATAATAATAATAATCAATTGACATCAAGGTTTTTTAAAGTTCGTATTTTTTAATCATTATTTCAGATTTTTATTCGAGCTTGACTGTTTATTTTTTTTTTATTTATTTATTTTTTTTTTTATTGACCCGTAGTATATATATTTTCAAATAAATAAGATAACAAATAAGATAATATTAAATTATAATACATCATGGACAAATAAACTATTATGATTATAATATAAATAAAACAAGTTAACGATATTCGGAGTAAATGGCGGAGATTGAGACCGAGAATGACAGCGACAGTGATAGAGAAAGAAAATTAAAAGACTGGCAGCGATTACGAATAAGCCGAGTAAAATTAATGAACGGATTTATCGTTCAGCAGTTGATCGTGTCTACTTAGGATAGAACGAAATGATTAATTGAGGTCAAGTTTTCGGTAAATACTACCAATGGGCCATCCAGAGAAAGGTATCCACTAAGGTAATGACATTACAGTGCATGTATGCGTATATCTAACCAATGGCAACGAATATAAATGAACGTTTTTTTTTTCCTCCCATAAAAGTACAGATTTTATAATGAGATTGACCGTCAACGTGAAAGGTATTAGACTTTTTGTATTTCATTGCAATAAGTATCAATTATTATCATGCCCATCTGGAATATAAAAATGTATTCGTTTCGATCATTAATCGGATACCAACATAAATTTTACTGATCGTGAATTTTTCGATTTACATTAAGCGGGTTATATTGTTTTTTTTTTTTTTTTTTTTTTTTTTTTTTTGAAAGGAGACAGTTTTTTAATTTTTTTTGTCTTTGGGTCATTTAATTTATACGAAAAAATGAAACTTTACCGGAAAATATTTTATTTTGTTATTAGTTTTTTGAGTTCATTATAACATAAAAAATATAGTTTAACGAACTGCGTTGTAAATAATTGATTGCAGTTAACCCGATTTAAATGGAAAAAAATATATATAATAATAATATTTATCTTGATGTATCCATCGGAAATTATTATAATGAACACTTTAGATTATTTTTTTTTATTTTTTTCCTGATTACAATTATTCGTACTAATAGTAAGTTATAAGTATCTACAATTTTTAATTAATTTCATGGTGTTGTTCACAAACATAGACTTCAATAACACGGGTTTATAATAGGTTAAATCAACATCAGCGTTTAAAGAAATACAATAAAATGAATATAATAATAAGCACATTTTCCGGTTCCTTGCATTCGCAAATGGTTTTACCTGTGTTATTGTTATTTATTTCTTACATTAATTAAAAATACGATTATTTTGTTCGTGCAATATATATTTTTTAAGCGCTCATTAAAATAATTGAATCCTATGCACGCGAAAAATACGTATATATTCTCGCTCGAATAATAAACTCGACGAATTTTACTTCATCAAAGGTATTATATTTATTGTAAAATACAATTAACGTGAAGTTTAACGGAAACTTAGACTATATTGTACGTGCACATTGTATAATAAAATGAACGTTTCCGATACAGCCGTCATTCATTCGTTTCCCATTTCACACAATCGGTAGGTACCTACCTACCTACCTACCTATAGTATCAGAATTCCGAACACGTGACAACGTACCGAAGGTATATCGCTGAAACAGCGTAAAAACATTCATTGTTCAGTCGAGATATGGTTTCCCGTAAAATTGTCGTTTTCTGTCCGTCAGTTGAAGTGTCGACCGAGATCAGCGGTGGGTGAGACGGAGGAAGATAGAGAGGGAAAAAAATGAGAGAGAAAGAGAGGGAAACACAACCAGAGTGATTTTTGTTGGTAAGTAAATAATAATTGAGAATTCAACTGTGAATGAGTTTCCGTGGTTACGACTTTATGAAATCGTCGTGATCGACAGGATGTGCACAACGAGAGGTTCATTATTTCCAATAGGCGACTGCCAGCTAAGTCGGACTATGCGTAAAGTTCCACAGTATAGTGTGTAATGATCCAAAAATGTTTTCTATTTTATATACTTGTGAGTTTATTTTTTTTTTATTTTTTTTTTTTTTACTTGTTTAGGACAACTTTATTTTATTTTTGACAACGACCATCACCAAAGGTTGTCGTAGCAACGATGTCAAGATTATCAATAAGAACGACAATCATTATACTCGTATATGTCATATTATTGTTTTTTTTTTTTTCTTTGAACATTAAATCCGGCATAGAGTAGTGAGAATTTTGTAATTTGTATTTAATTAACTATGATCAAATGCCACATTTTAATAAGAAAATACTCACAAAAACATTATTTTTAATCTTACTGTTATCCATTTTTTCGTACGAATTAAATTAAACTCAACGTTCAAATCAAATTGTTGAGAGATTTCAATAACAAAACTAATTGTATTAATAATACTAATATAACTAATATTCAATTTTAAACTGTTTTTTTGATATTATAAAACTATCAATTCTGAAAACTCGAAACTGAATATAATTTATTATGCTCTATATATTGTTAATACGCATTATATATATATATATATTTATTTTTTAATTAAGTATATATAAAAATAAATCTTACATGTGAATTTCGGAACATTCGTTTACAATAAACAGAACCTTTAATAATTAATAATTGTATATTAATACGTTTAAATCCATTAAAATAAACTGTTAATTATTTATTTCATAAATTGTATTATAATTAGTCTAAAGTTAACTAATTTTTCTTAAAATTAAATAAATCATATCAATAATCAGCTTTTAAAAGCCGTTCATTTAAGTTTGACTTCAAGAAAATTATGAAATGAAACTATGTTACACAATACAGTTTAATTTAAAATAATTTAGTTATTACTTTCTTAGAATAAGGAATTTAATATAATTTATGCTCTTCATTGGGTTTGAAAATACTTTAGAGCAAATACATAAGAATTATATTTTATATAAAATTCGCTTACTTTAAAAGTAATATTTCAGTATAGTACACAAATCTGTGTAAAATAATAGTCTTAATTATTCATAATTATTAATTATTAGTAATTGTTCATAATTTAATAACAATAAATTAATGTTTAACAATTGTCGGGACCGCATTATTATTTTTTGAACAAAATTGGATTTTCTTTAGCTAGTGGCAGAACTTTTGTTATAAAAAAAACAATTAATTAAATGTCATATATTTATACTCATGTATTTTTCGGATGGAGCAGTAAAAATTATGACGTTTTTAATACTCGATAAAATATGACAGCACTTGAAAAAAATATAACACTGAAGTATCAACTTTATATACAATTAAAATTAATTTATTTCTGAAATGTATGTTATTGAATTAAAAATAAAATGTACGATTTATCAAACTAAGAATCTTGAACATAGTTTTATATCAAAATGCCAAACATATACGTGAATTTTGAAGTAATGTAAAACTCGTAGAACTACAGTTTTTGTGATTTATAAGAAATTCTACTACTAAATAAACATAAAATATATTTACGATCTTTTATTATTACTCATGTTGTCGGGTTGTTTTTGTCCTGAAATGGTATCATGGCAAATAACCTATTCATACACAAAGGTTTGTATTTGATTACTCGTTATTCTTACTTTATGACAGACCCTTACTTGCACAGTGAAATATTACATTTTTATGAATCATTTAGTGAAATTAATATCTAATGAACGAGTTCTGATACAAATTTATCTCTACCTACACATTTTCATGAATAATACACTATAATATAATAATTCATATTATCGTAGATTGCAGTAGGTAATTTTCTTGTGTTTTACATAGGTACTGGTATATTATAAGCTATTGATTTATCAGTAAAGTTAGTTTAAAATTGATTTTCATATGAGGAAAATTTGTCATAGGGAGGAGGGGAAATGTGCTGCGTGTATAATATTCATATTAAATATTGATATATTGAAAAATATTTTTTAATATAAAATTTATAAATATTATGAAATTAATTAATTAACTAATTAAATACATTTTTGTGTTTCATTTAAACATATATTAGAACTCAGGTACTTAAAGAACCTTACTAATATAATAATTAATATTTATAATAAAATAAAATATTTTTTTAAAATAAATTAGCAATAAATAATCGTATATTTGACTCAAGTCATAATAATGGTACCTTAATAGTAAGCTATAAAATATAAATAGTTTAAAAATATTATTTAAGAAATAATTCAGGAAACAGAACATCAATCATATTGCTTTTATCCTTCATACGAATAAATGTAATAATAAATAAGTAGATAGAGAATAAGATTGTTATTTTTTCATAACAAGTGCTTCATAACATTATCAGCAGATAATGCTGAACTTACAACCATAATATAATATTGTATTAATTTAATAAATACAAATCGTGAAATTTCAAAAATGTTTCAAATTCCTCTATAAGAAAGAAGAAAAATATAAATATGTTTTGGTAGGTAGTGAAATATATTATAATATTATTTTAACATAATATTTCATTTTATAGATCAAATATTAAAACAGATCGACAAATCTGATGTAAAGACAATAGTGACGTCAAAGAATATATTTTTGTATATCTACTATATAAAATAAAATATAGTATACAAATTTAATTTAAAATTAATTGATGATTTTTTCTGTTTTTTTTTTTTTTTTTAATGATATTTACAATCTGTATTAAGTTTACACAATGCGCAAATTTAAATAATTTTCTTTCTACAATAAACTATGTTTAATATACTAGGTAGGTTATCCAGTGATAAAATCCTACGTGATATAACTATTTATATTTTATTTTATTAAGTTTCTGTAATATTTTCTTTTAAGACGGTGGATAAGATTTATGGGTTGTGTATTGATTGATATTTGTGATATTAATGGATTATTATGGGTTTGTAGTTTGAAATTAAATGTTTTCTATATTTTCCGAATTGATTGATGTTATAAATCAAATGCGTTTTTAATGTAACCTAATAATTATTATATACACGAGAGGAAAAATCATCCAAATACACTTTTTACAAAAATTAAATTATGATACTTTCGTATTCAAAATTGTACTCTATTGATAATATTTTAGAAGTTATATACGAAAATTCAAATAAATGAAATATATAGTCTTTATAATATATTGCACAATTTAATATAAATCCATAAGATTGTTAATTTGACTACAAATCATGTTAATATCAATGATTTAAGTTCCAAATGTTTGTTTTAGTATAAATCAAAGTTCCGACTCTGTAATTAAAAATAGTATTAAATTTAAATCAATATCACCACATGTTCTATAGTGGAACAATAATTTTTAATATGTATTATATTTTATATTAAAAAATGTTTAGAATATTTAAATTGAACAATATTCATCTTAAAACTAATTTTTGTAGGAACGCAATTTTTGATTTTTGTTACTACCACGAAATTTAAATTATGGATCGGTTTAATGGTATTGTTCCACGAATAAGTTTACTTTTTGGATACAGAAATTTGTATGACATAGTTCAACCATTCGATATATGTGTAGGATGTATCTATATCCATCTATAAGTACTGTTAAAAAAAGCATTTTATCCAATTTAAAAAAAATACCTTTTCTGGAAACGTATAACAATCGATAGTCATTATTAACATATTATCCCAGCGAATAATATTTTATATATTAATCTCGTCGTTGTGCAACATAATTGCTTAACATTTGTTGTTAACACTATCACTAAACGATCTGTACGCCGTGTTTGGTTGAATACGTAATAATCCTATAACACTAAATATACTAATATGTTTGTAGCACTCGGTCGATTCCGCTGAAGTAATTTAAACTTTTGTAGTATACCCATATCGTATTCGCGAAAACACGTAGGAATTATTATAACTATCCGAGTCGGCGTTTCAATTGAAAATTATAAATATTAAAACGCAATACAAATTATTTATTCATACATCTGTGGCATGTACTTAAACTTCCCCGGTATAGCTGTTAAATAGGCATCCTTTAAAGTTTAAACATTACTAAAATTGCGAAGAATTATAATGTGCGTATTGAGCGAACGGATAACAGAGTTTGTGTGGTGCTCAAGTCTTAAACATTATACGTAGGTAGTGTATATGATATTATGAATTATGCTTTCTACGTACATTAATATCCGTTCACAAAATACGGTTGATAATATCTTGTAGTTTCAAACATGTTTAATTGGAAAAAGGGCAGTCTGCTTGTAAACACATATAATTATAATTCAGAATCGCTTCTAGAATTGCACGTTATAATTGACTGGAATTTCTATGAATCACAAATGTTCTCGTGACTTTCCCAAACATAATATATTAATATACAAAAGTATTTTACAAATAATTATAATCCAGATGAATAGAATTGCGCATTATTAAATTTTTAGTGTTTTATATAATTAAATTAATTATGCCTAATCTATGAAACATTTGAAATACATTATCTATACTAATACTTAGGTACGCCTTAGGTGCCCGAAAATGTGTACAATATTTTAATAAAGGACTCTTCTGACAGAACTATGATATTAATATATTATATTAGATAAGTAAGTATATTTATATTTAATTAAATAAATAATTTAAAAACAATTTATATTCATATTTATTTTATGTTTGTACATTTTTTTTGTATATTAAAAATTTTCTGAAATCATTCCTCTGCATATAAATATATAGTAACAAAACAAACTATTTATATAGTATAGAAATATTTCTGCGGTCACCTATGTAGACATATACGAAATTATAACATATTGATCTCGGACTATTACATATGTTTAAACTTTTCACAATGCACAATGCAATGTAAAATAATATAAGATAATACTATATACTTCCGCAAGACAAAATAATAATACTATATTGTTGACAGAACGAAAGGGTTAAAATATTATATAACATCATACGATATTATAACAGCTGAACATTATTTATATTGGATGTAATTGTTTAAGAGTCAAATGTTATAGGGTACAAATATAAGTAGGCATTTCCATCGCGTAAAAGGTCAACAACACCCTACTCGTAACGTAAAGAATTAAAAATTGACAGTAATTGGTTTATCGAAATCGCATTGTGAAATTAAAAACTAATAAATTAATAAATATCGGTACGTTGTACTTAGTTACATCAAATATTATGACATATACGTATGCATAATGTTATACGTGTTATCAGAATTTTAACTGATTAATTTTAAGGTTTTGAAAATTATTGATTTATATTAAGTAAATATATTCAGTAATTTAAATTCATAAAATGAAAAAAAAAACCAATGTTAAAATTAAAATTAATATCGTATTAATGATATTTTGTAATCGATTTACCGTTTCATATTAAACAGATCGTATTCCTAAAATTATTATTGCGATCGAAGATTACCTAATAATTTTATTCTTTATTTCATTTAACTCTGACGGGAAATTGTTTCCGAATTTGTTAAAATTAAAAATTCCACTGGGAAAGTTTAATTAAATTATAACATCGCCACGATTATGTGGTGGTGATAGGGGGGAGGGGGGGGGGTAAAAAACAAAGTACGTGCTCTGTTGGAATGTCCGTGAAATCAACTGACCTGTATGATAGATGCATAGCAGCGTGACGGCGAGTTGTGTGGCATGCCTGAGCGCACAGTTCATACTGCTAATCCAATCTTGCCGATTCTGTTGTTGCACTATGAACGGGCAGACATTCCGTCGCCGCGTCTAAAATATTGTTATTTTCGCTCGCCTGAAACAAAAGCAAAACGTGTATCTAATGTGTTAATTATATACTCATATATGCACACTAAGTATTAGACTTAGTGATGCAAAAGGATACACACCCTGTGGTTAGGTCGTTAGGTGGAAAACACTGACGAACTTAACCAATTGTTGATAACTATATTGTTGTAAATTGGTTAAGGATATATTTCATCCGATTTACCTATATCTAATTATAAATATGATTTCGCGAAGTGAACCGTTTTTTTTCCTTTTAAGCGAGTAGCAAAAAATACTTTTAAAATTCTATTTAAATATTTTGCAAATACATTTACAATTTACCGCTAACAAAAACTTTCAACTAGAATAAGTATAGTAATATTCTATAACTTGGACATTTTTAGTTGTATTTAATATTTTAAGTTGAGCATATACATTTAAAAAAGCAACGTACTATTATGTAGTAAAGTACTAGGGTGTGCTTATACTTTAATATGTTACATTTTTTTTAAATTTGGTAATAACCTTTAAGTTACCTGAAATGCAACAATATAAATAATAGGTGCATGATTTTTATTTTGCTATATTTTCCGTTGGACCGTCTGGTGGGGTAAGCGAAGTCTAAGAGTAAAATCAAATTTTATCACAATGACAATTGTTGTTACTAGAGTTGGTAAATATTATTTTATGTATGTTGATAAAATGATTACAAAATATATTATTTATTCTCTGTAATTAGTTCCATAACAATTCACTTAATATGTTTATGATTTAGCGACATGACTGCAATGTAAATCGTATAAATCGTATAATATTTATTATAATATTAATCACAAGGTGCACTAGTATGATATTATCGGTAGATACCCGATATTGGACTATCGGGTATTGATATCGAATATCGGGGTTTTTTCAAAACCGATTAAATTCGCGGTACTGTCGTATATCGATTTGTATATAATGATAAAGAAATATAGAATAATGATACTATTAGATAACCAAAACGCAATTACATTGCGCGTTTAACAAATGAATGACAATATTCATAATATTGTTCAGTGTTTAGTGGAATTATGATTTATATGTAAATTTATAAAATATAAAATATTTTTAATAATAATAACCTAAAAACTTGAAATAAAAGTTACATTACAAAATATTTAATATTTTTTTTATAGAAAAATGAAATTGTTTAAATTGTTTTAAATTGTTTATATTAAGCAACCAAACAAAAATATATCGGACATCGAGGGGTTTTTTTTTATCGATTCATGGATACGAGAAAAATATCAGATCGGTTTTATATAGAGAAAAATGATATGAGCTCAGTTTGGGCACTTATTTGTATTAAAATTAAATTATTGAAAAAAGTATTTAAATAAAATTATTTGATTTTCATCAAATATATCTGAGATTGTATTTATAACACTTAACAAATACATAATTTAAAAAGTATTTCAATATTTTTTTTCAACTACACTACTAAGACGCTAGTCTACCTGTCAGGATAGTAGATGCTATTTACCTGTGGCGTCGGTGACTAATATTAATAAAACTGCACGACAGTAAAAAAATCTGTTTCTACTCGTTAGTAAAACTTGAAAAAACAAAAACAAATACAATATTAATTCCGTTAACGTAATGAAGCGCGTATTCGATATATTTTCGTATTGCAAACGCATCGAAAAATTAACATAAAATATATTTATCTATTTGTTTCAGTTCTAAATAATCGTGTTCTGATATCTAATATCTAATAAATATCTGATATCTAGAAAAATGTTTAACAATTTTCTAATCAAAGATCACCATGCTCATCAGTGTTAGATTAGTTAGGAAACGTAACACGTGTTAGTAGTCTGCATGCAATAATAATTATCAATTCACACAGATTACTAATCTCATTTCGTAAATGTTTTCCAACGAAATATTTTGTATTAATATATTAATAGTATTATACAAACCAACGTGATAATATTACAATATAAACAATATGGTAAACATCCGAAGTAATCTGATATTATTATGCTCGCCCACGTCTAAACCTCGAATATCACGTGGTTTTTGCGAATCGAATGTTCACGAAAATGATATATTCCGAGATGAAGACGCTGGACTTGACGAGATCCGTTGGATTGTACGCGCAAAGAAGGTTAACGGAACCCTTTTGTGCGGTTACCGGACAAAGTATATCATAATTGTGATAAATAATGAAATATTTGAAATGTGTTAAAAAATATAAAATATTACTATAACGCATCATTGTTTGTATATATATATAAAACAAAATGCGAAATAATACATTCAGCGGTGAAACAATAATAATATATATACTACGTTACCACATTCGAGCATGTGATCGGATTAGTCGAGAGATTTGGATAAATATTACATACTATAACAAATATTATCAATAGTGTTAAAGTACGCGTGAAGTGTCACGGGACAGCAAAGGGTTATTTCATATTTATACGAGATCCAATGATGTAATCTGTTGGAAGTTTATACTCAACGTGAAGTATGAACTCGGACACAACTGTGCGTCTTCAACAGTTGTGTTTCTTATTATTATAAATATACGTAAACAAATAAATACATACTTAATAAATACTCGAGGATTATCTTTTGAGAAGTTTGTACAGTTTTTATTTACAGACTTACAGTAAAAAATGAGTGGAATACCGTACCTAATGTATAACAATATTATAAATTGTCAATGTGTGTATCGTTATTCGAAATAATACAAAGTAAAATACGAGAAACCAATAATGAACAAGTTTAAAAATAAACTAAGGTAAAAAGCAATTGGAACTTTATTCAAAATCTAAATCACACCGTGTTGACCTTAGAGGGCTTTGTGCTACGAAGTGCGTTAAAAAAAAAAAAACCGGGAGGGAGGCAATTTATTAAACGAGAAAAAGATTTATATTTTTACTTTTTATTTCGGCCGTGCTCTTTTTCGATGCTTTTAAAAATATTAACTTTGCAAGCAATAGACTTGGTAAAATACCATTCCGTTCGGATGCAAAATAAATATCTGATGATAGTGCTTTATCGGACGGCCTGTATATTATTATTATATAGAAACAACGGATTTCCTATAAATCGATTGTTTCGAGATTGGTGTTAATGGCACAACGCATTAAAATTCATCGGTGGCAAAACGAACGACGGAGTTGAAAGGGATCGACCCAACTAGTCTTACGTGGTTTTCTGCCTATTTTTGATTATTTTTGACCCGAAGAGCATACGATTTGTGAACGATAATATATAGCAATATTAAAAGAAATTATTATGTTATTGTGTTACGTCGTTGTATATTATCTTAATTATTTATCATAAATGGTCGTTTCGATATCACTGTCTGGAATGCTATCGAGTGGAAATTGTTATTTACAAACAATTTGTGCAATATCTGTACATTACCAATGTGTCCAATGTGGGCTACGAGAAAAAAATTATTTCTAATGATAGACTAAGCTTTTTTGAAATAATGATGTCGTCGAATAATGATAGTGTGGATTGTGGTAATAAAATATTATTTAAACATTAAAGTAAATTTATTGGCCATCTAAGATGAAAATGTTGATTACCACTGCATACAGGGTGATATCACTGTGTTAACACGAGAAAGAAAATTTCTTCGGATAAATCTATTTCGGATTAACTAAAACGTTTTACGCATATTATTATGTTTACAATAATAAGTAAATATATAACGATATAATACTTATTATACTAATAAGGATTTACATATTTTCTCATATAATTTTACAGATTCTTCCAGCGAATCAACCAGTGGACGTCCAACCATTCCCACGAGAGACTGAAACTCCAATGATATTGTCCGTACAATAATAAAATTTAATTACATTTTTTATTATATGCTGTATTTTTCTATGAATATTTTAAAAAATATATATAAAATATTTCACAAACATTAATTTAACGCAGCCATCACGGGAATATTATTATTATTTTTTTGCGGAAATTAATCATCGTCCTTCGGAACACCTTTCCGGAACAATTTTCAATTCCGACGTGCGGGGGCACATCGACAATGAAAAATCCCGTATAATACGCAGGCGGACCTAATAAACCCTATTTGTGTATAAATCTAATAATAAAAATTGTTGCCTAAATGAGACTATTTCATGTATCCATCTAATTTAATTTCGCTTTTCATTTGCTTTTGTATTTTGAATATTTAAATACATTAGTTCATTTAAAAGACACATCACAATAACATATTGAAAACTATTTATTAGATAATATATTGCGTTCATGAACTTAATTGAAAGTTATTTTTTAATAAATACTATTTTCCAAAAGATTTTAAAATTACCCAGTACCATCACGCTCTAATTACACTATATCTCACAGTACTATAGGTAGAATGTATACTTGGCATAAAGACAACGACAACCATAAATCATAGAATTTGTTTCGAAAGTTAAGTTGATAGGCAGTCAGTTTTTGAAATGTTGATTGAAATACCAAATTAATAATGTAATGTGTCATTTAAACTTTATAGACGAATTATAGTTAAATTGAATTCCATTTTAATCGGTAGGTAATCAGTTTGATGTACTGATGTTTGAACAAGTTTTAAAACTTTCTATTCGTTTAACCGTAATTAATAGCGTCTTATCCGCGTAATGAAATGTGTTAATTTAATTTATCATAATATTATTAATAATGCATATATAATAATATAAACAATTTACATATTTCACCACAAGTGTATTGTTTCATATTATTCAATACTGAATCAAAAAAATTGTTTTACTAAATTTATTTTTAACAAATAATTAACTAAATAATTTGAAAACGTAATAACGAAACTGTTATTTTTGTAGCTATATGTATACGAGTATATTATCAAAGATGGGCACATTAATAATATTTTTTAACTGAGTTAAGTTAAGGAAATTTACATATATTTGAAAAAGTTTATAGTTAATAGTTAATAAAATATTTTATTATCTCTATTAAGTTAATAGAGTGAGTCTAAAAAATGAATTAAGTTATTAACTTAAGTTAAGTTAATTTTTAATTTATAAACGTTATTAAAAATATATAAATTATAGAAAATTATTTATTAAGTTAATACGTCATAAAAAAGATAAGCTATAAGTTAAATTAAAAAGTTAATATTAACTTAACTTAAATTTTTTAAACCGCTAATATCCAGCATTGTATATTATATGCAATCAAATATAGTTAAATTAACTGCTACGTCATTAAAAAAAAAACCCCGTTGTTCTTGATGGCGGTCTTTTAAGTCTATGCAATTAATGTGTATGAAAATACTGTTTTTTCGAACTCGACTCTAAAATTCCCTCCGGTAGTTCCGTCATCGATAACATACTTGTATTAGTATTATTTTTTTTTTCTCATTGACAACGGACTATTGCGCAAATTATGTAAATAAACTAAAATACCTTTACAAGTTAAATAGGTACTTGGAAAACATTTGCGTTAAAAACTTCGGTCGTCCCTCGGTGAATTGTCTAATATTTTAATATATGTACATAACGTATACCTGCATTATCATCACGACCAATGATAGACTAAAAAGTTTTAATTGTGTGTATTTAAATACTCACAAATATTAAATTATATCATTATTATTATTATAATTATGCGCAATGCGGAAAGGTAATTTAACCGACGGACAGTTGCAAATTTACTAGACCTTTTTTTTTATTTTATCAAGTTTATGTATTTAAGTACATAAACATTTATGTACCATTGTGGTATATTTTGAACGTGTCGTTTGTTTACTTGCACGCCGTACGCATCGGAGAAGACAAAAATCTAATTGATTAAATAATACTTTTACGTTAAAATATACTTAAAATCTCAAATATAATTATCAATATTATAAATAAATCAAAATATCAAATTGAATATATATATATATAATTAACAAAAAACAAATTATTTAAAAAAATATATATATAACTTATTTGTATATTATTATAGGTAAGTACTATATACTATAAACAACGAGTTTTTAGCGAGTTAAATTGAATTCTCGATGTAAAAATGTTAAATCTCATTAACGCATTGTCTGAGGAATAGAAAATCCGTTTATCTGGCGCGTCAGTTTATATAATTTATTATAATATACCATCGGAATTACATTTCAAAACTTTACTTCATTTTCGGAACAAAAAACTAAATTGTTATTGTTATTATTATTATTATTTTTTTTTTTTTATTGTTGTTGTATAAATTTAGTAATTATTATGCGGCAAACAATACAAGTTTAACAAAAGGGAAAACTTTCTTCATACAAATCATCGGGTAAATATACAAGTAAAAAAATGTTACTATGCGTACAATTTTAAGAATTCCATAGTTTAACTATACGATAGGTAGGTACTAATTTATATTGTGAGCATTTTTAAGGTTTAGATTTATTATTCTTCAAAACATATTAATTACAATAGTTAATTCTTCGATAATATTAAATTTATAAAACTACAGCATTACGAATTATTAATCTAAACATATTTTTAATTAAATTTTATTTACCTCAATATTAATTTTAATAATAATCATTTTTTTACTTTTTAATTATATAAAGGTTATTTAGGTAAGGTTATACCTCATTATCATTATAATATACCTTAAATGTCAAATGACAATTTATTTTATCAAATATATATTTAGCAAACAATTTTATCGAGAACAACTAGTATAGGTACCTACTGATGATTAACTATTATTGCTTTTATATTTATATTGTGTGTATTAATTGATTTTTGTGCTTTTAATCAGTATCAATAATACGCTGTTTAGGATATACATTATAACGCACATAATGTGTAAGACATTATTATTTTGAGGTTTAATATTTTTTAATTAAACGTTTTCCAGGTAGGTACTTCTAACAGAGAATTTTAATATTTAAAAATTAAATAAAAACCTCCATAGTTTTTGACTATGCATTTAATTTATTATATCAATTAATCATTCGTCTATAGAAACAACATCAAACCAACCGTGTTGGTGTATAATTTCTACAGTGCAGTCGTTGTCATATAAATATAAGGTTTCAGAAAAAAAAAGTATTACTATTCCCGTCGGATGTTTCGTTACAATCTCACGAACAGAAACATTATAACGGCATCTATATCGCAAACAATTTGCGCGTTATACGAGTGCGTTTGTTTACTTATGTATAATGTGCATAGTTTATTGTATTAAAATATTTTAGTACGAGTCGCAAAACTAATGTGTTTTCTACGGAAAACGATTTTTGGAAAATAGAATAAAAATACGCCTAAATGGGTTTTGTTGAAGTTTCGTTAAGTATTATACGCGTGCACGTAATACTTGTAAAATACGTGTGTGCATAAAATAGCTACATAATATTACACGGTTTATATACCGCACGAGTTTAAGGTATAATACGAGAACGTTTCGAATCAAACGCGAAACGAATATCAAAGGAACGTAACGAAAAGACCACTTTTTTTTTGTGTGTGTGTGGAAACAAAATAAAACATTGCATTGTTATATTATGTTTGATATATTCAAAGGAAAATAAATAAATCGTAGTCGTATATAATGCATGCGAGTTATCGAGCATAGGAGCTTTTTGAGTGTAATATATTGTGTAATAATATTATTATATTATCTTTTAGAAAATTGCGCGGATACGTTCTGTAAAACATTATTCCTCAAAAATAGATCAATATATCAAACACATTCACCGTCTATAGTTTTAATGGAATTCAAATGTACCTGTAAGAAAAAAGATCGACGCTTGACAATGGGAAATAATTTATTAGCCGAAAGATACATTCAATTCGGGTACAACTTTTTGCGGTCAAAACCATCAAACATATTATCTCTCCTGTGTTTGTGATGTCTATCCAATCGTTATCTCCCGAGATATTATATGAATATAATTCAATGGTATAACGTATGATATTATTATAATATTCACGTAACAAATACATTTTAGAATGAAAAAAAAAATTGTGAGTCATCTTATGGGATGAGCAAAAAAACAAAATACACGATATCTCGGTGATTCTCATTATTATAGAATAACGAAAATAATATAACTCTTTCTGTAAGAACGGAATATACACTATACGTAGTTATACTTAAGCAAAAATAATAACTACGATCGGTAGTAGTTATATTCCTCAAATTGTGTTTATAGTAATATATTATTACATTATGGCATCACGCCGACATCCGGTGTCATGTACCTTACGCCTTATCCGGAAAATATGGTTACACCCGAGTACTTACGCAAATGACATTTAGCGGCGGAAGGGTCTTTGTCGGCCACGAGGACACAATAATATAATGTTTCGTAATTCACAGATAGAGAGGTGAAAATAATCGAACGACGACGGTCCGTCCCAGGAAATCCGAGTCGATCCAATCACGATTGATGGATGCGTTAAAGGCGATACACATCGGTATGTGGTTGGCGTATATTAGTAAGAGAGTGATGGTTACTGTTTTTCGGTTATTAAAGGTTAAATTGATTGGCATGGTTATAATATTACCATATTTTTAGTTCACGGTTAAATTAAGCCGAGAAAATGGTGAACTATAAATAATATTTTAATTAAATGCACACTAAAATATAGTAGTATCTACATCACATATGGGTTCTTTGAACAATATTTCCCATTAGTCGCGTAAAAAGGCATAGAATCATTATGAAAATTCTACCATATTTTTGTAATATAATTTTTTAATCAGCCCGTATAAAACAAAATGGACCGGATTTTATTTACACATTTAGTGGCTTTATGTAACCAAAAACTAAAACTTTCTGAGCAAGATATTTTCGTAATCGTACCCTTTTAAAACAATGGTAATTTTATTTCTACTTAAGTACCATACGCATTTCAGAAACGAATACGTAAATTTAAAGTACATACTACACGGACTCATTCAAAACTTCCAAATACACCCGGCTTATTCTTATACAATATAATATAAATTAATTTTAATTTTATAACCTTATAATATCTTATATAAACCTGAAATAGTTTATTTATTTATTTTAGGAATATAAGTTTTCTTTTACATTAACAAAGTAGTAAATTCATACTTTTCTGAATTTTAAAATAAACAAACATTAAAAAACTCACACTGTTTATTTTTTAGTTTACAAATATAAAAAACAAATAACAAATATAAATGAAAAGTATGGATAAAATGAAGTAAAATAAGATATGGATTACACGATTATTCTCTAGTATAGGTAATTATTATAATATAAATGATTAAAAATCCAACAACGTCAAACATCTCAAAACTCAGAATCAGCAATATCTATATTATTTATTATGATTAAAAATGTGTATTTTTTTTATACTTTAATACTGAATTGAAATGGCTACTTTTTATGATTTTCTAATAACATTAATTTTATTTTTATTTTCTCTTTCGCATTTCCTTTTGTATATTATTTTTTTAAATTATTCATACTTAAGAGTTATTTTAAATTATTATTATTACGATAAATTACTTTATTTCTATAGAAAATTTATATCAAATTGATTTTGAAATTTTTAAAATTATAAACCATTGTTGATAAACAGTCTTAACAACAATAACGTCACATTTCTCTGACATTAGGTTTAATAAAAATGTAAAATTAAATTTATGTTTTTAAATTTAGATAATAAGTAACATAATGTATTATATTGTTTTAATAATTAAAAAATATATTACGTTATATAAATATTACTTTACAATTTTTTACCATCATAAATTGTTTTTGTTCTAATAATTACTATTTTAATATTAAATTTATGATTCTAAAACTTTTGCATCTGTTTTCGACATCTTTTATATCGTTATTCATTAAAATAATTAATAACTTCAATAAAATCGATTACAGGATTATTAATAAAAAATTGCTATTTTGTATTAATAGAAATACTATATTGTTTAGTGTAAATCGACCATTATATTTTATTATAATTAATGGAAAAAAAAAATAATATAATAAATATAATATCAAATTAAGAATCAAATGATTGTTTTAAGTGTTGTAATTTATAGTTATTTTTCACAAATATATTGATTGGTATCAATTTATAAAATATTTCCAAATAAAAATAATAATAATAATTTAGGTATTATGAAAAATTATTTTGCATTTATTATTATTTTATGTTAACTAACTATAATTTTATTATTATAAAACAAAGTGTTTACTTATGAGAGCACTTTCTATAAACATTAAAAGAATATACGTTGAATACTCTGCAATATTTGTTAAATTTATTATTTACAGTTCACATGATAATGCATATCAATTATTATCTCGTAGTCTCAAAGCAAATTAAATTATATAATTATTGTTTACTCATATCATCAAAAATAAATGTATTTATGTATTAATGTAGTATATAATTTTAGTCAAAATAGTTTAAATCAATTTGTGCATACTCAGTTATATTTGCTAAATGTATATTATTTTTATAATATAACATAAAATAATTTTAATTATACAACAATAAAAACTAAATTACTACTATAATTATATAATATACAACTACAATTATCAAAAAAAATCGATTATAAAAATGCGTTTATATGTAAAATTCTGAACTCTGTCATTAACTTATAAATTTGTTCAAGAAAAAAATCATATTTATATTTAGGTTCATGAATCTTGAACCTAGCACATTAATGCTACTAAATTGCATATGTAAAACGCCGTGTTAAATATAAATGGTACTTAATTTTTTCAAACATTTTTTAGTTATAAAATTATTACCTAGGTATTTGTTATATTATATTTATTTATTTAAAATAAAGGGAGCATACCTTACGTCATCATAATTATGTGAGACTGTCACTGTCAACTGAACACTAAATATAAATAATAACAATAACTTATCAAATATTAAAACCTTAATCAAATAATAGCTATTTAAGTTAAAATAGTATTACAGGCAATATAAATAATTTGTTGATCCAAAATATTATCATAAATTATATTCTAATATGTTGATATCTAATAATTTAATAAATTTAATTTAATTTGAAATATTAGTATTGTAAATTTCGCAAAAATGTATATGTAAACAAATTATTTTTAATTAATCAAATGGATAAATAATATATAAAACCTAACATAAATTTTTGCAAATTAATTAAATGTTTCCATTTCATCAAAAAACTAAAAACATTAATACTAAGAATTTTTAACTTTGTAAATTGTAACATTTATGCAAACTATCGAGTTATTAAAAGGATTATATGAACTTAAAACTTAAAAAATATTTTCCAAGAAATAAACACATTAAAGTAAAAATATTTCTTTACTCTAAAGCCAAAATCAGAAGCAAATGCTGAAACGTAATATCCGTTCAAATACCTTATAAATGATTACAGATTCGTTTAATTAATAGTATACTAAAATATTAATATATTTTTATTATGATATTGTTAGTAAAACAAAATACGACTTGTTTAATTAATATTGAAAGTAATAATAAATTAATACAAATATATTAAATTATGAATTGTATAAGATTATATAATTTTCAGAAAAGAGAGTTTTAATAACACATTATATCATTAGTTTATTTTAAAAATATATACATTATGTATTTAGATATAAAATCATTTTAAATTAAAAATAGTTCGATAATTTTTAAAATTAATTGATTGAAACTATTGATAAACATAAGTGAAAACAAACTTAAAAGTGTATAAATATAATAGAGATGTAATATATATATTATATTAAAAAACACAAACAAGTAATTACTTCGTGTACCGAATCGGGCAATTTGTTTAGATATCATAATACGATAATATAATAAGTACATAACCTTAAGATAGACAAAAGTAAAATATAATTAAATGAACTAATATTCTCAATAAGTACACATAGATATTCTAAAAGACTAATATTATAAGAATATTAAATTATATTTGTAAATTTGTTTAAATATTGATTTTTTAATTGTAAAAATTTTAGTTTTGTTCATATTTATATAAGTTGTAATTTTACATGATATTATGATATTATCAATTGATACAATCCAATTTGAAATTGTGTTTATTAAAGCCATTAGCCCCTCTATTATAATCAGTAGAATATTTGTTTTTTAATATAAAAATAGGCTGTACAAGATCTATTTAGTATTTCTAAATACGACTAATTGCAATATCTCGGCGAAAAATTAAATTTTTTAATTTAGTTTTTTTTTAAATCATTATTTAGGTAATAGGCTACAATATATAATGTGCAATATATAAAATTATTTTAGTTTTAAGCATCTGATAATAAAAAAAAAAATTAACTTTTTATTATTTGAGGTTTGTGAAATTTAAATATAACTAATTTAAAGAGTTTATTCCTACAAGTTATAATTTTTTATCATTTAATCTATTATATCTATTATATTAGAATGAAAAATTATATTATCAATATATCAGGGGACCGAACTATTAAAAATGAAAAATGATATAGCAAGGCGTTTAATGAAGATAGCATTGAAATTGACAGCTTCAAGTACTTAGGGTCGTTAGTAAAAAAGAATGGGAGGTAAAATGAAGAAAGAGAAGACGTATAAATGTATAAAAATTTTAAATAATAAAAGAAATCATGTTTTATAGCTTATGAATGAGTATATTAAAAACATTGTCATCATGGATCCTCGTCGTCCATCACCCGATGCAGGCTAGAAATCGCGTCTGCATCAGCGGTGTTCGGTAGCGGTGGAGGGCCAGGTGGCGACGGCGTGGCCAACACGTTGGTCACCATGATATCGGTTACGGACGAGATGGGCAATTCCGGTATTTGGGCGTGCTGTTCGTTGTCGTCGTCAAACGAACCGCCGTTTTCTTGGATCCATATGGTGAGGTTGTCGCGAATGAGGCGCAAAATGAGCGTCGAGTCGTAGTACATCCGATCGTCGATCCTGTCGATTTCGTTGACGGCGCTGTCGTACGCCCGCTTGGCCATGTCGTGTCCGCGCTTCCGTTTTTGGCACACCTGGTACAGGAACACGGAATAGTTGAGCATCAGCCCTAGACGGACCGGGTCGACGGGCTGCAGCCTCTCGCGCGCCAACTTTTCGGCTCGCTCGTACGCGGCCCACGACTCCGTTACGACGGCCGACCGCTCGACCGGGTCGTGTATCGCTTCGGCCGCGTACCGGCCGTAGTCGCCGCGGAGTTTCCAGTAGAACACTTGCGTGGCCGGGTCCGCGGAGCCGCCCTGCTCCGAAAGCAACCAACCGCGGACCACGGTCAGCATCTCGTTGCACAGTTCGCGCTGTTCGCCGTCCACGCGGTCCAGATACTGACGCGTCAACTCGGCCTCCCACGGCTTGATGTTCTCCTTCTGTTCGATCGCCAACAGCGTCCGCCTAGCCAATCGTTTTACGTCCAACACGCGTTTATACGCCACCGCCAACATGTTGTCTTCTTCTCTGGCCAACGGTTCGCCCAACTCGAATATTTGCTTCATAAACTTGGTCATGTCCTCGAACCTGCTCGCCTCCTGCGCCAACTTGGCCTTCCACAGGTACGTTTCTTTGACGGAGATCATTGTAAAGTGATCGTTACTGTTGTCCATCTCGTCCATATTATGTTTATATGTAAATTTTTTTTTTTCACTTACTTTTATGTGTTTGTATTTAATATGTGTTGGATATTATTAAAATTAATTTGTTTTTGAACAAAACAAACTTTTTTTATAGTAACCGAAAACAAAGAAAATCATATTTTAGCCACATATATTACGTTAATGACAATTATTTACCTATTATTTAATTATCATTTTACTGAACTTTATATAATAAAAAAAGAACATCATACATAATATGAGTGTGTATAAAAATTAATTATAATTCATGTTATAAAACAATCAAGTAAGGTTAACCCTTGCAAACATGAACTTTAAGTTTGAACATAATATTGTTTTTCAATATTTACGAAAACTTTTAACATTTCCCGTAAATTTATCGTTAACTATTAGTACTGTTGATATTTTAAAATAAATTCAATTTTTTATAACTACTTTTTCTATCAACACTAATTTGATGTGTCTTTGGGTATTTGCCTTCGTATTATCGTTGACAGCGTAATAATCATAATACAAATAAAATGTTCACAATATATATTTATCTAATTTATTTTATATAATTATTTCTCTGTATTTACGTATATAAATAAAAATCAATTAGATATTTTTATTAAGAATCTGTACTTCATTACTTACGTAGTTGTATGAAATTTTTTTGGTGCATTAGAATGGTAAATAATTACCATACACTGTAGTAATATATTAAACAACTGTTGAATGAAAACCAATTTTAACAGCAAGTAATAATATAGAAATTATTATAAACATTCCACTACTTAAGCAATCCATAATCCACACGCTAAGAAAAGGATGTAATATGTAATATTATTCAAAAATTTCTAAAAAAAAAAATTGCATATATTAGATATTAATAAATATAATATTGGAATTGAAGATAGCGCATATAAAGTTATTTTAGAAAATCTTAAGGAAGATATATAATAAAAAAAAATGTCCATATTTCTAACAAATACGGAAATATTAATAATTTTCATAAATAATGAAAAATGTATTAAGTTCAAACTTCAAGATTAAGACTGCACGTGTTAACTTTATCTGATTGATCTAAAACTTTTTGTAGTTAATTTTTATATATACACACACTCACTTAAGGGCTGAGGACAAAAATACTTTAATGCATAAAATTTAGAAACGTAATGGGAATATATCTGACATTTTATACATATACGTTATGTACCTAACATTAGCTACATAACTATACTGTAAATATCGTTTGCTTTTAAAATAATTTAAATGCGTTAGATCGTAACGTGCTGCAAAGAAATTCCGTCCGAATAAATAAACAGCAAAAAGGAAACGTTTCGTAGGAGATAAAATTTGTCGTGTTTGCTATTGTTTTTACCAGTGCCGAACTAGGTAACAACGATCATTATCGCAATGCCATTTAGTGGTGCTCATTGTTTTACTCCAGCGGAGTAAGTACAACAATACGATCACACGTATTATGTTTGTATGCGTGTTTCAAAATGTTCAACAAAATAAATTAATAATAATATTGTCCGCGATGTTTTAATACATTATTATATGGTTCTTGGCTATACCGAATTTCTCTCTTTGCTCATAAGACACGAGGCACCTATTTTACGGTAGGTACCACTTATTATATTATTTAAACGACTTTTACACAGTATTCACGTTTATTTTTGCAGCAAAGGCGTCGGTTGACTCGAATGATTCCGAATTTGTGTGTTTAATGAAAGCAAAACAAATATGCACAGGGAATTAAAATTAAATAAAACACACACATATACGATAAAATACACACACCCGAATTTCCCGATGACCTCCGTAAATATCGTCCGTTCATTGTGATTGTTTGTTAAATATATTTGCACGCGTGTGTTTACTACATATTATTGAATAAATTGTTTTCTATTTCTATGTTCAAATAATGTGATTGTGAAAATGTCTTACCGGAGAGATAGATGTCCTGTTCCAAGGCTTCGTCGAAGAAAATTATTTGGACAAATAATCATATAAATTGTATGTATTTATTTCAAAATGTTTAGAAGACTATTTGATGAAAAGTAATTGAATTTTGTCCAATGATTAGTCATAATTTGTTTAAATATAAACATCGGACATAATTAATGAACCGTATTGTGAAATTTGTTATAATTAATTTAAAGAAGTTAATTTACATAAGTATATTTTTCTTCTTATGATGATTTAAATTTATTTCAGCATTCTATGTAATTTAAAAGTGATAATATACTAAATTAAATATAAATAATTAAATAAAAAACAGAATATATTTTATATTCAACGAAAGAAAATGTTAAACATAATACCTGCAAATCTATACAATATTATGTAAAATATGATATTAAGTTACATAAATTGATTAAATGTAAATTTATTGATGAACAATAATGAGTATCATATTAACCAAACAAGTCACAATTGAAAATGCTCATAAAATGATTTATATTGCTTAAAGTAAGATGAAAAAGAATCATGATAAATGTCCAAAAATAGCATTTCAAACGTGTGCTTTACTAAGTCTGTTGTGAATAAATTATTAAATATGGTAAAATGCTCCCACGCTAGCGATATTTGACGGCTGTCGATGTGTTAAGTATCTTTATAACACAGCAGTCAGCTTTTGTAAAATATGATTATCTTTTAGTTACATTAAATCAAAACATCACAAAATATAATCTATAATAATAGTATGATAACATAAAGGGTTATTTTTTGCTTTCAATACACATAATTGGCAATAATAATTATTAATAATGCCATTTTTGTTAGCGAATGACATGTTATAGGTATGCGGTATGTTATATTAAATTGTATTAATGTATACTACGGACCAATGTTTAACATTCCGATTGGAAACATCGTTTTGTTTTCAATTAATCGCATTTATAATTCAATATATGCATTCGAATGAACAACTATATAATAATCTAATACGTTCAATTATTATTTCACTCAAGCAAAATACAAATACAAGCCGCATTATAATATAGTATTTGATATTAATAGTATTATCGTTCATAACTTTATTTAAGCAAACCGTGACATCATACACAATATATGTATGATTGACATTGATTACGTGCACTTACGCGTATATTATTACATAATCAATGTACAAGTTAATATTGTTATACTCTTTTCACATGAATAATTATTAAAACAATTTAAAGCGTTGTTTAAGAAATGTAATAAACGCATGCATACAAAAAAAAAAAAAAAAAACAATTAATTTGTATTATGATATTTGGTATTATTCATAATTTATAATATTTTATGTCACCACAGAAATCATATAAGCGCGTGGAAAAATATTATTGATTTTTTTTTTAATAATAAAAAATGTACGTGTTATTACTTATTATATAATATAACCGAACTCGTGCAATATTATGATATTATAATATCTTATCGTATATTTACGGTTTTGTATGTGACACGCCGGTATCAGTTACGTGATTTATATATTTTTATTTTAAACACTATTCGTTTAGTGTTCATATAATAATATTTTATAATATTTGATTTTTGACATTTACCAACGTTATTCAATTCAGTGCATCGACTGTTAATTATAAAAAGTTTTCGAACCGTATCATTAATTCAATTGTAGCAAAACTAAAAAAATCACAAACAAAGGACATATTTATAATTTTCCTTGTTCGATATAATATTATTATATTGTTTATGTTAATTATACATTATGATTATTTATCATTTTTATGGAGAAACAAAACGAAGGTAATTAATTTAAACAGTTAACTCCTTCTATAATGGAATACATAAACTAAATATTATATTCATTCTATCTAGTATGTAATTAAAAACAACTATTAATTATATAGTTTTCCCTGTAATTATAAGATTAAAGTAGAATACTATAAAGTATTTTTCTATTAGTAAATACAAAATTGCAATATAATTTCCTATTAAATTAAGAATAAAGATATTAATGAGAAATGCACAGTACAAAAGTTCTTATGATAAATTACAGAATATCGAGAGAAGGAAATAAAATATATTTTTCCAATGAAAGATAAATCCAATAAAAAGTTTGGTAACATACATCAGATGTAACATAGAATATATTAGTAAGTTATGAGTATTTTTTTTTTTATGGAGACTGTAATATAATTCCTAAATTATTATTGGAAATGTTTAAGTATGTTATTTTTCTAAGTAACAATTTGTAAGTATTTTCCTTTTGCTGTGATTTCATAAATAATGAAAATCATAAAAGTTCAATTTAAACTAAATATTAACTTTTTCTTATTATAAATATTACTCTATATCGATAAAACTGTTCAATCAGATTTTAAATGGATATTTTATGAACTGACACTAATAAATACCATAAAATAATAAGCATGTTTAGAAACATCGTATATTTTAGCTCGACTACTAGATTATTAACCCGAAAGAAACCAATGCAGTTAAAATGCAAGTTAGAAAACTATATTTTAGATCAATCTGAGAATTTTTCATTATAGAAACGTATTATTTACTCCAGTTTATATGATTTTGAATATTAGCTAATTTAGCTGAAATATAGGTACATACCATTAAAGTAGGAAATATTAAGTATATCAATATTATTTGACATTAAAATTATACATTATATTCGATCGTTGTTTGAAAATATATAATTTAAAATAAACCTAGTCGAATGCATAAAGAAGAAAGTATTTTGGCATTTTTTTAAAAAAACATTATAATTATTTGTAATTTAAAACAATAGGTTCTCTTCACGGTAGAAACGAGAATAAAATAGTGTTTTTGAAAATTTACAATTCTAAATGAGAGTCAACTGAATTTCCGTGTAATGCATTATAATATTATGATGTTTGAACTTTGAATAACGTTATAATACTCATTTCCGTGTATTTATCTCCGAGTCTTTGGTCCTCTCCGTCTACCTACGTAAATGATGATTCTATTTAGTTCATTACACCAATGGTGACTATAAGTATTATAATGTTTAAAATCACACGTAACATTAAAATATGCGAACGTTTCTTTATCAAATTTAACGGCGCTACTTTTTAAGGTAATAAAAATAACACATCATAATAATATATTATGGTATATGATGATACAATCTCCACGAAATATTTCTACACGTGTGTTTGTGTATGTATGTAGATCTATATCCGTTATTATAATAACAATAATAATAAAAATAAAAACGCATTTCAATATAATGTTTTCGAAATCATTGTACACGTCAAACCATATTGAAAATATTTCGAATTACAAACGTCATGAACACTCACAACTATTAATACTTACGCGCGTGTTTACAAATACAATATAATAATGTTATGTCACCGCAAGATGTATTTCAATATTTTTTGCGAAAAGAAGGCCTACAGAAATAAATGATTATGAATTCGTGTTTCAATTTGAACATAAAATGTACATACTCATTAATAATAATCTATGAAGAAACACAGAAACCGAAAAACCACAAAAATAAAAATTTATAAAAAAAAAAAACATTTATAGCGCGATTGGTTTGAATTGTTTGGTATGTTTTGTAAATTATTATATATTAATATTCGGAATTTTAATATTCTGAATATTTTGAATTAGTTACAAAATTGTTTAAATTTCATTAGTCAACGCGTATTTTTGGCACGATTGGTGAGATAAAAAAAAGAGAATTATTAAAATGCTATTCGTACATATTTATACTACACAGATCGTATTCAATAGTTTTTAAAAATATTTCTAAAAAAAATACAATACAACTCGATGATCAACATACCTATTCAATATTTTTATCTCTAATATTTTTTAAATAAAATATTAAACAATTAAACTGTAAAATTCCCAATCCTCGCGATACACTTTTTTCACTATGACCTAATCATTAACCATGTAGGTACTTATATTTTAATGGTATGTACCTAAAAATATTATTATAAATAACGTTTAAAACTTAAATAAAAATCGAGTTTATAAATTTTTATTAGAATTTATTTAATATTATAATAATGGTTCATTACAAATCGATACGCGCCGAAATGCATTTTATAAAATTAAATAAATAGTAGATAATGCGATGTGTGCATGAAATAAAAATAAAAGGGGACAAAACTGAAACAAAAGAGTATTGAAAAATATAGGAAATACGCGTTTTCGTATCATATAATATCATTTAATAAATACAGCGTTTGTATCGTCATCCGATTTCCAATTTAATACGAAATGAAATTGCTATAATTTCGTTTTTTTGATGAAATAACCGACACAAACCCAAAAAGTAATATACAATATCGTATAATTATTTTATTTATTTTTTTTAATTTTAATTGTATAGAATAATGCGCTTTATTAACCGTAAACGAACGGATCTTTAACTGGTAAATTAATTCAAAGCTTATTTCGAAATCGCAATATCTATTTGGTCGTCTTCAGACATCGCGATGTTTTTTAGTTTACAAACAAAATGTTGTGTGTTATGTTTTATTAAATTCAAAACGAATTAATATTTTATAACTTTTGATGATGATAAAAATATGTTGTTACTTCTAATACAGTATCGCCTCGATGCGGATACAATTTTTTAAATGTCATAACAATATTTTGTTTTAAATCGAAACGAAATTCGCAATGGCGAAAACCTATATTATAATAACTAGATAATATTTTATACTCACTGGACAAGAAATACGTTCGCAGTTCGGACACGATACTTAGGAGCAGCTGGACTCGTGGAGCTCATGGAGCGACGACTTACCCAGTTGGCAGATCACGCCGGAATGTCGCCGTAGACGGTGTCGCGTTTCGCGCGTCCCCGCTCGTAACTTCGGCGACGGTTCGGTCGGAGGGCGGCGCACGCGGAGGCCCATCGAAACGTATTATAGGGTCGCGCGCGTTACCCGTCCGCCACCGCCACCGCCGCCGACGCGACCGCCAGTGGCCCACGGCGCGACGGGCCAATCACTGGTCAGTACCTACATAATATTATGATATGGTTATCGTTACTACGACCGCGGTTATGTACAGATAATATTACAATATACCGACGACCAGTGTCCGCGATTAAACGAAATTCTCAAACCAAAGACTACATTCGTACGAATTATAATAATCGTGAATATTATAATATTTGAATGTATAAAAACGCGTGTTTATTAATACTGTTATGGATGACAAAACTACGGATAAATTCGAACAATCGCGAACATCCGTCGGGTCACATAATTTTATATTTTATATAACGTTATTCGTTAATATCAAAGAATCGCAGTGTTATCATCTGTAAATTTAAATGATTTAGTTTTGATTACAATCGATGAGCTCAATCGAACATTATATTTGGGAACTTATATTGTATTTAGCATCATGAAATTTTCGATAGTAAATAAGTGGTAATTTTTATATGTCTTCATAAAATTTACTTATACAAATATTCAGACTCAGTTTAAAATCAAATATAAAATTATGTTTGTTATTTAATTTTTCAATTTTTGTACTGAAAATCAGTCCTTAAAATATAAGCAAAATATTGGGACATTTACAAAGAGGTATATTTGTATAATAAGATTAAATGTAGCTGTATCTACTTCATATCAATCGAATTTATAATTTGGTCTGCAATGTACGCGACTTAAATAAAATATATGAAAAAGTCATAAAAATCCCAATCCTAGAAAAAATTGTTATTGGTATGATGATTCTAGAGACGTCTCTACGTAGGTATTTAAGTTTCATCATGATCAATAAATAAACTCCATAGACAGAGTGCAATAGATTTTATTTAAGCTTATACAACTATTCACCAAAAGGAAATACCTAACTATTGTGTCATGACTATGATTCGCCTATGACCCAACCGTTATTATTTACAATTATAAATCACTCGACGCCAAGTAAAATTCAAACGCAAATCGCAAAATTTGTCGAAACGTAATATATTTAACTAATATTTATACGTAACTAATATCAAGGCACTTATTAATTTACATTTTAATTTTAAAATATACTATAATAATCTTAATATTATAGTATTGTGAAATTTGAATAGATACTAAATAATTTGCGTGTTGAAAATTAAATTCCAAACAGAATTTTTTTTAATATCTATATATTTATTGGCAATGTGTACTCGTAAAATTTACTTTATTTTTCAATTACGTATAGATAGTAATAATATTAATATAATGACAACGTTGCAAGACTAATTGTAGACTTATCGTTTCATTTCTTTTTTATTATTATTTTAGTAGTTCCTTGTTTGCTTATAATTGAACACAATGGTGTTTTACCAATTTAAATTGAGAAATTTCAAAAAATAAGAGTATATATATATATACAGGTAAAACAATGATAGAAATAAATTTAGCTCATTTTCTTGTTAATTGTACTTAAAACTATTTAATTTGTCTAATTTTTAAAATATTAGTTCATATTTTGAATTTTAACATACAAAAATAGAAACAATAATTTCATATATTTACCTATATACATATTATTTATATCTATATTATATAACTATTAAAAATTAGACAATGAGTACTTAAATCGAAATTATCAGATGTATGATGTATCTTTCTTTAGAAATTCAAATTTAATTTATGATTTTATATAAATTATAACCTATTTATGTTTTTGACTAACAATCATATTTTTCTCTTTCATAGTTAGATGTTACTATGAAGTACAATTTTCACGTTGTGTTAAATTCTACTACAGCAAACGTTTAGATATTGAATTAGTTAGTTTGTTTAAAATTATTATTATTATTCGTAAAGACTAAAAATAAAAGCTTTATAATTCATTAATAAATACTCTTAAGTATGCAATTTAATAGGAAGTAAAATATTGAAATATGTTCATATTTTACGAATAAACATAATATTATTGTACTTGGGCGGAATCAACATGCATGTATTTATTTATTTATTAATATATAATATTTACATAATATACAACCAATACAATGTACAATATATAATAGAATATATAACCAAACTTAAACTAAATTAATTTACTAATTGCAATATCTCCGCAAAAAAAATTTGATTTTTGAATGACGTTGTTTTAAAATTATTAGTTAAGCTACAGCCTATAATATTACCTTTATTATCTCGTTAAAAAAAAAATGTTTAAAAATAACTTTTTTGAAGTTTTGTAAATTTTAAAATAGCTTTTTATATATTTGTATAACAATTTTAAAATAATCAACTACTAATTTAATCAATATGTTAATTTTCAGGAATTTGTTTTCATTTATTAAAAAAATTATGTTATTAACGTCATTATATAAAATAATTAAATACTTTAACTCATGGTATACAAAATGTTTTGTTTATCATTTATTTATCGTAAAATTGAATATTTACAGGGTATAATAGATTTATTAATTACATAAAAATAACGTCAGATGATATGATATTTTCTATAAATTATAAAAATTCCAAAACATTACCACCTTGATTAAACTAAACATACTCCTCCAAATTTCCATAAATATTAAAGCTAACTTAAAATTTTTAAATATTTATTAAATCTTTAAATTTTACATAACTTAAAAAATAAAAACCTAATTATTTAATATTTTTTTCTAGACGTATAACACCAAATAAAATATTAGAAGTAATATTATAACACATTTTCTTTATAATAATTTTAAAAAAACTACAATTAAATATCTTCATTTTCACGGAGATATTATAATTAGTAAATATATCTGGAAAACTGGGTAACTCTGTATGTCTTTGTTTATACAAATTAAGTCACAAATACGTCATTAAAACTTAGATGACTTAAAAATTAATATCTCATTATGAAATATAAAAGTACTTACAAGAAGAGTAAATCAGCATTTTCTCGAAAATATTTATAATTATTAACTAATTGAAATATATTCTGTCATCAGTTATACCCCATAGCATTATTAGAATATAAATATAAGATAGTATGTAATTATAGAGGCAAAGTGTCAATAAAATTTATAAATAATACATCAAACATAGTACAATTTTGAATGAAAATTTTATAATTTGAGCCGTTTAAGATGTTAAGGAATGTTTGATTGTTTATTCAAAGTAATCATAAATGAGATAAATGACTTAATGGTCAAATAAATTAACGATGAGTTTATCAATCTAAATGAATAAATTATCATTTTAACTTAGATTTAATTTAATATTTAAGACGAACTCTATAATAAGGGTAAGTACAATAAATAAAGACTAACGCGACACTTTAATATAATAAAAATGTTATACGCTACCTTAATATTATACACTAAAATTTATTTAATTATGGAATTAAAAAAAAAACTTTATTATTTTTTTAAATACTTATAAAACAAATTAACGAATAAAATTGTTTGTTAATTGTTAAAATAATATGCATAAAAACAATAGGTATAAAAATACATTATTATAGGTATATATTGGCATGCAAAAACCATTTTGAATTTAAATTAATAGTAACCTGAATCGAGTTTTCACTCATTTTGTTTTACGAATAATATACAATATCATAAAGTTTACCGTTCCAATTTTGATACATTGAATATGTCATACAATATCAGAATAATGCATTAGATGTATGATATGTATAAAATATTTAATATATTAGGTAAGGTTAAATTGTAATTTATATGATATACAGGTTAATTTAGTAAATATGATTTACTTGCCTTATATATGGCTTGATTCTGAAAATGTTTAATTTTTTTTTTAATATTTAAGTACAAATAATGTTTATTTTTAAATTAGACTATAAACTCGCTGCATACACAATAATGTTTTTATATTAAACTACTAATTAAACTTATAATATTACTATATATTTTTTGTAGAAATGTAAGAAAAAAGTTTATTACGTAGATTCTTTTATGAAAATATTATTATTATTACAATGATTATGTTTCATTTTAAATATAAGGAACAACTTAAAAACCGACAATAAGAATATTATATTTCAATTTTAATTCAATCATAATGACTCTTACTATAATGGTTTCATTCTAAACGCACATAAAATTATTTCGCGTTATATATTATTATATATTGTCGTATGAACTTCAAACATGAATCAACATTTTACAACATCACGCACAGTTTCTTGGTACTTACTAAAGATAATTTTAAATAATACGATTCTATTCAGTATTGTAAAAGGATATTACATTATAAGATATTTAAATAATGGTATACATGAAATAATTGTAATTAAATTAAAATTAAGTTATAATTAGACTATATTAAGTGTGGGATCAAAATTCACTACTTGGAAAAAGTAAGTAAATAAATACTATTTTGTATATTATTATAAAAATGTAAAACATTATTACTTCACCCTAAAACATAACAGTAAACTTTGATTCTTGTCATTTTGTCAATATTAAAAGATTTAAGACTTGACGTGTCTAATCGTTTCATCGCCCTGCATATTAATATAGGTATAACAAATAATCAACTTTAAATTTAATTAACTAATTTTTTAACCAAATTGAAATACAATTCTATATAAATAAAATTAGTTTTCAAATAATCTAAACATTTAAAAAAAAATTATATTATTAAGAATAATAAAAACGAGTTTGGAGAGATGTAGGTTTTTTAAACCCTTGTTATATTTAAAAAGTTAAAAATATCGAATTTTCAAAATATAACACAGTTAAACAAAATATATTTAAATTAACTGAATATTTTATTCTACTTTATTAACTTAAGTGAACTGTTATATATCATTTTATGGTTTCAATATGTTTACAATTCGTCAATTATTATTTGATAAAGCAATATCAAACTTCTCTATTTAACGCTAATATGGTAAACTGTTTTATTTTTAAATCATTTTTCTATAGTAACCACATGTTTTCGTTATAATACTCATTACTCTACACCACCGTAATTGTTTTGGAAATTACTCGGAAAATATGCATCGATCAGCTTTCGTACTTGATATACGTACAACAATATTACGGCTGACATAAATCGAACAGAGTCACGTGCACAATGAAATATTGACAACGTTATTTTTATCATCAAGAAATAATTATGAAACCGTTTTAATTTAATCATGTTTTTCCACCGTCCAATCGTCCGACCAACGACGATCGTAGTTAAATTTTGTATCGTACCTGTACAATGTACATAATAATAATAATAATAATAGTCTGTTCTGTTATATTAGGTTTGTGTATAGCAAAATAACGACATTATATAGACGTGCACCATGTTAGGTTAAGTGTGTACGAAACTGATTAAATGTTTAGCCGACCGAAGCCGTAAAAATCCGCAAGACGCCGAGGTTCATCAATATGTGTGTGTGTGTGTGTGTGTGTGTGTTTTTGTGCTCGAACTTTATAGACGTGCAATAAACACCGCTGACAAAGTCTGAAATTGTTGGCTCGGACGCGACAAAGATAGAAATTCGCATAAATTTTCTTTACAAACGCATCGTAATAAAAATACATCATTATAATATTACGACAAGTACAAAACACTACAATATGTAATAATAATTGTGGGCGGGACTCGTTGCGCCCAAATTTGACCTTTTCCGTTTCTCTCATTACACACATTTCGTCCAACGGAATTTTTTTCATCTTCAAAATGATTGGCAATTGTTAAAAATTGATAGAAAACTATTAAAAAATGTCAATACCTACATACTATATTAACCGATTGCAATAAAATTAAAATAATATTAGGAATTTTTATAATATAATATGTAATTATAAAATTAAAACAAAATTTAATCAATTATTCTTTATTAATTTATATCCATAAAATTTTAAAATTAACATACTATTTTTTTCATACATATATTAACTTGGGATACGGACAGAGGGTACCAAAATACCAAAAGTCATAATTCCAAAATACTTAAAGGCCAACAATAGGCCGACAATTGGCCAACAATAACATCGAAAACTTAATAATATACGATTTTTTTTTAATTATAATGATTTTAATTAATGTAAATATTACTAATAAATGATAATGGAAAGAATTTTGATGTGACAAATATAGAATTTAAATTCGTATTATACCAAATTAAGTATAAAAAAGTCACTAATTTTATAAAAATAATGAAATAATCATCTACCCAAAGATAAACACGGTGACAGTGATCGGCTGGAATATACGGCTCACGGGAAAAAATAATCTATACGCAAATAATAAAGTTGACGTTAATATTATTTAAGTTTAGATCAATAAATTATAATTATATGGACTATTGGACCTAAACAAAACTTAAAGTATCCAAAAAAATAAAACTAAATTAATACTATTCTTCATTATAAAGAAAACCGAAGAGTTTTCTCTTTTTTAAAGGGAATTTCATGTAGGTAATCTACATAATTTAAAATCATATTTTTCAAATTAAATTAAAATAAAATAATTATTTATTTAAACACACATAGGTATTTATTTTTTTTATCTTTCCCTCTATTTGATACTATTTGTCAGCCTCAAGTATACGTGGTGGCTCTTTGCCATTTGATATTCAGTTATTGTAAGAGATTTTAACTTTCAGACTAATGGTTGTACAACTTTTGTACCACACCCTATAAACTTATAAAATTTATAATGTTTTCAATTTTTGACACAACCTATAATATAGATCCTAAATAATTAATAATATAATTAAGCATAGTTGAAAAACAACTTTTTGATAAATATATATTTATATATTTAATATATACCTTTTAACTTAACTAAGTTAATATAACATTTAATTAACTATTAGCTTTAAACTTTTTTTTTTAAATTGTTTTCTATTAACATAATTTAATCGAGATAAAAAAAGAATATCATTGACTTTCCCAAAATTGATTATTTTCTTGACACGAATTCGACGGTCATTAGTATAATATTATTAAATTTCATCGTGTCGAGTATTTTTTTATTTTATGTTAACCAAATACATCATATAACGAAAGATCGAACGAATTTTCAACTTTTGATGTTTCTTTGAATTGTCAAAACGTTCGTTTTACACGTGGTTCAATGGTTTTATCAACGAACGCAAAAGAACTCCTGTAAATTGGCAATATTCTGTCTAAATGTATAGACTCAGCCAGACCAAACCCTCCTATTAAAAAATAAATAATAATACCACGACACGAAAATAAATATTCAAATTAAATAAAGGACTCGAAAACGTGACAAATTCGAAAACGAAAAAATGTCTACTCGAAATAATATTACATATTATATTATTTTAACTTAAAAAATAGGAAACTCGTAATGGATAATGTATTATAAAATTAAAAATTCGATTACTATGTTAAATTTTCATTCATAAATATTTAACTATTTATAAATATTTATCAATTTAAGATCTTTTCCAATATAGACAATCGTTTCAATACTTTTCCCGAGGAAAATGATTATTCTTAAACTGCACTGCATATTAATTATAAACCCTATTGAGTTTTAAACATATAAATTGTGATACTGCATTATATTTATACGTTAAAACAAAATTTAATAATTTAATTTAATTTTTTGTATTGTCTTTTAAGATTTCCGTATGTATATTGCAGTGGATTGGGTTAGAGATGAACGAGATATTTTATACATTTTAATATAATTTGCGTTTCTGATTTCACAGACTGTCATTTCGTGTTCTATTATTGGCGCAAAAGACCTAAAACAATGTTTACACGATATCTACATTATATTGTTTTATACCTAATGGATTATTACGTTGTCCTGGATACGTGTCATTCGCATATACATTTATATAAAACAAATATATCAGAATTTGCCTTAGCCAAAGTCCACGGGAGTTGTGTAATTTACAACAACTCAGCGCGTATTGAGAGGAAAAACCACATTAGTCATTTGTATTCCCGGATGAATTATACGCCATTACATAATATTTTATAGAAAACAACATAACTTTGTGAATAATGTTATCAAGTAAAATACTCGATCAAACTGTGTTGAGATGTATTAGATAATATAATAATAATATATATATATATATATAAATTACGAGATGTAGTTGTAAAAATATTTCATACACAAATCGATCATTAAACCAAAAAACGTTACTCCTGCCATCGCAACTACATCGTAATTGATTTAAAATAAATTATGATGTAAAATATATGATATCATTGTTAAAAGTTCGATCAGATGTTCAATAATCCTTGACATGAAATCGAATTGTAAATATGTAGTTATTTTTACAATTGAATTCATAAAAACCTATTCTAATACAGCATAATATTAATATTGTATGAAAAAGAAAAGAATATTTATCAGGTTTACATAATTAATATTAATAGAAACGAATTTCCATATTAATATGAAAATAAATGCTTTTATTGTATTGTCGTGTACTTAAAATGATTTAGAACAAATCTCGACAATACATAGGTAGTAGGTACCTATTTACTATTAAAGTAATTATTTGATGCAATTAATATGCGTAACCTAATCGAATAAATTCATCTATGTATATCTTTTGATGTAGTTGAGTAATTAATTAATTCTGCGTAATAATCATAACTTTTATGTTATATTTTATGTATGTAGTAACAGTGATGTAATTTTAATTACAAAAACGCGGGAAGGTCGATTCTGGACAATCTAATTAACTAAAATTACGATCAAAACTCAATTAGTAATCGCGAAACAACAAAAAATTTTAAAAAATGAAATAACTGTCAGAAATCGTAATTTTGCCGATTCACCGCCACTTATTGGCAGCTTTTCTTCTCCTGAGGAAAAACTTTTGAGAAATTCGACAAATGAGCTAAAGTACCAACTAAACACATGTTGCTACTAAAACCATATCCTGTTCGTGGTAATCGGACCATTATTTTTACTCGAAATCGTGTTTTCAGTCATAAAAAAAAAACATCATTGTAAGACCAATACATTTCTCGCTTCGCTAAGAATATAAAATTTTATTCTAATGTAAGATATAATTAGAAATTTACTAAATACTATGATTATATAAAAAATAATCATAATCGTTTGAAAATGTTATCATATATGATAAATAATTATATCAATACCTAATATAAATTTTAAATGTCTACATTCATTATTCATTTTATTATAATCAAATCCTGAAAAAAAAGAAAAAATTTCGTTAAAAATTAGTGTTTAAAATATTTAACATTTTATTTATTTTTTTTTTTTTTTTTTATAAATTTTTGGTAGTTTTTCTTTATTCCTGAAAAAACTATTGGGAAATTCTAAAAATGAGCTAAATAAAGTACCAACAATATAATACTCTCTACCAGAAATTTATCCATTTATTTGATAATATAGGTCCTCCATTTCTACCCGAAAAAGAGTTTACGTATGTGTGTAATGTGTATGTACATATAAAAAATGAGCATACATTATTGTAAAACCAATACATTCTTCTATTCGCTTTACTCTGAATATAAAATAAGACATATATATTTACGTAATTTTAAATAGCATCCCATAAGTTAATGTCATTTCAAATTTAGGAACGATAGGTTTACTGAAATAAAAAACTCTATAATTTCAGAAAATATATAAAATTATATTTTCCATTTTTGTGAACTACAATAATATGATTTATTGGTAATTTTATAATAAAATATATAATATGTACATCATTTAAGTTTTTCCTAACTGAAATATTAATAGATACATTTTTGTTACATTTTCTTTAGAAACCATCATCTATTAAAAGTAAAAGTAATATTATTATATATAATTTGTTATTACAGTTTTGTCATAGTAAAAGCATGTCTTACGTATATTGGTATTAATTACAAAACTGAAAATATAATAATCACAATAAAATATTTGTAGTAAGCAATAAAAAAATATAATCAACAATGAAAAATTATATTTCGAAGTTTTTTTTTTAAATAAAATTACCTACTATTTAATGTCACGTTTCATTTTTATCTTATATTTATGTTTAAATCATGTAAATTCGTCGTCTCGAAGAAACTTGCCAATAAAGTGATATAGTTCTCAAACAACTCAAACAATCGTATATATTTGCCGTAGAACTTTCATAATAATACAGTTATTCGTTATGAAATTAATTTAATTCCTCGCCTTCTGCTCAAACGGACTTATATAATAATTCGTTTTGTAATTTTGTATGATCAAGTTGTGCTATAGGTATTTCAAAATATTTTCATCGTTTTAACATTTTACTCAATTTATTGTTAAAACTTTCTATTAAAAATATAATCAATATGATATTTGTTTTTAGTTGTATTTAACTGTTGAACAAAATATCAACCTTGGTCCAGTGTAGTAATACACATTGTAGTATACAGTTTTATAGTATATCAAAACAGTTTCACAGTCTATACAAGTAAAATTAAATACGTGTATGATTTTGTCGTCAACGTGCAAACTGGTCTAAAACTATCTGGGATAAAGGAACTAAATCTCAAATATTATTAGATAGATAGATATGTATTAGTGTATTACACACCGGCCTTATAATTATAATTATTTAATTGATCAAAAATTCGTTTTCAAAGATCGTTTTTTCGATTCAAAAATTCATTCGAAACACCACGTTAACAAATATCTACTTAAATAAGAATATTTTTACAACATTGAACAAAAATTTAAGTATTAATTTATTATTAATTTTTTAACCTTCGCAAATTTATAGAACTTATCATTATAAACAAAATGGATATTAAATATCTATAAATATATTTGACTTTTTAATTTATTATTAATGATATGGTTCTATCTGTTTTATAATTAATGAACAACTATAAAATAAGTACACAATTCGACTTAAAATTATATAATAAGTTAAATAACTTCTAACTAAATTATTCTGTATGTAAGTATCTCAGTGTACAAATATTATACTAAAATATAATGAGAAAAAATACATAAAATCCAAGACTTCAGTCTTGATCCAAAAAAAAGTCATTATACGTATACAATGACTGTACATTTCATAGACGAGCAATAAACTTTTAAAAAATGTCTGAAATATCTGTCAAAAGAAAAAAAAGTAAAAATCGCATGACATCTCACGTTCGTATAATATAAAAATACTTTTTTATGCCAATTGTTTTAGTTGTTTATAGTTATAAATGTTTTACAAATTAAACAGACACACGCAACTTACATAATAACAATTAACATGTTATGCAAATTTAACTAAAAGCAATAAACAATTTTTATAATAAAAATAAACTGTTTTTATATATTTATATATATATATATTTAATAGGTCAATTCGTGCTGACCTGAACATGTAAATTTTTTTTTCATACAGAAATATAATATACTTATTTAACATCTAAAACTAAACGAATGTGTATCTTCGAAACAAAGTTGATTATTTTAAAATATTTTTATTTTATCATATCTACACAAATATTTATAGTTGATCGTTTCATCTTTTTATATTAAATAAAATTAACAATTTAAAAATCGTATTTTCATATCAGTAAATCAAGAATTATATATTATAACTACATTAATATACTGAAAATAGGAAAAGTTTGTAACGGTGACAAAAAGTTTTGAAAGAACAATTATATACTTCTATACCTCCACTGACTTGCCAAAATATGTAAAAAAAATTGTGAAACATACATAATTATATCATACTTTATAGACATTTTAAACAAATTAAATTTACAAACTACACGCTTTCTAAAATATTTTTAAAAAACTAAATTATTTTTATTTTTCACTAATAAATTTAGTTAAATCATAAAATATTTTTAAAAAACAGTTACTCTCTTATGTATTATCTATATGATATAAAACTAGTAAAACATTATTGTAAGGAAAAACTCATGGCGCATCATGTTGTACGAGCAAGTATATTAACTATTTAATTTAAAATATGCTAAAAAAGTTTGGTTATTTTCCTGTCTTTTTTCATCTGGAGATTATATCGGTGTACTGTGTTATTTGATCTAGAGACGTCGTGAAATGTTCATATAAGACGGCGCAATAAATAGATAAAATAAGTACACATACGCGTAGGAGTCGCATTAGTGATCGACCACACCAAGCGTTATCCATACGTTTTCCCGCTAATTTTTGAATTTGAAAAGCATTTTTTTTCTGTGATAATCACTCCACACTCCACCGTAGATAACACGTGATAAATAACACGTATTCTCATCTGTTTAAATTAAATGAATTTAAAAATATATCTTAGGTAATAACCTTCTTACCCAAATAAGTGTTGTTTATTTATTCAAATATTTTTTAATAGTTGTCGGCATTTTATAATAGGCATTTTAAATGGAGTATTTTTTATGGCGTTTTAAATATTTATTTTTGTATTGCATACTTTTTTTTTGTTATTAAATATTGAAATTAGTCAATATTTGAATTTATTAGTTTAAATATTTTACCAACATTTCAACTTGTAAAATTAACTCAACTTTACTATAGTTTGGAATTAACTTAACATATATGATTTTTTTTTTAACAGTATTTACCTAAATAAACACATTTCATAAATTTATCAGTATCAAACATTTTGATAAAATATGTATATTAAATTAAATTAAAAAACAAAATTAGAAAACAAATTAAATTTATAGTAGAAAACGGACCGGTGAAAACGGATGGTGTAACCGCTTTGATTAAAAACAACGTGTTTTGATAGGCTTTGCATTTATCCGATGACCGTTACCAACACAGCATGCAACACACCGGTCCGGTCGATAATTCAACGGAACGTTGTTGCCGGATAGTGTGGCCACAAGCATCTAATTTAATGTATTTCGTTGTTATCAGCAAACGCATCCGTTTTCAACGGACCAGTGAAAACGCATAGTGTGACCTGGTATACTTAATCAGGTATTAGAATAATATAAGCCCAAACAGCCAATATAAATAAATAAATAATATTACTATGAACGAATAGAATCGATAAGAGACTCTCAAATTGTGGATTACGATTCAAATTAGGATCGTAATTGAAATGTTAATGGATCTTTAAATATTTAATAATAATAATTAAAATATAATTAAACGCTATAAAATATAATTTTTTGTTAAAGTTTTAATTATTATTTATGTAACCTAAATTTATTAACTAAACTAAAGTTACCTAAAAAGTAAAACACTATGATTTGGAATGAGTCACCGAAATCCGCAATCTGGTCGTATTCATAAAAAGTTTGCGAACCTCTGAAATGGATTATGTACGTTGATTATACACACTATCAATAATGTAAAAACTATTGTTCGTCAATACATAAATTATAACGCAATAAAACTTTGGAACATTGAACGTGAGTAAATTCTAAACACGTATTAACATGACTCGATAAATTACATTTACTCGTATATCTTTTATGCAGTCATTTTTGGAAATAATACGTCCTTTCATTTTTCAATAAAATATTATCCATATTGTTTCAACATGAAAGTTAAGCAAAAAACCAAATTTAAAACACTTAAAATATGATCGTATTATATTCTACGATTATCATTAATAAATATGTTTTATCAATGTAATTATTTACGTTTTAAAATACATATAATAATGTATAAATAACGTTAAACCTAGTTATATTCCCAACCAGACTTGTTTATAAGATTTTAGTTAATGATCAAATATCCTTGAAAACGATATTATGTTTACAGTTATTATTACATAAAAATAATAAAATAATTTATGACAGAAATATTTTATTTATTATTCATGGATTCTTTACTTATTAGTTATTTTTTACTTAAAAAAATCTACCAAACATCGTATCATTCATTTTGCTGAGTATAATATAATAATAATATATCAATTAACATCAAAAGTTATTACCAAACTTGTAACAAAAAAGGCAAATTAACTTATTGATATAATTGTTTAACGAGGTTACATATGATTGAACGTGTAAACTCGTCTAATATTTTATAGTTAAATAATTTGATTTAAATCTGGGTACATTTTTTTGCTAAAATTAACTACTTATTTTAAAATATAATATCATCTCAGACTGTTATATTTGTTAATCTTAATATATAGTTAAATGCAGTGGCTTAATTAGGAATTTATCTTAGGGTAGGATATGGGAATGTGTTTACAAGCATAGGGAATATTTGTTATATTCTAAAGTACATAACGTAACCAATATACAAATTTATCTATAAAAAATCAGATTTTAAGGACCTATGCCCTTCATCTCTCCCTTAATAACGACACTGAACATTCGATAATGTGCAATGTGGATTTTTTTTTCTTACAACTATTATTGTTTTTTATTTTAATAAATATGATTTAAAGTTAATTCAAAGGAACGACATAATATACTATATTATAATATCATACTATGTTCATATTTAGGTATTATAATGTTTTGAACTATATTTTATAGTGTTATATTTAATAAAATAATGAAATATTAGAATTCAACTAGTATATAATTTTCACCAACAAAAGGAAAATATTGTATTTTCGAACAATACAATGATAACGATGCTTAAACAAAATATTAAATATAGGTAATATTATACAATACACTTTTTATTAATATATAAAGAATAGTAAATTATTAACTAAAATGTGATTCTTTTAAATTTTGTAACTGAATATGATTTAAACAAAACTTTCTTATTTAAATAAATATTATATTAGGTTTTTATATTATATTTTTTTATAATTAGGTACTTATAAACGGCAATTTTTGATACATAAATAAATATTAATGCTATTATGATGTTTTCATAATATATATAAAGATAAAATACAGTTTAATATTCCTTTGGGTTGTAGAGCGCAGTCACTTTCTTGGTAAATAAGATAAAAACAATAATAAACCGTTTAGACGACTATATTATATTGTATTTTCAGCTGGTTTTAATTAGTTATGCTATGAAATGTGTACGCAGTACAGTGTACACTGAATTAATGCTAAATACTTATGAAATATATAAAAACATCAATGCAGAGAAAAATGATAAATGTTATGTATTTTATTATCTAATATACTCGTAATATAGTATAGTATGTTTTGTAGTTGTCTTTTTATAACCGAGCACGTATCATAGGCATTTCTTAAACTTTATAGTTTATACAAACGATAGGGAAAACTAAATTGAAATAATATTATTTTGTTACCGTTGATTTTTACAATATTCGTGATTCGCAAATCGCAATTATAGTTGTAACTTTGTAGTTTGTACACTTATAACACTTATATTATAATATTATAATATTATAACCGATATAAAATATTTTATGTGTAGCCATTATTTCGATGAAATCAATGGAACATTAATTCCAATAAGCAGATTTTATTTGGTCATTATTATTATTATTATTATCATCATCATCATTACAGTACCCAATAACAAAAAAAAATAACATTTCTAAAATAAATCAAATTTTATATACTTAAACCCTAATAAAATGTACATACATTTATAATAAATTTCATATTTTTTTACCACAAACCCTTTTTTTAATTGATCATTTTACTCACAGATACTACCGTAATAATAATTATTATATTAAAACGTTGTTTTTGAGTTAGGTAAACTTATGATCGGTTAAGCGAAAAAAAAATTATAATAATAATAATACAATTAGTTTACTGAACCATTAACATATACATAGATACATGTAACATTATGAATATTCTGATATTAATAATAATAATAATAATAATAATAATTATTAGCGATCATACAAATCGACTAAGTTTAATAAGTTAACATGCAATATAAAATTAATATCCATTTTTGTTATAGTTATTGTGCGGTGGATTTATATTAAAAATCCTAAAAAATAAACAAATCCCACAATTTCGAACCTTTAGTAAAAAGTATAATTTAAACGATTCGATTGGTAAATTTTTTATAACGTTCCAATAGACTACAAAATATTAACGAAACTATATTTATTCATTAAAATTAATAAATTATTATTTAGCATTAATATTGTATAAAAAATATTTTACTATTTTGTTCCATTATATCTCTTAAAATTAACCTTTATTTTAAAAAAGTGCTTATCCAAACATGATCATTTTAAAATTGTTAAAACAAACAATTCTTAAATATTTCTATGTTTTTTAGTACATAAATTTACGAGTATAAAACACTGTTTGATATTTAATAAATAAATGCATCAAAACTATAATCTGAGTAGATAACCAATAAATTTGTATACTTGTATGTATGTATATTTTTGTAGTACTATTTATACACTTGTAATAAATGCAATTTAAAAAGAAAAAAAATTATTAAGTTTATATTCACACATAAAATATTGTTTAGAATATTATTTATTACACGGTGAAATAAATATTCCGATTTTACAATCGCGTTTACATTATTCATATATTAATATGATAAGATTGGTAGGTAATAAAATATTTAAATATATATTTAATGCAAAAAATCATCCAATATTTATCAGAAAACTATTTGTTTTTGATAAATTAAATTTAAATTTTGAAATGTACAAAAAATAGTTAGTATATTAACCATAGTTTATAGCTCCATAAAATTTCCACGAATGTAAATCATTTAATTTTTACCGTAAAACCACTTTTAAACGCACAATTTACGTAAATATTGTTAAAATGTTCGGTAAGATCTTTTATAATACAATAATTAAAATTCTGCACACGAACTGGAAAATCGATCATTTCGTTTACGTACATTAACAATTAAAAACTATACACAAAATATTATAAGTTTTCGCCAAAGAATATGTATTTATTTTTTTTTTTCATTTTGCGCACTTGTGTTAAAATTATTATTCGTCGTAAAACGAAAGTTGAAGATTACGCCGTTAAAATAACAAACGACCGTTTTCTAGATAATGTACATTTTGCGAAGCGTGCTGCGGTTCGTCTGTTTTTCTGGGTACGGACATATAATTCGCCTATTTAAAAAATAACACGAAAAGAGAATAATACAATAACAATTGTATACCTACTCGTAAGCAGGTGGCTATAGACCACATTTACTCATGCGGCTTTTACAATTATAATATTAATCATTTGTATAAATCGCGAAAAAGTACCTAAAAAGTAATCTAGACAATTTTTTTTTTTTTAAGGATAATAACAAATTGAACACGAAACATCCACTAAAATACACCGTTGTACACGCGTAATGGTTTTATTTGTGCATACTCACGATTAACGCACGTTTATGTTCCCGACCCCACCCCATACGAATTTTCAAATTTTTTTTTGTCATCACTCAGCACGTATTTATCATGATTTCGCATGACTATCACCAGAATTTGCGTGCTTTTCACTTTCCCACAAATTCAAAATTACTGTTAGTGGGGCTGGACTATTATTCTACCCGAAAAATTGCCTTAAGGTATAAAAAAAATATATCATAATATTCAATTCTATTAAAAATAAAAATAAATTATGTCGTACAATTTTCAAAATATTTTGTAAATAGATTAAGTAGTATTTGATTAGGCCTCTATAAAATTTTAAACCCAAAATTGCATGTAATACATTTATGGAAAAAATTTCAAATCTCTATACTTAGTCAGAAAATCAACCAATCGTTTCTAAATTGTTTTCTCTAATGTAGAACACCTATGTAAATACTCAAATAAATTTTGAAATCTCTATATCCAAAATCTAATTAGTTATCATGAAATAAAACAATTTTAAATAACGAAAACCGTAATTTTGCTTATTTTTTAGTAGTTTTAACTTTGAAAGCTTAAAAAAAAATTATCAGTCACGATTTTCAAAATATTTTGCAAAAAGATTTAATAGTATATGATTGAACTTCTATAAAACGTTCAAACCGATAAATTGAAGGAAATATTAAACATTTTTGGAAAAAAGTTCAAACCCCTATTTAGTTAGAAATCAACCAATTCATCCCAAAATTGTTTTCACCATTTTTTTGCAGTTTTTCTTCTCCCAAGAAAAAACTTTTGATAAATTCGAAAAATGAGCTAAATAAAGTAACAACTAGATGCAATTTTCTACCGAAAGCATTCTCTATTCATGATAATCGGTTCATTACTTCTACCCAAAATAAGTGTCTTCATACATAAAAAAAAAAACATCATTGTAGAAATAATTCATTCGCTCAAAATCTAAAACTGAAACTATTTTTTACATCATCATTTAGCATGTAATTAGCTTGAATTTGCATAATCATTCACGAAATTAGCTCGACATTTTTTCTTGTTCAAAAACCATTTTTTACTGAATACACACTTCATTATACCCCTAATAGGATTATATTGTGACTTTAGATTTTATTTCAATTCAAATATTTAACAGGCTTTATTTTGCATAACACTATGTTTATAACTTTTAATTTCTATCTGAATTTTATGTTTAATTTTTAATTTTTTAACTAATAATACGATTTTAGACGTTTGTAAAAATGTATAGCGTTTCTGATATACATTCACAATATAGATTATTAATAATGAATCTAATAATACAAGTGATGGATTTATTATTAAACTTGTGTCAATTTAATTTTAAACAATATTCTTAATATTATTTTCTTATTATATTATATTAACTAAAATTATGATATCAAGATATTTTTCTACGTTAATATTTAGTATGAATTCACAACTCACACGACATTAATTTTTGCCCAAAATCTATTTGTTTATTACATTTCTTGTATTATTTGATTATACAAATAGGTTAATTTATACTAAATATTATTACATAATTATTTTTCTGAAATGGAACAAAAATTATTTAATGCAATAGTTTAATTCATTAATTTATGATTAACACTTCTATTATTAAATTTGTTTACACTTTTACTCATAATCATTAATATTAAATTTAAACTTCAAAACAAATATATTTTGGTGATTACAAACATACTAACTGTACATACTAAAAATTTGCATTGTATTATGTAGGTGTCTTTCATTGGTACTTACTGGCAATTATTTTTTATCATCATATAGCTCCCAATTATTGTCATATCTTTTGGCATAGACGTTGTAATGCTGAAAAGAAAACTGATTTTCTTAAACCATTTTTACCTTTATGAATACACAAAAAACCCCATCATAACATATATTATTATAGCATATAACATATATTCTCAATAATTAATATCTGAGAGATATTACATGGTTTTATTTTAATAACGTGGTCGCTTCTTTACTTTTATCATTTAAATTAACATCTTCTATTAAACATAGTAAAAATAAAAATAAATGTATTTTTAAAATAGTAGGTTTTGCATAATTTACTTCAATACAGCATTTATTATAACATTTTTAATTATGGACTATTTTACGGTTATTTAAAAGTTGTTGTAGTTGACCAATATTTATTTTCCTATCAATCTAATAAGTAATAAATGGCAGATTTCGTCAATATTTAGTTTTAACTATTTAAAAATACTACAATACATTGAGACTACTTTAATTTTATAAATAATATTGAAATATATTGAGTAACATCATCTACTTACTTTACTAAAGCTAACCTAATTGTAAATAATTTAGGACCCGAAATTCGTTCGTTAGAATATAATACCACATTGGCCCTTTATGAAACTATTATTGTAGGTAACATAATAAATAAATTAAGTGTTCATTTTCCTACAATAAAATGAGAAATTGAATGCTCATCTAAAAATTGCATAAAAACATGTTGACGTAATTTGCCTTATTTATATTTGTCCCTTGGGTGGGACTGGGAACATGTGCGTATTTAGCAAAAACGAATTTTGAGCTGTCGCGCTAAAATGCATTACTATGCGAATTCATGCTAATTACATGCTAAATGTTGACGTAAAAATTCCAAAATCGCAATATTTGTCCAATGGGTGAGGTTGCACACGTGTCATAGTAATTTTTAATTTGCTAGAAAACGAAAAGCATAGAAATTCTAGCGATAGTCATACAAAATCATGATAAATACGTACTAAATGATAACGTAAAAAAAAAATTTGAAATTTTGAATGGAAAGGAACTATGGAGATGTACGTTACTAACGTGCAATCTATCATTTTAATATTATCATCATAAGTGCGAATGTAATATTTTTATAGGAATATGTATGAAAATATTATTAGATAAAATGAAGTATTATAACAATATTAAAACTATGTTTCCCATAAATTATATTACGATATTTTGCGTATCGATAATTTGTATTCGTAATACATAACGAATCAAATGTATGAATCTTGTAAAGTCACTATAATACCGATTTAATTATTATCATAAAAGTCACTGCTGTTCAACCCGAGGTTGCAAATAAATTAATAGGAGGTCACCAAAAATATGAACATCAAATAATAATATACAACAACTATATCATATGTTTGTATAATTATAATTAATATTGGAAAATATAAACATACATATGGTTTTATTTTAAAAAGTTTACTGATATGAACGCATATTATACGATGGCTTTTGATGTTGGTATATTTTGTCATTTTTAGCATTTAATATATGTAAAATCATACAATATCGTGTGCGTGTCAGGTGTGCATCAGTTTTTTATATAGATCATTATTATAATATAATATTTATTGAATATTATGTAAATTTAGTTGGTAGGTATGTAGTTTACAGATATAGTTTTTAATTGGTTTTCGTTAATGGAAATGTTGTTATAAGCTTTTAGGTGTTATTTTTATTCACATCTGACATCGTTGGCGTTTAATGTTTTTCGATTAAAAATTTGTTATTAGTCAACACGTATTTATAGAAGAAAAAAAAAATGAAAAGAATGCTATACTTTGTAGACGGTTTTCGCACGATTTTCACATTCGTACATCGTACTCGTGGTATTATTAGACCTTTTCGTTGGTGTAAGTTTTCACGGCCTTGTTGATGTTACTATATGATATTATGTTTTATTGAAACACGGATCACTCAATTGACGGATATCAATACCACCATTGTGTTTAGTCGCGGGTTCAGAAGAATCGCACTAGATAAATAACCCGGACGGCAATCTAACCGCGGTGAAGAATTACAGAACTGACAGCTCGGAGCGTGTATTTTGTCGGAATTTATATCGCCGGATAAACATTAAGGGCTTACACACACAAGAGGGCAGGCGTTAAGAAAACCCATTTAAAAACACTGTTTTCCGACGTAAGAAAAAACGATAACACGCGTGTGCGTCTGGCATGAATAGTATAAAAGTGAAAACGTAAAAATATACATGTTAAAATATACTGTACGCGAACTGTGGATAAATTAATACACACGCCCTCGATATCCGTGCGAGACGGAGGATAAAATCATGATGATAATATTCTTTGTATAAGCCTTCGTACGAAAATGATCGTTTGTCAAAAAATGGGATGAAATAATGCGAGCCAGATGAAAATCGATACGAATATAATGTTCAAAGAGCGAAATCGCGTGTTCGGAAAATATTATAATCAGTAAGCGAGTAGCGAGCAAACGCGTGTCGGAGAAATCCCACAGAATCGTAAATCATTTGTCACGGTTAATTTCTTCCTTGTATGATATATTCGTCATTTTTGTCTATTTGCATGAACGACAATATTGAAACACAAAAATCGATACAATATTGCTGCACGTGATATACTACGGAAGGTACACTTTCGAAATTAATTTACTACAGGAAACAGCCAATAAAAAAAAAATAAAATTACTATCTCATACTTATAAACGTCATTTCTTCTCCTTTAAAAATTCCTAAGAAATCGCTAAATAAAACTTGACTTCCCGATGGCTTTTCCTTTCTCTCATTTTTTCTACATAGTGTATATCTATATCCCATTCCATTCTTAATAGCCCATAGTTCTGAGACCTGCATCTTTTCAGAGACATTATAATAAAATTTTCTCGTCTTCGTATTGGTCTTAGTTCTATCTACTCTTATCGTCTAGACCTTAATTCTTCTACTTAACATTATTTCTTGGCGTACTGCGATTCTCACCACATTATCACAAACTACATGGCCTTCTCTCTATCAAAAATAACTATGATTTTCTTACTTTCGGCTATCCTTCACTTCTACTTAATTTTCCATATACTTCTGTCATAAAACTTTTAATAAATTACATAACTTTTAATCGTTATACATATTTTTGTAACCTACCCTAAACCGTTCTAAAACGCATTCTGTTATGATGGTTTTAAGAATACTGCACGTTTCCTACTCGGGAATAACTATAAGTTCAAACGGAACTTTCTGATTAAATTTTTATATTATTATATTGATTATTGTAATATTTTTTATTTGGTTTTTGGTAGGCAAACACTTATTACGCGTGTTGACACTTGTCGCTTCGCTCCGCAAGACGAAAATTAACTCCAACTTTTTTTTTTGTTACTGAAATGACGTCATCTTGGTACCGCTATATGAGAAAGCATTTTTTACCCATTTAAAATAGTCTGCAAAAAAGTTGGGGCAGTTACAAATGATATTACACAGTTTAGTATAAGTGTCAGATACAAATTGAAATAAAAAAAAACGGGGTCCTAACACGGCCACGAGGGATAGCATTTTTGACAGGTTTAAGGTTGTTACAATAAAAGTTATCACAGATACTAACGATTACAAATGACATTGCATAATTTTTAATATTATTTTTTTAAAAATCAAAAGTGATAAAACTCTAGTACTTATTATGTCTCGGATGAATTATTTTTAATTTTTATACTCATGAGTGACAATTTTGATGTCTCATTTCTCCCACAGAACCCATGTGTATAACATTTATAATCCTTCTCCCCCAACGAAATGTTTCTGGATACACCACTAAATTTTGTGTGTAAAATCATGTGGGTAGAAAATTAATTAACTATTTGCAAGTTATAATTATATTTACTTCTTAGAAATATCAAACGAACATAATATTATTATTTATGTAAAGTGTATAACACGAATATAGTTAATAATTCATAATTCATAAAAAATAAATATGTATCGACAAATAACATATTATATTATAATACGATATTATAATTAATATTGTAACAATCTTAACAAGAATATGATGTAGCCTTATTATTATTTTTTAATTATCGAACAATTCACAGTGTTAATTTTATGAATTCTCAATAATTTGAAGGAATATTTTTAGTAAGCCATTTATTTGCATTTTTCTTGATTGATAATTAAAATTAGGTAAATTTTAATAAATTCGATTCTTGGACCGACAGATTTGATAAAATTTGATGATTTCATATAGATTGCATTAAATTTTTCAACCGACATATTTTATATGTATATATTATATGAATAAATTATAAATGTCAAAATATTATCTTATAACTTACCAAATGCAATCAACAGTTCAAGCTACCTTTCAACGACTCAGAGTTTTTTGATTTATAACTAGTAATAGCTTTGCAGTTTCCATAATATATTATTCTATTGTGATCGTAATGTTTATGTTTAGTTTTGAATTATGTGTTCTGATAATCGCAAAAATAATGTACTTTCTTACTTTGACTTTCAAGGTTTGGCAAATAGCAATACAATAAATTAAAAATTAAAATTCACAAAAGTCAATTTGAATTGTACAATAAATAATGCATAACAAAATGTATTCTTATTTATAATATTAATCATATATTTGTATCAATCGTTTACTATTTATAAAAGTGGAAAAGTTCTATAAATATTCTTTGTGTACCTATAAAAACTTTATAGTATCACGAGTGGCAATAATAATTTTCATACAAAATTACTTTATAAAAGTTTATATATTTTTCATTCAAATGTATGTTTAAAACATTAATTAATTTAAACATATTTACTAAAAGCACATTTATTGAAATGTACACTGTTCTTTAAATATAAAAAAAAATATTTACAATGAAATAAAATGTTCGATTATCAGTCGTCGTAATTTTTTATTTATTTCCATATTTGGAACACTCGACACAATAATAAAAACTGGCCTAGATCTTATGACCTTTTGTATATATTATAGCCACTAGGAAAACAGTGAAAATAAATTTGTGCATTATAATAATATCACATTATTATACTAATGGAGGCCGTATGAAATATTTCTATTGTAAACACTATAATTTATATTTTACTCTTTTGTGCTTGTCAAACGTAACGGTGATAACCGTCGGAGTTTAACGATTTCGTATGCGTATTGAACTATTTAACGAGTTTAAACATCGACTTTTTAATAATTTCCTGATGTAAATCAACAACGTAATTTGAATATTATTATATAATTCTGAAACAATAAACAACCTTTACGGACGCATGACGTTATTAATTACCATATTATACGCGTTTTACATTATGCGTGTACGCCTATAAGTCGTATTTAATGAACGTTATCGGCATCGCAGTGTTCATTGATTTTCGAGAGCTTTAGCACACAATAATACATTATATGATTATTTTCAATCGATTTAAACGTCCCTACGCAATCTCAGTTTAAACAGTTACCAGATACCGATGCGTGTTCCGACAACAACTGTATATGTTTTGAAATCGCGGTTGATACAACCATTATGTGTCTCCTCGTATCGATTGTATAAATATATTAAAAATGTGATTTTAAACGATATCTACCTTATAAAAAAATAAATAAAATAAAAACTTTACATGCGCTGCAGGTACGATTGTCGTCGATAAATTTCGCAACAATTTTCACGTGATGTAAATTATTCACGAGCATCACAGTACTTTCCCTGAGGGAATAAAGAAACGAAACGATAATTTTTACGTATTGTATAATTTCGGAGAAAAAAATATTATATTATATATTTTTCTCGACCGCTCTATTCTTGCTTGGCAATTATTGTTGCGATGGAAAAAATATGAAATTTCCATCCTGTCAAACTGTCAATTTAATTTTCGTTTCATTCGGTTGTGTGTAAGTATTTTCATAATACTAACACACTCGTATGTATCACGTTTTGATTTGGACACGAAATAATAATCACTTAAAAAGTCGTAAAAAAACGATCCGATAATTTAAAAAATTTACGTATAAACCTATATAAACACATTATCGATCACTGAGGATACTAAGGCATCTCTAACATAATTTAACCTAACGGATAAGGCATAAGTACATTCTTACAAAAGTATCGCGATAAAATCATAAAATAACAATTTTTGGTACATTAAATAATAATACAATTAAATAACTACATAATATGCTACCTGGCTAGCATCAAATCCTAGTCAAAAAGATGAAGAAATTAAATTATACTAAATTGAAATAGTAGTTAAAATTCTTCTCTTTTTATCATGCCTTACATTCCCAACTACATGAGATTAGTCACCCCCATCCTAAATCTCTTTAAATTTCGATTGCTGTTTTATTTTCTTGAAAATAATACATACGCACGACTCTTTTTAAATTATTATTACTTAATTATATATTTTATTATCTTAATTCGTTGAGTTTAAAATATAGCTTACATAATCATATATTATACAATATTTATGCTTTTGTGTGAACAGTATAACATGTTTATTAAAAATGTAAATTCAAAATTAATTATTTAAAAAAATTAAAATTGCATTATAAACAAAAGTTTCGAATGGATCTTTAAAGTTTTCATCGGTAATTATATCAAAATGCATATAAACAATAGCTTTTATTTCAGGTTAAAACCAAAATCCAGGAAGGTATCTACTGCTTTCCGTATTACTTCCTGCTGTATTCCATCATTTATTAAAATAAAACAATAATTTATACATACGTAGTCACCTAATGGTAACCGAGCCTTTTAATATATTAAAATGCTACTGCTGAATGACCTGCGACGTTGTACATTATATATACAATTTATTCTGAATTCGCGACTCTTGTCATTGATTTATTCATAGATCGGTACCCATGTACATGCTAGCATAAAAAAAATACCTATACGTTTAAATATAACTTTGTTTTTCCTCAAATACTTTTTTTTAACATAAAGAAAATATTTACACTCAAAAATATATTTATTTTATACATACGTATACTGTACATCAAATGTTTCTATTATTTTATTTATTTTTTCTGCGTATTCCTAAAAAATATAATTTTTGAAAGCAATTTGTGGTCAGATATTTTCGTTCATCTCAAAAATATCTCAGTTCTTCCTCAAATTGTAAATATATTGAACACCTAATCTATATACCAAAAGTGCTGCTTCACCAAATTAATTTATATCTCTACTCACAAATATTTATTACAATTGAAAAACTTTTGGTGATATAAAATGCTGCTTGATTCGCATTGCTTACCTATCCGTTGACGTTAATTGTCAATTACTTATTTAGACAATAAATACACGCAATAAAACTGCCAAAAATAATTTCGAAAACCAACAAAATAAACGTAACTACACTAAAAAACACATATCGCGGTGATAATCTGAAGTAATAAAACTTTTTGTGCTTTGAGTAAGTTACTGCTATGTGTAACCGAATTAAATTCTATATAGTTAAGTCTAATACCGTGGTTTCTTAAAACAAGCTCGCTTCCATAGAATTTTATTCTCTTGTACGATATATTCAACGCACACTTGAATATTCAAAAGCATGGTGGTAAATACGTAGAATATTGCTTCGACGATTTTTCATTCACAATTGTACATAATATTATACATCATAAACTACAGCACAAGTGTTGTTATTTATACACGACACGTATATTGTATAATATGTTATATTATTTAAAATGCAGTCATTCTCCACTATTTTGCATATTACGAACAAGTCTCGTTGAGTTTAAACGTTTAATGTGTTTTAAATAATATACAATCCAGTATGGAGCATATTAAAATCTAAACGCTACATTTTTCTCCGGTAACGGCCTAACCTAACCTAACCAAACCTAACCACCGTAAATTAATTTAATTTATTCCGTGATAATATTATCACGTCAACATATATGTACATACGCATAATAGAGTTGTACGAGTACCAGTATTGTGCACTATCTAGATAAAATACAGTTATCTTTTATTCTTATCTAAATAAATAAATAAATAGACTATCTGAGAATAATCATCTAGATAATTATTCAGTCAATGATTTTAAAAATGTTGACACAAAATTATTTTAAATCGGGCTCTGTAAATACTATTTATAATTTTAACTGGAGCATCAGATAGTTAACACAATTAATAATAATAATATTTAATAAAATAATCATGATAATAGCAACTATGGTTTACGCCGAGTACGAACGTTGGTTCTGCAATATTAAATATTATTTTTTGTTTTTTTATCTAGATAAAATTGGTTATCTGTTATCTAGGTAAAAAAATTAAGTGTTATCTATTTATCTCATCTAAATAAATTTAAAATCAATTATCTGTCATCTTATGTAGATAAATTATGGGTTATCTTTGTACAACGCTGAAGAGTACTAATAAAATACTTAAATACTTAATTAATAATATATTTAAAATAGTATGGATACCAAACGATCCATGTTTAAAATCATATCACATAACACTTAAAGTTGGGAAAAGCTGAATATTATAGACGGAGAGCGTCCTCTATATCCATCGTATAGTGACGGACCATTAATAATTATTATTATATTAGAGTCGGGTTGCATAAACGTTCAATAGCGACTTACAGAACGTTCAACGGACTAATGGTTCAGTAAATAAAATTGAATGTTGCTTGTACACCCAATAAAAACAACGGATCTGTAAATAATCAGTCACCGAACCTGTAACTTACAGATGCGATTTTAGTTTGATAAATTTGATTCGATTTTACAGATCGCTTACAAGATGATAAGATTTTAATGATATACATATTTGTCAGTGTTTTTTTGTTAAAATGTCACTGTTTATCATGTTCGAATTATAGTGATTATACCTATTGGCTATTTTATATATTTTTGTTTAAAACTTTTAAATTTGAATCATACACGTTGTATTATCAAAATAATTTATAGAAAAATAACCATAGAAAAATTTTATTAATTATAATTATATATAATTCAATTACGCAACACTTTTTAAAATTTAAATATCCATTAAAATTTTATCTATTATTTATCTACAGAGTCAATAACTTATTTACAGGCAGATTTTTATGTAACCCGACCTAAATTATTTACCTTCATTTCAAATTAAATAATATGTAATTATTACAAAAAAGAGAGAGACAATGAATATAATTTAACATGTGTATTTATTTCATATAGTTAGAGGGCGCCCTGTGGCTATAAATCAGCTGCTCTTGGGAGTAAATTTAATTGCTATATTATTTTGGCTTGTCGTGTATCCATACTATCTTAATTCTTAAATCTGTACATTAATGTAATCTATACATTATTGTAATAAAATAATATACGACTATATATGAAATTTTTACGTAGAAAAAAATACAAAAATGTCCAAACAGCAATACCGTCATTTTACCTTTCTAGGTAGATAAATAATATACATATTACTTACTTAACAATGGTCGTTTTTGGACTTTTCAAATGTAAGAAATGATTCGTGAAAAATTACAAATAAACGGTGAAACTAATAAATTGCCTACAATTTAATTACATTAAATAATTAGTACAAATTACTCGTTACATCAAGAATATAAATTATAATCAGTATTTTTATTTCGTTTCGCATTATGTCGTTTATCTCAAATACGAAACTCTGTGAAACATTGTAAACTGTAATCATAATTAATAATCAAATATATTGTTATAAGTACGTGCACTGTACTAACATAATTTATAGATAATTATGAATACATAATAATATATTACGATATAGAAAAACAAGTTACAGAACCCTCCATATAGTTACATGTCAAAAGATTAGCAGCAATAATTATTATCGTATCAATGATTCTGATCACATGTCCCAGATTTGTATGATAATAAAATGTTAACTAGTTCATCCGAAACGCGTTTCACGATTCACTATTTTAGATCATGATAATATAGGGTATTTTAATAGTCAAAGAATCATTTTAGATTCTCAGCGAAGCGAGGAATGTTTCGATATACAATGATATTTTTATGTTTGTGGACACTTTTTTGAGCATAAATAATGGTTAGATTACCACAAATATGATTACTTTCGATAGAAAATTGCATCTACTTGGTACTTAATTCCGCTTACTTTTCGAGTATCTCAAATGTTTTTCTTTGGAATAAAGAAACTACCAAAAAATGGTTAAGAAAATGAATATTCACGAAAAATGTAATTTTGACGAATTTTTTCAAAAATATTTTATGATACGTACCTAATGCAATAATAAGTATAAACTTGGACTTGAACATTTTTCTGTATATTAATATAGATTCTCTGCGTATGAGAAACAAATTTGGAACTGTTTCATTGATTTTATGTGTAAATATGCTATTTTTTTTTAAAAATAATGTTAAATATAATTTGCAATTTTAAGTTTTAGGGTTTGAAATTTGAATAAGAGCATAACCATACATTATTTAACTCAGTTATAAAAAGTGTTATAAATCGACATTGTCAATTTATTTTAAAAAGCATATATATTTAGAATTTTGAGTGAAATCTAAAAAATATGTATTTCTTCATATCGATTTTTGTATGTTTTATAGCGCAAACATTTTGATTTTAAAAACGCTAAGTTGAAAATTTGATATGTGTTTTATGGCAAAGGTAATAGCATTTCACATTGATGATTGCTTTTATGTATTTAAAAATCTAAATAAAGAACGATCGATACATTAAAAGTTCGAAATTAATGGAAACAGCATTGAGAACGTAAGTAATTAGCATTATTTATGTAACGTAAAATTCTGATCACTCTGTATAATTTCGTGACGTAGGATCGAAGCAAAGCTGATTTAATCACACGTTTCAATCACTACACCACCGTCGCATAATAATTGATATAATTAAAACGTCGTCGCCAGTATATTCTTATGCAAATCGAGACCGACCCGGAAGCCGGGCCACCTGTTTCCCCGCCACCGTCTCCCGCCGACCTGCCGGACATGTCCCGCACGCAGCGTTTAGTTTCCACGTGCGCTTTTCGTGACGTTTTCGTCCGGTAATCGGTAACCGTAACCCGAACTCAAACGAACGAAACGAAATAAATAGTACGATACGAAAACCGCGGTATAAAAAAAAAACAGCGCGTGTCTATACGGCACGCGTTAGATGTGTTGAATGTAATTTTTTTTTTCTTTCACCGAAACCATCAGGATTCGCGATTGTAACCTATAAAGGTAAAGGTTTATTCGAGAGGTAACCGCGATAAATATTGTAATTATTTTTTCTGTCCACTACCCGGGTCAGTTATCCGTTGTTTGTTTTACCACGAACTCTGTTTGCCGGTGTTATGAGCGGCGTCGACCAACGATGGTCCGCGACGGTGGCGGTCGGATCGACCGGCGGAGGAGAAGAGCGTCCGGACGAGATCCGGCTGAAAGATTGCAAAAGCGGTCGCTATTATCGGTATCCATACGTGTGGCTCAGAAATAACTGCCGTTGTCCGTCATGCGCGTCCGGCGATTCCGGTTTCCGGAAACAGGTGATTCGTGATTTTCATTTCCGCTCGGCACCGGTCGATTTCAAAGTAAGTCCAAATCACGAGTAAAAATCGTTTGTACATAGGTACTACATCGTTCCATTTCATTTGGTCAATAAATAACCATAACCGTAATATCCTAACCAAACCGCTATTTTTATTTATCGAAATTCGTACTACATAAATATAAAAATTTTTTCAAAATTTTACAATAAACAAACATATTATCGTTCTTAAACGGCAGTGTAAGTTTCGTAACATTATAATAACTGTATTGAAATAAATAATCATCCAAAACTTGTTTGTAAAATATTACTGATAATAATTGATGAATGAAATAATTGCGTATTGTTTGTTGAATATTTATATTAATAACTGGGTGTTCGTATAACCTTTAATAGATTACGGAACACTTCAAAATATTAAGTATACACACGAAATTCCTCTAAAAAATAAATAACTTTGTGACTTGATACTATCCCTATTCTGCATATAACGTAGGTAAACATATATTTACCTCTTTATAGTTTATTTACATAATTCAGTGATTTGTTTTTTAAATCCGTTATTTTATTTCGTGGCCTTAAAAATGCTAGAAGTAAAAAAATAATATACGTTTTAATCAATACATAGCTCAATAGCTGTGTTTAGAGACAATATATTATATCATTTTTATATTCAAGCATTTATGTATATCTAAATTTTTTTAGAGTAGACATTTTTCGTTGCATATTTTAATCATTTTTAATGCAATAATTCCTAAACTATGCCTATCACTTTAAACCCCTAATAAATAAATAATCACTTTGTGGACCTTCGAGTGACCTTTTACTGATCCTCTAGGGCCACATGGACCACCGATTAAAAACCTTTGATCTTAATGTTTATTATATTAAATATGTAAAATACTTATTTACTAGTACACACTTCGCAAATCCGTAAGGCACATTTCCAATTTTGAACTACACACAGTGTCAGGTTACAATAAATTATAAGGTCTGACATAATCTGCCCATTTTGAAATACCGGTGTGCCTATACAGTATATTTGTCTTTTTTAAACTTATTTTTATTTATTTTGAGTTGACCAGAACGGGACGAAAATTTAAACCGCACTGATTGTTATATTATGTAGGTACCTATTTATTTTCGAGAGTCGGACGATATAAACCAACCAAAAACTTAATTTCACTACCTACTCAAAACAATCTGAGGATCGATATTTTTTATGTTAATCAATATATGTATGTAAATATATATATTTCAGTGGTAGCTAAAATTTGGTGTTGCTGCAATAAAAAGTATAAGAATTACTGATTTAGACGGTAGAACTAAACAGACTGATCCGTGCAGATCCGTTCACTGCAGAACATTGTTACAGATAGGATTCCATTAATTTATAAATCAACCTCTATTGCAAATATACTTATACGATACTAAATATATCAACATAATAATAAATCAATGACCAATATTTTTATGTATATGAATTTTAAAATCAATTAAGTATAATTTATTTTAATATGAAAACTAGCTTTACTAACAAATTAAATTTTCAAATTATTTTAATTTCAAATTATTCTAGTTTTTAAGAATATAGTGTTATGTTATTCTAAGAAGAATTTAATTAATTGTAATTATATATATATTTTTAGTAATATTTTATTATATATTTAAACTTTTAGAATTATGTAGTTCAGTTTTTTTAACAGAATTATCGATGGTAAACGTGCATTTCATTTATCTAGTCAATTATTCATTGAATTGACGACTGGTAATAAAATACATTCTATATCCCGTTTAATAATACATTTGATACCCAATATAACACGTTCTCCTCGTTAACACTTGGATTGTTTCATATAATCGTTAACCATAATATATACATTTTACACATAATATTATATTATAATATTATATATGCTGACGTTGTCAAAAAAATTTTTTTTTATTTAACATGTTCACGATATTCACTTTTATAATAATTAAAATAATTGTTATTTAATTTGTGTATTTGATAACTTATAGATTATTATTTTAATATTGGAAAATCATATAAAAATGTTTTAAAATATAAAAATAACAATTGAAAAAATGTAAACAATATATTAATTAAAAACTATTTTCACAACATAATAATATACTTAATTAACATTGCGCTTTGATAAGACAATAATTCTATAATACACTACTATAGAAAAATTGTTTAACGAAATATGATTTAATAATAAGAAACCATTTTGTTTTATACTTTTATATATTATAGAGAACATTTTAACCATTTAATTGGTAGCTAATTATAACTTTAAATTCTAAGCGAAGCGAAAAATGTATTGGTTTCGCAATGATGCAATAATATTTTATTTTTTCTTCGTGTCTTAAAACATTTTTTCGGATAATAATAATGGTCCAATTACCACGAATAGGGAATGCTTTTGGTAAAAAATCTAATTGGTATTATATTTTGCTCATTTTTCGAATTTCTTAAAAGTTCTCTCCTTGGGAGAAAAAAAACTACAAAATATTACGAAAAATTACTATTTTCGTTAATTTGATTTTAAATATTTTGTGATAACTAATGCAGTTTTGATTGTTGGAACTTAAAAATTTTTTTGAGTAAACTCGTAGATAATTCACATACGCGGTTAAATTTTGAAACGGATTATCAGTATAATATTTTATTGTATATCTGACTAAGTTTCGCTCAGAATCGTATTTTCGAATGCAATGTAATTGTATTTAAGTTTTAATTATAATAAACCATTAATTTTTACGAAGACTGAAGAGATGAAGAAAGAGCGTCCAGAATCGACCTTCCGGTTTTTTTTTTCACAATAGTGAAATAATATACTTTAAAAATATTATCAATATTATTCAACATTTAATACACATTTAAACTGTTAACGAACGTGAATATGTATGTTTATAGATGATGGTAAATCTATTATGATGGTCATAATAACTTCGGCATTATGTATATATTTATATATATAATATACAGTGTTAGAATTAATGTCTTCCCCAAATTCTACATTCCAGGATTTTCATGAATTTCAAAAATGAATATGATTTTCACTAGCCTAAAACCAAATAATGTTCACGACAATAATACGTTTTGTAACGTGTTAGTTGCAAACGGAATAGTTTACATACCACCTACCATAATCACGAAAGCGAAATAACATTTCGGCAAAGGTTATAGTAACCTATAAACCTAACCTAACCGCGATGAAGATATAATAATAAAACAGTGTTATGATGTAAACGACAAGTCGTAACGATTTAGCAAAGCTAAATGCATTTTCCACGACGTGATAATGAAATTCGAAAATTATCATACATTTTCGTAGGATATAAATGTATAGAAAAGATTTAAATTAAATCCCTGTCCGCGGGTAAAATAACGTTGAAAAGAGCAGCAGATGCTTATTTCGATATTAATTCTGCAGACGGAATATTTTATAATCAGTAATAACTAAGTACCTGTCTAACGGACGTTCTATACTTTAAATTTGGCGAGTTTTTATTAATAAAAAAAATATCCTAGCACACCATGCGCAATATAATTCCAATGTTGAAATGAAATTTAATATAAAATAACATGTTTAATAATTCGTTTTATCTTCTATATTAAAATGTCGATACAAATTCGTTCTGTATCGTTTCCGCGACTTTCAAAATATTATAATCGATCCCTTACATTATTTAATAACAATTCAATTTATTACCATTTTTCCTGCGTCACTATATATATATATTCTATTTGTTGCTACATAAACATATAACACGTCTTATAAAACATCAAATGTTGTTGTGACCTTTGAACTCAATGATGTATAATCAAATTGTGTCCGGCTCGGACAGAATAATTTTGAATGGACTTTTTTAAATAGATATTTTAATAAATATTGCAAGGTTCTATTTATATATATAATTATATTAGATGCCTACCTTAAATATTATAATATGTATTTCTGTTTAATTAATAATTTTTATATTATAAGGTATTTAAATTTCATAAAAATAATTATCAATATTAATGGAAATCATAGCATCATAAACTGTTTATTATATCTATTATTAAAAATAGATTTGATTAAACTATTTAGAAATAATATTTGTATTTAATTCCTAAACATAATTTATAATATATAATAATATAATAATATAACATAATTCCTTTTAACATAATAATATAATATTAATATATATTTAAAATTTCTCAAACATTTTTCTTTGGGAAATAAAAACTACCAAAAAATGGCGGAAAATTAACATAATTCACGGAAATCACAATTTTGACGAAATTGATTTTATATTTTCATGATAAATAATGCAATTTTGAACTAGGAGATTTGTAATTTTTTTTTATTATTTTTATAGGTAGTTTACACACGTAGTAAAATTATAAACGTATTATCCGTATAATATATTGTATTATATTAAGTTTCACTCAGAATCATATTTTCTAATGCAATATCATTGCATTCAAATCTTAATTACAATAAACCACTCATTTCCCCGAGAACCGAAGGGGCAAAGGAGTGTTACGGTCACATTATGCGACCCGAACGTCCAAAATTGACCCTCTAACTTTTTTATTATCCAACCTACTTCATTAATAATTGAATAACTAAAGAGAGTAGGTACATTATCATCTCAATATCCTCGATGTAAAACCTCATTAAAATGCTATAAATATAATTTATATATTATAATATCTTAGTCTCCATCGTGATTAATAGCATCAATGAGGAAAATATATTAAAATGCAACTTGATTTACAAAATCCAACATAAGATATATTGATTATTGAAATATAAAATATGAATCTATTGAAATAAAATAAAGAAAATGCGAGCATTGATCAATCATGAGTAAAGGATTAACACTTTACTGACCACCAAAGCTTAAAAAGTTTTAAAAAAATATAATTTTTTTAACAATTCTAATTTCATATTCTATTTATAGAACGTAATACTTTTGTTATAAGTTCTTAATCCATTTTTTTAGTTCTAACGGACTTGTACGACCCATCAGTCATCTACGGTCTGGACTCAAAAAATCCAGTCAGTTATTTAAATCATTTATTTTTTTCATACAAACAGTATTAAAATTTAGGACATAATTAAGTATTTTTATTAATAAATCAATAAAAAAATATGAAAACTTAAAAATTAATTGTCAAGTAATAAAACTAATCTGCAATATCTTATTTATAATTCATGATATTCCATAAAGCAATTTCACCAAAGTATTGTATGTTTAAATGTTCCCCATGTCCTATCATAGGTTAAAAAGTTGGTTTTTATAAAAATTGCAAATATTTTTATATTACGTAAAATTCGAGCTACAATAATATATAGCTTAATATAAAAGTAATATATAAATAAAACGGATATTAGTTTTTGGTAACGGACGAGTTTGGTTTGGCTGATTGTTAATTTACAACAAGTACTTAATACTGTGATGCAGTTTTCCATATGTATAAAATTGCATACATTATAATAATTTGTTTTCAGATTTTAAGCGATGATTCACTTTATGTGAAATGGAATGACAGTCATGAAAGTACTTACGACTTGAAATGGTTAATAAAAAGGTATTTTAATGAAGCACCGGAAAGCCAAGAATATCAGCAAATCAAATGGACTGCAGAGTCGTTTGCCACTATATTTCGATCGTTTAAATATGATGACGTTATCAAAAGGTACACTTTATTATTATTAATTTATTAAAATATGAATAGACGTAAGAAATTATTTATAAAATACTAATCAAATCCTATGAACATTGGGTATATTTTAAATTCGAAATTTCATTTCATTTAATCATTTAAGTATTTTTCCCCTAAATAGGATAATTTTAAAATTTTAATTTCATAAATAATACATTATCATCAATATTATTTTAAAGTTATAAATAAATATTTGGAGTAAACAACAATGTTATCCTAACTTTTAAATAATTCTTATAGATTATAATATATTATTGACCAACCGCTGCTAAAATATAATTATTTTACAAATAATTAGTAGTTATAAATTATTATACAAATTATTTTAACTGTCTACAAATTCTTTGGTTATTTTATTATATATATATTATAAAATATTGAAATTTCCAATCATGATCTTTTCTTTTTAAAGTAATAAATAACCTATCCAATCAAATCGTGAAAATAACTATATCATCAAAGCGAGAACAAGAATATGATTACATAATAATAAATATATTTTGCTTTCAATTTATATTAAAAATACATTCAATGCACTGAAAAGAAATCAAAAAGTAATTTATTCAATTCAAAGTCAATATTTGATGGCAATATTTTTATAGAATTTTTCTATATATGTTATGATATAATTAAAATTGTATTATGTTTAAATACGAATGTATACCTACTATATACTTTGGTACAGTACACGTCTTGCCCAACACTACATTTGCCGGCACTACGTTTATCCTACAGTATCAATTTTATTTTACACAATTTTTATCAATAATTATAAAGAAAAAATTAATTATAATTTAATATTATGTACGATTCACCGCGAAAATTATAAGGTTAAACGATTTTCTTTATCATTTATAATTTCACTGACGCGTTTTTCGAAAATTTAGTTTTTTACAACACCAATAATACAAATCCATCAATTACTAATTTTATTTCATCTATATTTAACGAAAGAATTTCAAAAATTTATGCCATATTTTGTTTTATTCAAAAATAATTAAATTTAAAATAAAATAATTCAAAAATATAACTGGAATAGCTATATAAAATAGCTTGAATAGCTAGATATTACACAAACTTATATAAAAATAATATTTATTATTTATTATTATTGTATTATACTTATTCTTTATGACACTATCAAAGTGAGTTGAGTACTGAGAAATATCTTATCGTATAGCAGTTTAGGATTAGTTCATGGCTGACAGCAGAATAACATTTTATTTATACACTCAAAGTTTTCAGGATTTATATCATCTAATATAAATCGAACATATTCAATGGTAAAATATCACATTGCAAATTTTAAATTATTAATTGAATTTAATTAAAATCCGACAATCGTTTAAATCTATAATTGACGAAAATATATAGGCACCTTTGAAGATTATTGTATATATTACGCAGTGATTATAAACGATAAAATTATATAATGCAATAGTCGATAATACATCGTAATTTATTATAAAATTTAATCTTAAATTTATAATTCATCATAATAAATTTATCAAAAAAATATTGGACAGTCAAAATTCGTGAGGTAAATATCTTGTCGGGCAAACATATCAGATCCATCTACTGTACCTACTGAATCTATTTTCAGAATTAGAAGCAAATATGTTGCCTATAATATTATTGTATAAATGAATCGTAAACATTTTTATTATCGATTTGTTGTTCCTCTTTAAGTATTGACTGCAATTTAAACAGTGCATCGCTGACAGTTTAAATCCGTTTTAATCTGTCATTTTTATCAGATTAAATTAAGTTAGAATAACCTTCACTGATCTAAAAGAAGAGTGAAATAATATAATCTATGATAGAAAAACACTGATTATACTACGCACAAAAATGCATGTAGAATAATATAATTATTAAAATTATCAACTATAAGAAATTAAGAATACTATATTATAAATTAAATAGTGGATGAATGGCGTCACCAAAATTGTTTATTAAAATTAGCATATACCTAACCGGTAATAAATGGTAATTGTTCTTTGTAATTAAAAAGTGATAATACCGTTCTCGTATTTTGTTTTGTGTACAGAATTCATAATGAAAGTTTAAATCGAGTTAAAAAATGAGTTCCGTTGTTACCTAGGTACCTAATTTACTAAATAGGTACACCAAACAATAATAATTAATTCCCATCTTAATTTTTCATCGCGTGAAAATGTATTTTGTAAATAGGTACTATACAATTTGATAATAATATTATGGCCGTTGTCTTAATAATTAACATGCCAACCTTGTCACGTTTGATTTTTGATTTGACGTTAATTATTACACTCCAACGGGTGCTTACACAAAATAACCGAAAGTGTTTGTGTAATCAAATCAACAACAAAAAATGCCACCGTAACAACGTAATTGTAATCTAATAATAATCACATAAAGACAATAATATTGCTTTGTATACGGTACAGAAAATAGAAAACGGACAAACGTGTTGTGAAGAAAAACAAAACAGCAAAAAAATAAAAACGCGTTGAACGATCGACGACCGATGTCCGGATGGTGGCACAGTCGTGTATCGCACGCGAATTCCGGATAATATAATAGAAATTATTATGCAAATTATTTTCAATGAATATAATACAGACGATCGACGATATCCGGAATTCGAATGGATTTATATTCGCATCGGAATGATGACGAGTAAAATATAAAAAAAAAATCCACTGTTCAGT
>CM023361.1:9992947-10282079 GCA_013282895.1 Eriosoma lanigerum
CCCCCCCCCCCCCCCCCCCCATCAAAACACAAACACACACACACACACAGCTGTTCAGCTGATGCACGTTTTCTTTTGTATTCCGGCTAACGACACCTTGAGATATCCTTTGCAATTCGCCTCGAAAATGTACATCACGACCTTGGTCCGTTTGTAACAGCCCACCTTGAACATGCACGTGCACGTCGTACTCAGGTCGAAGTTATCACCCTCGAAATCCGACATTCCCGCGTAGTCGCAGTAGCTCTGCACCAGCACAATGTCCACGGGCCCGTCGAACTTTATGTTCGCGTGGTACTGATTGCACACGTCCGCACACGTTTTGTTCCCCTTCCCGGTGAACTTTATGTCGGAAATTTCGTCGGCGTGCTCGTGAAGTTGTACTTCGCACAAGTAAATTGTGACCGACGGCGGGAATTTCGGACCTGCGTCGTGTCGAAATGCGGTTAATAGTGTTATAACAACTCGGTAACGCGCGGTCACCAATGTTATTTGTACAGTGTATAAAAATTATAAAAAACCAATTTTGCCGTGTGTGTGTAAATATTATTTTCACTTTTTACATAAAACATTTATTACGAAAAATTACCTGATGATTTTTATGTATATCATAAAATATTCTATAGTGTCGGGATCATGGCTTCCCTCTAATTATTTCATTCTAATTACGCCCGTGTACGAACGGATATTTTTAGCAAAACGATTGTTTAACAGTCACTTTGTACGGTCGGATAAAAATCTCGATTGTCGAACACGTAACGTCTTAAAATAAAATGTATTTCAACGATAATTAATGCTGTTTTATATTCTGTATAACGATTTTATATCGTTTAATCTATTTAGATAATAATATTTATCACAAAACTTTAAGACCGTACAAAATATTCGCGTTTTTCATTTTTAATGCTCAAGTATACAAAGTGACCTAGTGTTTGTGCCCCGTCTCAAATTATTTTGAATTATGTATCTAACAACAGAGATTTTAAAATCAACAATAATACGCATTGAACGTCGTAAATGTTACGTTTAAAGTAATAAAATGGTAGTTCAAAGACATCAATATATTATTATGATCATAGGTGTGCGCAGAGTTTAAGGACAGAGGCAGCAAAAATGTATACCATCAGACAATTCTTCTTACTTAATTGTTTAAAAATTTTTGAAATAAGAATTATCACGTGAATATCATGTTATTTACACTTAAAATAGATTGACTTATCGTAATTAAATACATTTTTTGGATAATCAATTTATCAATTTAGGTATTTTTTATTGTATTTTAGCTTGAATCTGTTCGAACTTTTCAAGTCTACCTCACAAACCTTTCAGGGGCTGCAGCAACAGCAAACCCTGCTGACCCTGTTTGCACGCCTATGATTATGATTCTTGTCTTTTGTTGGGTAATAAATAAAATATAAACGGTACTTGTATTATATAGTTTTTCAAAGTATAAGTTATTTAAAGTATAAGTAAACATCATACAAATAATTTTCACAGTGCTGTATTTATTTTCACCTAGATTTATTATAGTTTGTAATTTTTCAATTATTTCGTATAATTTTCAAGTATATTTTGGTAGTTTTAACAAAGTTAGTTGAAGAACCTACAAGTATTATTACACATTGGAGTTTAAAGAAATGAAAACACCGTACAATTTCTACTATAATAATTAATGTACAACATTAAAGTTAAACGTAACATATGATATGATGGCATTATTATATTTACTTTATTAAATTCAGTTTCTAAATTATATAATTATATTGTTCTTATTTATTTGACGACATTTCTCAAATAAATTTTTATAACATTGTTAAATTTCATACTTAACGTATGAATTTATACTGACCTAAAACTTCTACTGGATCCCTGAATATTCCGGCACCTTCTGGAGGAAACGCGGTATTACTGTTTTCTTCTTGAGAATTTTCGTTTTCATTTTTTTTAACATCATAACTAATTTCCGTGGTCAGTCGTTCTGGAAAGTCTAACATCATTACTGAAACTGCTGAATGATTAAATACGAGTTTTGAAATCAATTTTAAAAAAGTTGAATATTATATAACTAATTAAAACTGTCGTTTAACACGTATAATTATTTTAATAATTATAATGATAATTAAGTTACCAATATAACGAAATATTTTCTTACTATTGATACTAACTATATTAATTTCTTATAGTTTATTTGGTTAGAAAATACCAAGTTTATCATTTCATTAAATTATTATTTTTTAATATACAAATGCATAATATTATACTTTTAAGCCATATTTAAACAAATTAACTATTTTTATGATATTATTATTTAAGTTTTCTTTTTTTAATTGCCAAAAAATAAAAAAATAAAGTTTTTAGATCAAAAAAATTACATTATTTACTCACGATTTTCTGGACGACACCGAACAATCGGAAATGTCACTAACGTCGTACTCAAACATAAAAAAACCGCATGCGCGTGTTTCATTTTTTTATTGTACCTTCGTATTCTTAACGAATAACTGTTGTTGAATACAAAACCTAGTAAATTTTTCGTTTTAATATATATATTGTTAAGTTTCAACGATATATTGCCTATTCATATTTTCAACCAATAATAATAATAATAATAACACAAATAAATAGTAATAATTGTGTTGCTACAACGCCAAAATATTATGTTTGTAAACAACACTCTTTTCTTTAAAAAAAACTATGACTGTCTATCGATAAAAATTGTTTAATTTTTAGTTAGAGATATAAAAATATAATTTAGTAAATTTAGATCATAGTATACTCTGGATAAGGTGGATAATATCATGCATATGACTAGGGCCAGAAGTTAGGAATATTTGGCATAAGTATTACGAATTGTTTTTTTATATGGATATTTTTTTATAGATTATGTAGTTTATTACATATTATATCTTATTTACTGTAATATTATTTTAATACAATAAAAATATTGGGAAAATTTGATAATTTAATCTGACGGAGGACAACACGAAAGTTTTAAATGTAACTTCGGATGTCATATCAAATGTTATAATTTATAGCGCATTCTGCTATAAACCGCATTCACCGTTTGCGATTTACCGTCACGAATAGTCTACATTTTTTTATGTCTATAAATTAAAAATTATATTTTTGTGCACATTTTAGTGATTTTTAGCGTATAATTTACATATTTTGATAGTTTTTAATACATGAACGTTCGGACTCCACGCATTATATCTCATATCCCTAGTTCGGTACTTAAACAATTATTTTTTTATTATTTTTTTGCATTATATGTTACAATAATATGCAGCATAAATTATGCTACATCATAAAGTCTCAAAACACTAATTAAAAATCCAATTTTTTTTCAGTTGGTGTTTGTTGAACTAAAAACTGAAAATAATTTTACCTATGTATTTTTTATGTATTTTATTACTAATAATAATATAGTTAATGTTCTACAACACTGCATTACGAAAACAAATTATAATTGATTCCAATAATAAATAATATTATTTACCAATAAATTACGGTATGATCTATAGTTTCTACATAATAACATCAATAAATTATTTATTCGTTTGTAGTAAATAGGCACTCAGCACAATCTTGTTTAAGATATTTTTAAGAACTTATTTTGTTGATTTTAATTGTATAAATAGTCTCCTTATATAGATTAAATAAAACATATTACTTACAATAGTTTGTTATAATATTATAGGTATTAGTTAGATATTTGTAGAATTTAAGAAATAACACTATAGCGAGTACCCATAACATAAATTCATGATTGCACATTTCTTTAACTTCAACAGTTCAACTATAAAAAATATGTGATACTATCCGGTTTTTTGTTTTTTACAGGGACGAGATATTACTCGATTGGTTAGAAACATTGACAATTTATGGTATTGCAATTATTGATTGTTGCGGATTAGAACTGGACCGAGTAAAGGAATTGGCTGGACGCGTTGCGTTTTTGAAGAAAACACAATATGGGTAAAATATAGATATTCAAAATAATAAATCAGTATTGTTTAGGTGTACTCGTAGCATATCTAATAAAATAATAATTTTAAAAAAACATTAGACGTTGTTTTAAAAAGTGTCCGTATGGACATCGATTAAACGTACTAGGTAAATCGATATACCTACTAATTATCAATTAAATTGATTGCTTATATTCATGATATAATATAAAGGTATCTATAGTTAGAAATAAATCAAAATATCAAACCCACAAATATCTTAAATTTATAATTTAGATATAATTTTGATTCGGATGTTGTATTTTTGTTAGTGTAATAAATTATCAACGTGTCATGAATAATAATGTTTTCAATATTTTATTTATAAACCAATATGCATTATTGTAATATAACTAAACAATATTAATCAAACGAACTTATTCCTCTGTATAAAAGTTTTACATTTATATAGGTAACAACGATTTAAATTAATACGATTCTTTATGGTATAAAACTCGACAGCGGTTAATACTTTGTAATCAATATTAAACAAATTAAAAAATAAAATAATAAAGTAAGCATTCGTATTAGATTTTGTGTGATGCAAATTTTATTGTTGGTTTTACAATGATGTGTGCTTATTTCATTTGAAAGTACAATTTTGGGGAGAAATAATGGTCCAATTACCGCAAGTATGGTATTCTTTTAATAGGTAATTACATCTAGTTGGTACTTTTTTAGATTTTAAAAATTTCATGATAAATAATAAACGTAAGGAATTACATAATACGGGAAAATATTTTGGAACTGTTACATATTATGTCTAAATATAGAACTTTAAATATTTCCAAAAATAATGTAAATATTTTCTCAATAATATTCAATATAATTTACAATTTTGGATTATTCAGTTCGAAAATTTGATAAAAACAAAACCATGTATTTAACTAATCCCAGTTTTTAAAAATTTCGTAAATCAATAGTCCCAGTTTTTCTTAATTAGGATTTTACATTTTCATTTTGAATGACATCAAAGAAATATGATTTTTGTTTATAGAATAACTGTTTTATAATTATAATAATTTATTATATTATAATATACAATAATTATTTTGATTTTATATACATAAAGCGATATGTAAGTTGATATGTATTTTATGACATAATCAACTTCTCTAGTTTTTTATATAAGTGCTTATCATCGAAAATTTGGTTTTTTAAGTCGTTAATTATTAACTTTTATTTTAATTAAATTTTAAGAAATATAGTTTTTCTTTAAATAATTATTTGCATTTATTAAAATATAAATGTATTCGTAATGGAGAAGTTCTTTATACTTCAAAGAATAGTATTGAAATGATAGATATTCTAATTTATTTTTGCACAAAGACGAATCCCACGAGGACACGTTTTTGTAATGGTATTTTTACTTATTTTCTTACCGGAACGGAGCAAGAGAAAGATAATATATAATATATTTGTTTTATTAAAAAAAAAAAAAGATGAAAAATCGTATGCATAGTAGTCCTCAATGTATAAAAATTCGAGAAATATAACTATAACTCTTAGCTCCTTCAAGGCGTATAGTATACAAGTTAAGTTTTTTTTTTCTTAGTAATTTTATATGAATAATATCCAGAATGATAAGATTTACAACACATAGGATATTATAGTACACTCCGAATTCAAATCGATTGTTTTTAAATTTAATTCCTACCGAAATACAATCTAATATAACTATAAAATATTATTGTAATTATGGCGTTGAAAATAAATTAAACTATGGTAAAAGCTTAAAACTGAATATATTTTACGGAACTATTTGAATTTTATACGTGGAAAAAAATAATATGATACAATTTTAAATAATATATACATCAAAATTTATTATCACATACATTTTTTCAGAAATGTATAATAAATTCGTTTTTTATTATAGATAAATCACGTTTTATAATTATTGAACGTGCAATAAATAATATAAAAATCAAAAATACTACACAAAAATATAGTATTACTACAATACTACAAATGTTTTCAAATTTAAAACAATTTTTATAGCAGATTATTAAAGAAAGTGTGGGCTATAACCTATAAAATATCTTAACATTTTAATAATCTTAATATTTTAGCCGAAAGTAATTCATCAGAAAAAATACATACGAAAAATATTTTATACTATAAATATTTGACTAGAAACATATTTTATACGAAAATACTTCAAACAAAAATATCTATTCCAAAATAATTAAGTCGAAGAAAAATTATCCGATAAACATTTTGGCCAAAAAATAATATATCTGATTAATATTTCATCCGAACCGTATTTCATCTGAAAATATGGTAAGAAAACCATTTGACAATTTTGCCAATGTTGAATGTAGAATTTAATTTTTTCATAATATATTTTATTATATACGATCTACTATCAAAGTAGATAATACTTTACTAATCATGGTATATTATAACCTGTTCTGTGGTTTTATATTCTAATCATACTTTAAGTAAACAACATTGAACAGTTGGGATGACACTTTTAACTATGTTTTCATTTCCGGATAAAATACGGTTCTGAAAGAATATTTTTTTGACAAAACATTTTCCACAGTTTTATTTTTTATGCAAATAATTTCGTATTAAATACGTTTCGTTCAAAATATTTTTCGGCTCAAATATGGCTCGGACAAAATGTTTTTCTAATAATTTATTATTCGAATAATATATTTTCGGTTAAAATACTATTCTGATAAAATATCTTTGGATATTTTACGCATTCCCGGGAGAATTATTTCCAGCTAGATGTAAACAATGTATTATACGCGTCATAAATTTATGTTTAAATCAACATTACTTAAAGTAGAAGACCTTAAGTATTACCAAGAATGATATACCTACTCTTATAGTTTTAATTTATTCGTTAATAATAATTAAATAACTTGAAATAATTTGAAAAAAACTAATTAACAGAAATATCAAATGTTATAATAACCGTAAGTACATATAAAAACGTCTTAATTTAATAACTAATTTGTAAATTCTATGAATTATTACATCGTAATGTACATTATCAGAAAAAGTATCATGATGACGTATTTAGGTCGCTATACTTAGCATCATACTTCGTAATTTAATGAATTATTAAACTTTAAAGTAGTATCTGAAATTTCATGATAAAATAATAAAGTTTGGAACCAGCGTTTAAACGACTAAATGTCAAAAGCTAAAAAAATATTTTAAATATTTTAAGCCGCGTTGAATAATATTATGTTAAATAATTTATACGTATACAAGTATTAGTTTTAAACTACAGTCTACAATTATATTCATTTTTGAAATGTGACTACTGACTACGGACGAAAATACTCCTAGATAAACAAAATACAAAATTATTAATTAACATAAACTTTAGTAACAAATTGTCAAAGGAAATTATTATCTGATTCTCAATTTGATCATAACTGAAATGTTTACCGAATAACTTGAAACAAATGTATTTAATTTCTGTTATTTACAATCTATAATTTATAAATAGAAAGAATATACCTCAATTTATAAATTGAATATTATCGTCTATCGATGATAATACCATGCATTACAACTATATTTTCATTTAATTATACGTTAAATAATTAAAATTGAATCTACGCTGATTTTAAGATAACGGCTTACTAAAATAATTATAATATTTATATTATTACAGATTACCGTAGCAAAAATAAAAAAACTTTATAAAAATGGAAATCTGATATTAAGAATAATAATAATTTCCAGAAATTTGATATAATTAATGTTGAACAATTTAAAAATACTAAATCGTTTAAAATGTATAACTAATTACTTTTTTTATTATTTTCATTAATAAGAATCAAGATTAATGATTTTAGCCTAGTGCAATTAAAAAATAAATAAAAATAATATCATACAATATATATATATATATATATATATATATTGTATTGGATAAATGGATATCATAAATGTTGATTATCATCATATTGCAGTTTGTTTCAATGAATGAAAGTAGAGATTACAAGTTTTTTGCGTGTGTCACGTTACAATATTGATGACTTGTTATTCAGTATCTTATTTGAACATAATTAAATAGAAACACATTTATCGTGAATATGAAATAATTTGTTTAAATTAAACTCTTGATTAGAGCTTCCAAAGACAAAAAATACATATTATATTTTACAGCTTTGAAAACATTAAAGAATAATTATTATACTATATATATAATATATTTTAACTATATTATAATAATTAATATTACCATACACAAGCTAAGATTAATGACGTTATTAAATCAATGGTGTAAACATCCTTTGAAATATGAACATTTCATTTCCTTTTATGTTTATTTAATTATATTATTTTTCTAAGCCAATTATTTACTATTTTTAATAAAACACCAGTAATATTTTACCAGTAAAATAATTGGATTGTTCTCTTCTTTTAGTTATAGTATAAACTTAGTATTACTCTTCTCAATAAATAAAGATAGATAGATAGATAAGCCACTGAAATAACAAAAATTAAATTAAATTAAATTTTTAAATATTATCCCTTATACAGTTATATGAAAAATAGAAATTATTAATTTATTACAGACTAAATACACGTCATTCAACATCAATAATTATATTGGATTTAATATTATAATGTGTTATTATCAAATATAATCTTATAATCTGATTTTTACCTAATTTTGCAGTATAAATTTATATTTTATACTTTAAATATTATTATCGAAAAAACATTTGAAATTTTACTATAAATATTCTGTGCTATAAACATACGATGAAAAATAATCTGATTAATTACAGATAAAAACAGTTAAAGTTGCCATAATGGTCATATTCCTACAAAATAAATTAGGTCCAAAATAAAATTTACTATTGTGATAACTATATATATATATAAATAATATATATTTTCAGACTTATTTTTTTATTTTTTTTTTTTTATTAATGATAAGGCTTCAACAGCTTAGGTTATTAGCCTGCCTTCAGACTTATTACTTGGTAGAATATTATTAAAAATGTTTAAATGTTTGTATTTGATTGAATATGTATTTGCCCATTAATCATTGGAATATTAAGTTTGATTATTTTTTATTTTTTCATAAGAGTTTAATCGAAGATGATTGTGAACAAGATGATACAATTGTGTAAAATGTTATCTAAACAAGATGTAACAATTAGATAGTTGTGAAAACATAAATAACAATCTTAATTAGAAAAACATGTGTAAATTAAATAATACGTGTATAATATTGTTTTGTACGTGTTAAGCTAAATCACTACTAAAATTCTTCAGTGTCGGAGAAAAATGAAATAAGACGTAAGAAATTACCTGTTGATTCTTATATCTAAAGTATTTTTTTTTTAATATTAGTTATGTAAACTACAGAGTGGAATACTGAGAAGTGGCTTTATTATGTTTAGATATTTTATAATTATGTTAAACAAATTCGGTTAAAAGCAGTGATTTCTAAAGTAGAGGAAATGGCCCCTTTGACCTTGGGGACGCTAAAATGATCCTAGTTGGTGATAGTAGATTATTTGTTTTTCATATAATTGTCTATCATTATTCATTAGATGTGAAAGGAAGGGGATTATTTTTTATAAGTAGGCAAATTAAAATATAAGATATAAAAGTTTGAATATTATTAGTTTAGAGTTTATTTCAATCTAAAAAAAATTATATTCAACTAAAATTTTTAATTTAATGTAGCTTGTACCTTCATAATGTAATATAATATTACATATTTACATTAGTACCCACCATATTAAACTTAGATTAAATTAATTAAATAAATGGATCGGAAAATGAAACAATTATTTTTATTTATAACCAATGAAATGTACAAATCATTATCATGAAATATAATATAGAATTTCTCTCTATAATAATATTAGGTATGTTTATGTAGTAATAGGCAGCTGGCATAATAGTAGTATATCATCTACATTAAAGTTGATTTTAATTAAATTTGTTTTTAAACAAATTTGAAATTTTATATTATTATATAAAGCATACCATACACTGAGATAAAAAAAATTTAATAATAAAGTAATTTTATGTCAATACAGAATAGTTCTTTAAATGAATAATAATTTGACATACGTACATGATGATTTCTTTATTTCAGAGAGACTTTTAAAGTCGAAGTAAATTCCGATGCAACGAATTTAGCATATAGATCAACATACTTACAACTCCACACGGATCTACCATATTACGAATATGCTCCTGGGGTAAATTTTATTCGTACTAGCGATTAAATATTAGCAAAATAAAATTTAATAATATGATTATCACAATGAAATACCATATTTGTATTCATATATACAGATGATCAGAATTTTGTGATGCAAAAATATAGTGAATTACATTAATGTTCAATGCCATTTCCGTTTGTTTAATACAAAATAAAAAAGTAAAAAAAATATATGATATACAAAAAATGACTATAATCCATAATATTTCTACATTAATTAACTAAAAACATGGACATTACCGGGTCTAAACCTTTGAAACATATTTTTGCCCCGGTTTTAAATATAACAATATCGATATCCCGAGATTTTATATTACATATTATTTGAAAATACGTATTTTTGATTATCGATATTACAATTATAATTGACACATAGTAGTTATCAGTTTGTAATAGGTACTGTTGACCCGCAACATTAATGCAAATAATATATTCGCTTATTAACATTTTTACTTATACCTAACTATCGATTAACTAATTTTATTGCATAAAATAATTTTTTTTTTCTCGTTTGTTTGCCTTTGTTGTATAATATACATAGTTATAATTTTATAATGATGCATAATAGATGTAGATAATCAGACACAACGGTAATGATATAATTGTACAATTAATTCTATAAATCAAATGTATAGATGGTCAATAATCATATTTAAGATTTGATTTAATAGTTGGTTTGGATTTGTTTTAATTTAATTCGACTATCCTATCATATTGTATATAAAAGAAATTCCTAAAGATAATCATTTGTAATCAACGAAACATTTATTCAATGAAATATTAAACCGTTTAAAAAAATATTTAATCAAAATCATTTTTTTGATTTTTGATTGATCACCCCCTCCATGATTATTCATCTGTTAGGTCTTCCTTAAATATTCCTACTCTTGCATCTCGCCGTGTAGATGCTGACTTTTCTTTTATCTCTTCTCTACTTAATAGTCATATTGATGCACCCGACCTTCTTTCATCTATCTATTTCCGTGTTCCTGTCCATTCTACTCGAAGTCACTCACTTTTCCTAGTCCCCTCTCACCGTACAAACTACTCCCAAAATCACCCTCTACATAGAATGCTACGCCTCTTAAATAACTCCTAGATCCTGTAATTTGTTTTTTTGGTAATAATTTATTTATGTTATTGGAAAATTTTTATTTTATTTTTTCGTTTTTAATTTTTATTATACATTTCTTATTTTACAGTTTATTTGTTATTTACTTATTACTTGTTAAGGTTATTTCATTCAATAATGTTCATATTATTATATACTTATATCACAATTTGTTAATTTAGTCTATTATGTACTCTGTTATTATTTCTTTTGAATTGCCGTTTGGCGTTAAATAAATAAATAAATAAAATCATTTTGGTTTCATACCTATTGATATAATTATTTCAATGTACATCATATTATATAGGTAGATAAAAATCAAAAATGTACAAAATATAAATATAAATAATACAATTATATCATATTACAAATAAAGCCGTAATCTTTATATTATATAAATAAATATTATAATTATTTGTGTCTTACATTCTAGATTCTAAAACATAAATATAATATTTTATTGTATTATTATATTTCATAATTTGAAAAACATATACAAATAATGATTTTTTGTTAATTTTGTATTTTTTGGGTGATATTTCAAAACGTAGTGCAACTTTAAACGTTTGCAACTTTAAACTGCTTTCAGAAATAAATAGTATCTAGTTTTCCGCAATGAATAAAATTTGCAATCTATAGAAATAAATCATTTTGCACTACTACTATTGTACCAGTATTGTACTTAACTGATAAAATAACATGGTCAACTAAACGTTTTGATCTAATGAGAGTATTTAAACACAAAAGTTGTATAGGAAATACGCTTACATTCAATTTTACGATTTCAAACGTTACGTGAGGAATTTAACTATTTGTCCAACGTATAACAATTATTTTGGAATGTCACCCCGTATTTATAGTTAATATTGTAATATAATCAACAACCACAATAAAATAATATGGCATTGTGGGGAACGTATTTTATTGTAATAAAAAAATCAATATAATATGTACCAATTTCTCTTAAAATATGGAATAAAAAATCCAAAGTATGTAAATATCGAAAAAATGTATTAGTATTGAAAATTACAAAAAATAATAATATATTTTATAAATATAAATATTAAATACAAATAATACAAATAATGTAGGTACATATTATAAAACTATGCGTATTATTTTAGAACAAAGCAATGAGAAACAACATATTGTTGAAGGTTTGCAAATATAAATTGCGACGGTTTGGTCGTAGAATATTCTTGTATTGACTAATAGACCGTTCCACGTCAGCAGATGTGATAAGGGCGTAATTCATATTTACTATATCAGAAGGAATGAATTCGATGTCCAAAGATCCTTGTTGATTTTTTCCTATTAAAATATCTCTGAAGATTTTAATAGTTTTAAATCCAGAATTTTTTTCAATCATATTGGCAATTGTATTTTAACTATTTCTCCATGAGCCCTTAAGATTTTTCTAATTTATCTGCAGCTTTTTCTACAATTCTAATATTTTCTATCAAAAACCAAAATTTGGCATACCGGAAATAAGTACGTAAATGCCATTTAGATAACATAAAATATTAAGTGGTCGTCAAAAATTACTAATATTGTTGTTTTAGATGAAATAGTTAATGTTTATCGTCGTTAAAAATCGATGAAAAATTAAAAATTACTAAAATATATACAAAATATGTACTTATTTCCTAAATATATAAAAATGTGCAAAATAAATTTGGGTTTATTTCAATTAGAATGATCTAAATCGTACAAATTTTTTATCAAATTTAAAATATCTCTTCCAATATAAAAATATGCATTTACAATAAAATCCGTTCACTAGTCATGATTATATTATTGTATATGGAATTTGTATTGATGCAAATGAAATAATTTGCTTTAATTATTTGAGGTCAAAAATGTATAATACAACAAATAATTTTATTTTACGGTAGTTATTATGTGATCGGCGAATGTGATGACTGCGGGTATTGTGTTAGATTCCGAAATATTATATAATATTCTGATGTTCCAAACATAAAATTCTACTTCCAACAAATAAATATCATATTTATGAATTGAAAGGTAATCTTGTTGCATTGTATCGTCCAACCCGAATCCAGCGGCGGCGAAAGCGAAGTCGCCGATGGGCTTTTGGTGTGTGAACGTTTGAAGGAGACGAACGCGGACTGTTATCAGACCCTGTCCACGACACCGGTGAGATGGATTGACCGTGGACACGACAACGGCTATAACTTCCACAACATACATCAGGCTCCAATTATTTGGTAAGTATATCGAAACACACAAGTGCGAAATATTACGATTTAATCGATTTCGTATTCGCGATTTGAATACACCATCTAATTGAGTAGATATTTTTCTTGTCGTTCACGGCAAGATATTCTGTTTGGAAATTCAGCAGAACACGTATTTCGAATCTAAAACTATGTAAACATAACTATTATTATTTTCTTAAACTTTTAACGATAACTACTATCTGGTATAAGTTGTGTTATATCTGTAATATGCGGTCTTCCATCAAAAACATTTTTATTAACGTACAAATAAATCTGCATTAATACTATTTTAATAAATAGTAAATAATATTAAATTATATGAATAGTTTATTATTATATTTTTAGTTGTTTTATTGTTTATATATTATATTAATTAAATGTATTAATAAATCTTAAAAATGTCGTCTAAATTGTGTGTATTTTGAAATACGCATTATTTTATTATAAATGACTTACTGATTGACCTTAATTATTATCGAATACAAAATTTTAATTAAGACGGTTTAATTAAATTCATTCATTAATCTTCATATAAACGATCGAAAAGAAACGAAAATGAAGAAAAATATGTATTTATCCAATAACTAAACATTTGATTTAACGATATACTTACAAAGAAAAATTACTATTGAAGTTAATACATACGATTGTAGACTAATATGAATATATTGATCAATGCGATTAATAATAAAACATTTATTTTATGCTAAAATTCCAAAATGTATCGAATAATATGTATATATACTTTTGTCAGCAAATCCTAAGTGTTATAAGTTGATATACTTCGATCGCAAAACATACAGAGTGATTACTAAAAAGTAATTGGAATTACAAAATACAATTAGCCTGTAATTCTGTACCAATGTATTTTATATTATATAATAAAATAAAAATTCAATGAATGAAAAAACATGTATACGATTTTAGCGAAGACATTTACGGACAAATCAAGAGGATTAATTTTAGTGAACATCATAGAGATTCGATATTTCCTGTGTCAATAGATAAAGTTCATATTTGGTACGATGCAATTGAACAATTTGTAAAGATTGCGTATAATGAAAAAGTTATTAGCACCTTTAAAATGAAACCGGGTAAGTTATAAATTAAAAATTAGTAATGTATAGTTCTTTTTATTGTTCAAAATCCATTTGGTGGTAATTCCATTAGCACATATTACACAGTTACATTAGTTGTTGTGTGTCAAAAATACGTCATTTTCTGTACCATATTGATACAATATTGACGTATTGTTATTAAAAAAATGCTTTTAATGTCACACAATAATAAACATAAACCATTTGAAGAACAATATACATAATTATTATATACCTATACATATGCACAAATATATTGCTTGTCATTTGTATACTATACATAATAGGTATTTTTGTTTTTAGGGGAAATTTTGACGTTCGACAATCATCGAATATTGCACGGAAGAAAAGGGTATACAGGATCAAGGTTATTAATTGGTGGTTATTTGGACTGGGATTTGATCAAATCAAAAATGCGTGTACTGCAAACTCAATTGTCAAAATAGATTTAAAAACAATTAAAAAATTAATTTTATAAAAGTACAGGTATAGATTACCATTACAATTATAAGTTCATTATGCATAGTTTTTTTTTTATTTTTTTTAATATAACGGTCTGTATTTAAATATTTTTGACCAAATTGTTTTAAGTTTTTTTAATCATAAAATATTGTAGGAACAAAAGAACCCACAACTCAAAAATCAATAAAATCTGTCACTGTCTAATAAAATACATACTTATTTGTTTATAATACAACATATTTTACTTAAAATTACTATTTTATTATTTAGTTTGAAAATTGAGAATAGATATTAATCCAAAAAACATGTTTATATTATTCGCATTTTTTCTTTCATTATTTTCATAATTAATCAAATATTATATTATTTTGAATGTATTTCATTATTCAATGTGATGTTTATATTACATTACCGTTTATTAATAATGATTCATTTACTGTAAAAAAAATATTAATAAAAGTAAAAGTTTTTATTTTTTTACTGCATTTATTCATTGTACGACAAAATTCTATTTGTTTATTGTAAAACTTCATTATTATTTGATTACTTTTTAATCATTAGAAATAAAAAAATTAAGTTATAATAAATAAATAAACTGTAAATGAAATACTTTTTAACGACTTATTTAATTAAATTTTATTATCAAAGAAAAACATTTTTTTATAAGTCATAAAAAATAATTAAATTTGAATAATAATATAATTCTACTCTTAGATTCCAATGTATTCATCCGTACCTATAAAAATATTAAATAATCAATGTCTAATCTGAATATATAGTTGTAATATAAATATATATGTACTTTTAATGATTTATATTATTTTTGCATAACATTGAAGTAATTTGTATTGTATTAATTGGAACATTGGATACACAATTTTCACAATTTTCGTTTTAAAAAAATGTATATCATATAAATTGACATTTCCAAATTACATTGACTTAAAGTAGTACGTAATATCATTGTTAAAGTTTATATGTTATGTATAGTATGGTGTACTTACGTTTTTAATATATAAACAAATCAATGAAAAATCATGTTTAAAATTGTTTAAAAAAACAATAACAATGGACGTTTAAGACACATTCTTAAATATATCAAATATCATGTTGTTTTTATATATTTATATATAAATATAATGTTGGCAAAAAGTCAAGTAGTTATTCTAAGAAATATAAGTTTTGAATTAATATAAGTCACGAAGAAATTGTAACAATAAATAATATGTAATTTTTTTTTTTTATTTATAAAAGTTGGTCATTAAACAATATTGTGTTTCAACTGCAATATCAATATAAATGAAATTGTTTTCATTGTGTCAAAACAACTTTAGCCATTGGAAAGATCCCAAACACGCACTAAAGAAAACGATCTTCCGCCTCATAAAATTGCACTATATTATTACATGCGTTATTTATACTAAAACCACACAGACTTAAGTATACCTATATGATAATAGTAATAATAATAATAATACTAATAATAATGATAATACTATCGTTGTATAACAATTTAAATGTATACCACGACTACGTTAAATTACTTCGATATACTTTGGGCTCGATACAGTGACGGCTCACGAGCAATAAAAGAGATGCAACTATCCGCTTAAAACGCAAGTGTTTTGGTACTAGGGTTTGACTTTATTGTATATATCAACTGAACAGGATAGACGAATAGTCATCGAGGTACTAAAAATGTTCACTAACGCTATACACATGGGCTACTGTACTATTATACTACTTTACGTCATGTACGTACGGATATTTATAGAGATTTTACAAAAATAACTGTGCGTAGAAATGTTGCACGCATTTAAAAAAATAAAAAAAAATAAAATTACATGTATCTTTAATTAGAAAAACTAAGTATGTGTGATGTTTAAAACCCACTAAGCTGATAATATTGTTATCATTATTCAACCATTTAAAATATAATTATTTCATGGTATAATATTATTTTATATGAAGGTACTATGATACTAAATAGTGATGAATTATTTTAAAAATTGGATCAGTAAAGTGTTCAGATCACCCCTAGATACCTAATTAAAGGTATTACAAAAAATGTATGCACGAAATAACATTACAAATTATTTATAACACTATGCCATAAATGGAACAAATTTACAATGTTATTCCGACACATAATCAATATATTATACAACACGAAAAGTAACATGAAATATTTCAAACGCATGACCGTTAAATAGACGCGCATCAAAATAATATTTTTTTGCGTTACAAAACATATTTGAATTAGTCGATTAGTTTTAAACGACTTTAACTTATTTTTCTCTATCTTAAAAATGGACTAATTGAGAACTAATTAAAATTTCGATTTATGCAATTCGTAATTATCGTATTTTTTGACAATCTACATTCGAGTTCACAAATTTACATGTGATAGCAAATTAATTAAAAAATTTAAATTCTATATAAATCACAGTGGTTACACTAAATATTGATCTTCTGATTGATCAATTATTCGTAGAAGAAGAAAATTATTTCCTATATTTAAATGAACCATGCGCGAGTTTATTCCCATCATCATTTTGTTTTTTTCAAGCAACACAAGTTTCGTCAGTGGCATACCTACAGAAAAGAAAGGCGAAAACAATAAGATAATTTGTCTCCGCTTACGACTCTCTGAAAATTGTTTTCTTTAGTCAAATGTATGAATTTATTTATTGTATATTCTATGCAAAACAAGAAATGTGATGGTTTTAGAATACCTTTTTTTATTTTATATTTATTTTTACCTCGTTACATAAACTCTTTTCAAGTATAAATAATTTCCCGTTCATTTTAAGTTCTAATTCTAGAATTACAGTATAAAATTACCTTGTCAGTACCAATTTCTTTCGTCTCATTTGTTGAATTGTTTAATAGTTTCTTAATCTTGGGGATAAACGACTCAACAATTACGAAAATACGTGAAAAATCATGAAAACTCATTTTAAATGAAATTGTATTTCAATATTTAACTTAAGAAATAATGATAATAGAAATTGTAACTAAATTATGAATTTATATATTAGGGATATATCACATATTAAGTGTAATGATTTACCTTGCCTAACTGTAAAGCTAAATCGAAAAATTGTATTTAACAGATGTACAATATGTCAATCATGACGGGTTGATATTGTTGAGACTCAAAAGATAAGCTAAATGCTAATGGTATATTCTGATTTCTGACTAAATTATAATATTATACACGAAAAAGCTTTTTAGTATCGGCCAAATCAAATATGTAAACCGTTTGGATTTTACTGTCAATCTTTGTAATAACAATACAATATATAATATATTGTATCGTGCCTACGTACACCATCATCATGTTGAATCTCTGATGGATTATGATCCATAAATAATATCTAAAATATTTCGTTGTGGATTAAAATTCGTATGGAAAGATACAGGGAAATCCCTGTATCTTTAGGGAGAGGCGAATTTTAAAAAAAATAAATTGATTATCAGTATAAATTATAAACGATTTGATAAAAAAAAAAAAAAATCATGTTTATTTGTATTGTAGGTAATACTAAAAGTATTAAGGTGGTTGGTGCAGAGCATTTAATAAGGAGTACTGTATAGGCAATATTGTAAATATATACAGACGCGTATGTCAGTGTGTGAGAAGTAAATAAACATTAGTGTGAGTGTGCTATTATTTGGCTTATCGATCAATTCCATGAAATCACGAAACAACAATTATTAGTATTTTATCACCTACTAAACTGGTTTATTTATTACCTAACCATAATTTATATTAATTTTATAATAAATAATTCAATAATGATAATACCGAGCAACCATAGTATGCCTGCAATATTTTTTCCGAACGAAACTCAATTTAATATAATATGTAATATCATACTGATAGAAGTACTAGACTACCTATAAGAACACACAGAAGTAAATGAAATTAGTGCGAGTAATCCGTCATTATGTACCTTCAATTCCTCACTATTCACCATATCAAATCGGTTTGGCACTTTTACCCTGATTATTATACTATAGCGGTGTTGATAAATACGATGTAAACTTATATTTACATACAATTTTTATAAATGGAATTTTTTCGTGAAATTATAATAATATAAATATGAATATTGAAAAAGTAATATTTTTTTGCTATTTTATTTAAAAGGAAATGTAGGAAATTAAGTTATTATACATAGTACATACACATAATATTTAATACATTATATTAAATAATTTATCAAGCAACGTAAATATCTATAATTATACAGATAGTATACTATATTAAAAAAAAAAAAACAAATCATTCCTATGATGTAGGAAATTGATTTTGAATTTTATACTTAGTTAATTTAGCATATTTCAAAATTAATTTACTGTTTTTTTTTCTCTACATATAATTCTACGAATCATAGAATAATAAAATAAACATATTTTTCCTGCATATCATAGAATATAAGTTAATAAATTTTAATTATTTTTGAAAATTAAAATTGGACTATAAGAAGTTAGGTAAATTTTCGCCCGCTTATTAGTCTAAATGCATGAAACATATATAGATTGCTCCAGCCCCCTTAATGTAATAACAATACTAAGGTTGTATTGTAGAAACTCCAATGGTAGGTTTCATCAATATTATTTTTTTGCTAAAAAATCTAATAACGTACTCTGTTATTTTTTCATTTCAATGAAACTAAATATTATTATATATTATATTAAAATAATAATCACACAATTATACACCGTACGATCACAATACACAACATACACTAACCGTATAAATGTTTAATCATAACGTACGGTTTGTCGACATAATAATATTATAGTAAATAACTTATCGAAAAATTATCAACGTATCCATCAGTAGCGCATTTATATTTTTCGAGTTTTAATTCGAAAACTGTAACCCAAATAAATATAAAACCCAACCTTAACCCGAAAACCAAAATCCAAAATTCCTAAAACCCAGTTTGAACCCGGAATTTGAAATCCAAAATTATTTAACCTGTTTTGACTACCTGCCTAAAAACTCCGGTGTGTACCCGAATACTCAGCATTGCATCATTAACAAACGGTGGACAGTTAATAAATAATTTTCAATACTGTGATTTTTCCAAATATATAACCAAATTTTGCATACTTGAAGATGTCAATTTCTTCTAGGTCGAACAAAATTAAAATATTATAGATTATAAAATATTGTGTTTTATGCATTTTTTTTATGTAAAAGTTATGTGGTAAAAACTTATATAGGTATATTTTCTATACCTCAACACCAAGTCAAGAAAAATAATTAAAGTCACTGGGTAACCTCTAAGAATAAGAAAATATTAATAACACAACATAATTATTGTGTTTCGAACACTCTGTATACACAAAACATAAAAGTATATTTTAATGTTTGAATTAATATGATAATCACAATATAATAATATTTACCTGTCCGCATATATAATATATATACAACGATATTACAGCATATAAAATGAATCGGATAATAATAATCAATTAAACTATAACGATTAAATTATTATAATATTATTATTGTTAATTTTTTCCTATATAATAATATTATGAAAACAATACCGAGTGGATAATGATAATATTATTATACACAATCAAGTAGTACGAATTTGGTCATTTTGCGTTGGGAAATTTTTCTCGTACCTACATAATCGCTCCGATCTTATCTATTTTTTTCCCCACTATAATACGTATTTTAATCTAAAAGACTCGTTACACGATTCAGGTTTTCCAAACAAAAACCACCAGTACGTCGTATGCACAGATAGGTATGTCTGTGGTCGTATGCGATTATTAAACAATGTCTAATATTTGGTTGTGAATAGAATCTATTTTGTAATATTCCGTCGGGACATATTCAGAGAGTGTAGTTCGTCGTCACGCGTTGTTTTCGAGTTACAATAAAAATACGAAAATTTATAATAATATTTTATTACATTGTATTGAGTCTATCGCACAGGTAATATAAATTTGTTTAAATTCCGAATCTACATAATAAATAACGCGATGTGTCTTATTTATTATTATTATTATTATTATTATTATTGATTTCAATATTTCTAACATTCTAGCAAAACTTTAGCTACAAAATTATAATTGTCATAATCAAGAAAGAATAATAAAAAAGTACATATTAAAAATAATAATATTAATGAAAATAAACAGTACGTTTTACTTCGTAATATTGTTTTCGTCGTCATTAATTTCGATACTATATATGACATATTATTATAATATGAATAACTCGTGTTTTTGATTTCAAGTTTTTACGAAAATAATTCGTCTGTAAATCGATTAATATTACCCATAATAACATTATACGTCATTTGTATAAAATTTCATACTCAGACCATGTGGCGAATACTTTACAATCATCTAATATATATGTAATATATTGTTATATACTCCGATAATATCACTTAAACTTGGTAAAATCAATCTTTATAGTTTAATTTTCCATATCGTGAAAATAACGTTATATATATATATATATAATTAATATATTAATTCGGTTTTGTCCTCGTATAATGAAATCATTATGTTATTAATTTATTATACTTTAATATTTTACTTATCTATATTATTTGTAATTCAATTATCAAAATATATTATAACAATATTATTTCAAGTTTAATTATTAATGGAAAGATATGTACAAAATTAACGATAATCAAATAATTTGTATCTAATTGAATTATAAAAATAACACAAAAAAGTAAAAAGATTTTACATTATAGACGAAATGAAGAGCGCGAAGGGACTATATCCCCCAAATTTCCTATGAGAACCCTAAATATTATTTGAGTTTTATATATATTTCATTTATTGGAAAAATGATATTTCTAATGTAATTTTTTGTAATTGTTAAATCTATTATATTTCATATAAAGTTCATCTTATCAATTTATATTCCTATAATAATTAAGTGTAGATCAACAAATTTTGCCTACTATGATATTAAAGTACCTATTAAATTATTAAAAATAATGACGTCAGAAATATAATTTTTTTTCAATAAATGTAAAAAATACTCTTTAAAGTGGCCATCTTCACGATTACAACTTTATGATATGTTGCCTTACATATCATTTTAAACAAATCAAATTCAAAAAATTGTAATTTTTCGCAGAGATATTGAAATTATGAAATAGATCCGGTACACTCTGCATAGATGTATCTGAAATGTTTCCGAGACATAATAAGTTAAATGTTATCAGTGACGTAGAGTAGGCGTATGCTGAGTATACAAAGCTTCAAAATCTGTCATATTATACTCATATTTAATCATATTACTAAGTAGGTATTAATTATTTTATTTCTTGCAATATTATTATATGTTAATATACATAATATTATAACATAATACTATACAACTTGTTTGAAATATGATATTTGTTTGGAAAATTATAGGGGCTAGTAATTACAACTACGCCATAATATCGGCCTGGCATTATTGTTGGATAATATCTAACCATTAGTTATTTATAAATTTGTAAATTGTACTTACTGTGTACGCAGTATGCTGTATACAAGTTATCATTCGCATACTCCTATAGGTACTGTAGGAAAATATGTTTACAGTCGCAAATTTCTTATCATAATACGACAAAACAGGTTAATATAATACATCTACACTCGTCTTGTCACTCATTCGTGTATGCTACATCAGTGTCGCATTTTATTAAAAATTTTGTTTTTTAGACCGGCTACTAGCACTAAAGTTAATTTTTTTTAAAAAAATCATTGCCGGTTATAGATTTAAATTAACAGTAAAAATATAAACAATTTACTAATATTTATTATTCAGCAATATTGTAGATATTAATTATTATTATTTGTAATCATAGTCCATATAGATTATATATATAATTTCTATTGAATCCTCTCATATTATCGATTATCATCATCAATAAAAATGTATGTTTTATAATCATTCATAATAATAAAGTACCAATATAGATATATAATTCATATTAGTAAAATTTATTTATTTTTATATTTTATAATATTATTATAATATTTTATTTCAAAAATGTATTAATATTTCGAAATATTTCGATTTTCTTGAGCTTCTCCGCACATTATACAAATGGTTACGAATGTTACGATAAAATACTTATAAGGCTGTAACAGTTCCTATATGTTGATAAAGCCCGACACAAATGTGTAATAAAGGTAGGTATTCATCACGGATTTTCTAAAAATTTAGAATCAAATATGATTTTATTGTTCAACGAAGGATTCACAATTATTTGATAATTTTTAATATTTTAATAAGAAAAAGATCTATATTCTACAATAACAAAAATTATGTTATCACATTATTATATTTTATAAACATTTCTAAATAAGATACTATAACCTTTACTCCCCCCCCCCTATTTATTCGTATAATTTTTATATAGGAACAATAAAAATTGTAGTACGATTTTTTATAAAAAATAAAATGGGGCCGATCTATATGCATAGGACATATTCAATTTATTCTATATTAATCTGAAGACACTTGATTAAAAAACACGAAGTTCCTGTATCATATATATGAATTGTTTTAATAGAGAGTATTTTTTTTACAATTTGTCTTCATTTTTTTCAGAAATATTAACACATAGTCTAGAGTATATTATATAGATCATGGAAGAATGCAAGAAAACACCGATAATCTGTTCCTACGGTCCAAAAGCTCGCGATGTGTGTTGGTCCGCAATGACTGATTCGATAAGGCGGTCGATAGAACTACATAATAAAAGCAAGTCATTCATGAATAATTTATTTCAATTATATTTATCGATCAAACTTGTATATAAAATCAAAAAAAAATCCTATGCTGTCTAACATTATAATACCCAAAAAAATGTATATTGTCATCAATCATTAAATATACTTTATATATATTATATTATTATAATACCTCAAATTATATTTAAATATTTCCGACTCATAAGTCATAACCATCTAGAAATAACCATAATATACAAGTAAAAGGATTAACCAACTGATGTTATCTCAACTTTATTAACTTCTGTTCAATATATCGTTATAATCGTTTATTAATGGTCATCAATTAAAATCGAATTAATATATTATTATAACAATATGTTATTGATATACATATCTTTTTTTTTTTTAGCAAAATTATTTTCCCTATAATAATTATTGTTAGAAAAATGTCGTATACTATTAGCTTAATTTAAAGTCTGTAATTATTAAATTATTAAATATCAATCAACCTAATCTAAAATATATATCATACTATTAATTATAGGTATTAGGTACATTATAATATACAAAAACAATATATTCAATGAAAAAATTTAATTCACTTTTCGAATTAAACTACGTCGAGTTTTAATTAAACAAATTTCATCATGTATCATTTAATTTTAGTTTTTACCTGACTAATATATTCTAATACAATGATTAGAAAAATGTGTAACAGTTACGATTTTACGAAAGTTTTAATACTAATAAACAACATTAATAAATTAGGTATGTTTCATTTTGAATAATATTATTTTGCATAGGCGATTTCGATTTGTGACCACCATTAAAGAAAAACGATAAAAAAATAATTTCGAATAATAAGAAAATTCTTAATATTATTACGGATAATTTGTTTTTATATCATCCATTTTACATTAAACAATGTTTCAATAAGTTTTGTTCGTTAAGTATGAATTTATATTAGTAAGTAACATAATTATTATGAACAATTTGTATGGTTAAATAATATGGAAATTAATTTAAAAATGTAAAAAGTTGTACATTAGTTTTAATTAATCAACCAAAACAACAAATGTACCTATTTTTCAATTTTTCAATTTTTGTTAATCCAATAATGCTTACTGAATTTTAATGCTAACAAATTTCAATATATACTCTACTTCATTCAATATAAGAAAAAAAATTATATATAAATCAAATAATGTGGTATACACGGAACACTCAGAAATAATATTTTAGTCCTATCTCTTACTGTGAAACTGTCTTATATTTTGTTATTATCTTTAATACGTGCACAAATAATCCATTATTTATTTTTAAACGAATCTAAACAATTGTTCACCCGCTGTCAACCTAATTTCGGATAAGACGATCAAAAGTCTAGTATCATTAGTTTGCATTATATACTCGTATTTCATTTGAAGTAAATTGATTCTATCAGACGGTTAATATTATTTTGACATCAAGTTATTTTATTACTAATAAATTATTATTCCATAGATCATCTAATGGATTTTTATTATGACGAATATGATTCTTATGAAATCAAATATAATTTACTAATAACACTTTTTCCTCTTTTATTTTAACGAATACTTAACTACGAACGTGTTTTCTAAATGCAAATTATATTAATTAACGGTATAGTTTTAATTTAAAGTGTTATTTATTTTATGAACCCTTGGAGAACACTCTTAGAGAATATCCCTTAATAGAAAAAGTCGGTTTAACGAAAATGTGTTTTTAAGCTATACAAACTATATATATATATATATATATATATATATATTAACTTTAAGAGGAAAATATACCTAGTATTTTAATTAAAGCTTAGTAACCAATTGAGCAAAACAATTTTTAATACCTTTATAATTATTATATTTTTTATTAATATAAATGGAATAATTAAATAATTTGTTACATAAAAAAAGACATTTCAATACAAAGATAATTTATATTAATTTATAAAAAAATGCGCTTAAAAATATTTGTTGTTCACGTAACTTAATTAAATTTCGTGCAGACCTTATAAAAATAATATCATAGCTTATTGATGTATTATAATATTTTCTCAACATAATACCATTGTGTAGATCTATATAGGTACTTTCAATATATTTTACCTTTTTAATTTTATTTTATTTTTAATAAAGATGAGATAGCCATATATCATAATAATAATAATAATAATAATTGTGCATTGAATTTAATTTTGTTTACACTTTTACAGTTTAATTTTGATTTTTTAAATATCAATTCTGTTTGACAATAAAACAGTAATTATTCATATTTTACTAAATACTGGTCAGCATTATTTTTCCAACATTTAGTTTATTACCAAAAGAGGATAATGATGTGAAATTCGTACTTAATTGTTTAAAATAAGTTACCGCTCATACAAAATAAATAAGTTATATTAACTAAACCTATATTTTTTAAGCAAATGTTTCCAATAATAATTTGTAATTACAAAAAAATTCACCTTTTATATATTTAGAAACAATAAAAATATAAATACAGTAATGACTTATTTTACTATTTGAGCTACTGTACGAATGATTACATAATTTCTTTTTTCTTATATTATATCAATAATATTACGCTACATAATGCAAATGTAATAATGTTTAAATTTAAATCTAAACGAATTTCCCCCTAAAACGTACAACGATAAGTTAGCAAGGTATTGTACATTAAACAAATTGCAATTTATGTAATTATTTAATATTTGTCTCTAGAACCCTCTTCCTTTTTTTCCATTTCTAAATCATCCCCCTTTTATATTATTATAACGTTCTTAATGTTTATTATAATATAATATCTATGCTGTATTATGATATTTATAGCATATTTTAAATTGTATAATTTACACATTTTAATTCAAACTATATTATATTTCCTTAATAAGAACGAAATACATAGGTAAGTACCTAGATTTTGTTTTGATATATTAGAGACATTCGAAAATACCAAGCGGGCAAAATTACATTTAAAGGGATTTAAAGATTTAGTTTTACGACCAATCCCGACACTATTTCAAATAGACATTACTGTTCTTCTTATTGTTTTTATAGTTTTATTAATACATTAAATTTTGTTCGAACCAACAATAAAATATTCTTATAAATTGTCAAATATTTTAAAAATATGGTGTTTTCATAAAGTATTATTAATGTTTGACATAACTAAATGCAATAAGGTCACTGTGTTCCCTATAAGGTAGCATAGATAATAGTAAAAAGAAGATATTGCATCGTATAACAATTTGTTTAGAAATAAAGTACATTATTGTATTATTCAGATATTTATATTTGTTCAAATTTTCAATTCGGAATTTTTAATTTGCCTATAATCATTTATAAATATATTGGATATAAGTTAAGTAAATTATTATTTATAACTTTAATGTTACACAAATATATTATAATGTACTTATTTTATATATTTATAATTAAATTAAATTAAAACTTAATTAACCAGATTAAATATTATAATACTCGTTTAGTATAAATGTATAAACGTTAAAGTATAAAAGAATTATATATAGCAAGTATTTACTTTTCCTCGTAGGTTCATGAGTACTAGTTAATATAATCAATCTTCATTAGAGTCATTTGTTTAGAACTCAATTACAATCATTATTTTGTATTTGAATGAAATCGATTGTTAGATTCCAAATAATTTACAAATAGGTACAATATTTTAATTAGCGAGCATTACTAAATGTTGTATCTGTGTTTATTAAAAATGAAAAACTCGACTAAAAATTTATAAATTCTATATTTTTCGTAGTTTCTACTATGAAACATTATAACTATAATTTGATAAATACTATGTTTAGTAATAATGTTTTTTTAATAATGTTTTATTACCTTATCATAATCAACAAATAATCATTAAACCAAGAATTTTTTATGTAGGTAATTACTAATTATATGTAACTACATATTTAAATAATAAACCTTATTATTTTTAAATTCATCAAAATAAATAACATATAAATCAAATTTCTAATTATTAATTTAGATAACCTTATGTATTCAATAAACGTATTCTGTAATAGTTTACAGTAAGATATTTTGTGCAAAAAATGTCGATAAATACCTACAGATAACTCAAGTAAATATCATTGATAAAGAATAATAATGAAACATTGAAATCACATATTGACATAATAATCCATAGTCCTGAATATAAAACAAAAATTATTTATTGTACAAATCGTAATATTTTTTTAAAAATAAAAATAGATTTATTTATAAATATATATACAGACATTTGTATCAGTTTCCTTGTTTAAATTTAAAATAATTCAAAAGAGGGCCATAAAGTCTAATGTAATATAACAACTTGAATTTTCAATGTTTTTCATTATTATTCCATTTGAAAATTACCTCATAATGGAGTTACTTTAAAAGTATTCCATAACTAAAATTTGATCAAATTATTAATTATCAACTTAATTTATTATTATTGTTTACACTTTATATACTTTATAGTTTATACCTACAGAAAACTGATAAATACAAATGTAACAATATATGTATAATTAATATTATAATTTACATAATTAGATTACTTATTACATACGTCTTTTTTTAATCATTTAATCTTTTTTTTCATCATTTTGAATACATTTTAAAAAATTGACAATTTTTTTTTAGTCCCCTTATGTTTTTAAGTGATATAGTTTCAATATTGATTATTAAATATGTTTTCCAATATAATATGCTGTACATATTAACATATGGAACTAAAATGTAATTAATTCTGCTGTGTCTTTTATTTTAATACAATTTCAGACTTTAAAGTGACTTAGTATAATAAGCATGAAATTCAAAATATATTTTCATGTTTTTTGATTATGATTTTTTCATAATTATTTTGTACATAACAATAATAACGAAGTCATATTAACCCATCATATTCTTATAAACAGTGTTATAATAACAATAAATTGTCTCCTTAGTAAGCTATAAAATATTGCATACAACTAAGTATGTTTATTAAAAAAATTTTTATTAGTGAATAAATTTCGCTCAACTATTTTTTTGACGCATAATTACTAAGTGAACAATAAAGTTAAACTTTTTTCTGTACATTAATAAATTAATAGTTATTATTTTTTCTGCGTCTTAATTGAGTAATATTTAAAAAAAAATTATAATCGCTGATTCTGTGGTCTTGGAGTAATGTATACATATTGTAAACATTTGATAAATTTGTAACTAATTAAATATTAATTAGTATAGTAATACTAATAGTACATAAAATACATAGTACCAGATGTCTGATATGAATTACAATTCATTGCCTGAAATTAATAGATAAATATAACAATATATTTAAATATGTTTATATTATAAAATAAGTAGAGGATTCAAACTTTACATTAGAACTTCGAAAACTGTAACGTCAATAATATAATTTTAAATAGTTTAAAAAGTGATTAAAACTCCAAAAACAAAGTATACTAATAATAATATAAATTAGTGTATTTCACAATTTTAAAAATGTATTTCTTAACTATAAATGTTTTTTATAATCATGATTAATTAGTATTTAATAATAAATTATTAATGTTTAAAAACTCTATTCTCGATTTTGATATATATAAACAAAAAAATATGTCATTTTTTTTCAGTTACATAGGCGTACATTAAAAGGGTTTAAGAGCATCAGCTCTTCCAATAACCCTCGGTACGTCATGATTATTATGTTCCTTAGTTCCTACTAAAGTTTTAAATTAAAATAATTATAGTGTTTAATATTTATTTATTAGGTAATTAAATACTTTAAAAACTTAAAACTTTGTTGAAAATTCATTTAAAATATTTAATTATATATCAATAACTAGTTTTAACATATTACTATTTATTTAAAACTATTATGTCATATTTTTATTACTATGGACAATTGACATTTCATTATATTATAAAAATGATCCGCATTTCATGGTAATATAAAACCAATTTTTAAAAAACGAGAACATTATGCAACCGATATAAAATCAAATTCAATACTTATTCTTGTTTTGTGAATAAAATATTGTTAATGTTTCATAAATCGTATTTTCTAGTTTATGCCTACGGTGTATGATGTATGTTAATAAAAGTCAACAAGTATAACATTAAAAATTTACATTTATAAAATCCTAATAAAAAAAAAAAAATAAGTTTCCATTTAATATTAATATTTTACATTTACGGTTTTATCATTTTATAACGAATCAGTTTTTAATTCGCCAAGTACCTACTTTAATAACTTAAATATGAATACATTTTGATACACTACAAATATTAATTAAAAAAGATTTGTTTGAAATAACGTATTTATTCGCTTAAATTAAATTTTAAAAACCCACTTTTATATTGTACGTAATGTACTCATATAACCAAAGGCGCAGGAACTATTTTTCTTGTGGTGAGGGGGGGCAAACATTTAAGGAAAATCATAATATATAGTATATTAAAATAAAATACAAATACTTATTGATTTTTATAAAATAGGTTTAATTACTATTTTGTAGATTAAACTAATAGTCTTATTTATCTAATTTAATTTTGAATATAAAATTAAAAACAATTTTAACGTTTTACATTTTACATTTTTTAATTTTATTTGTTATACAACTTTTCAAAATTCATTTTATTACATATTATATTATATAAATATTAAAAATAATAAAAATTTAATTTAAATTTAAACTATAACTCTAAAATATTTAAGTATTAAGAGTATAACCATGATGAAAAATTTTCGGGGGGGCAAAATTAAAATTTACTCCCTGACATATTTAACGGGGGGTCGAATGCCCTCCCAGCTCCGACGCCACTGCATATAACATAAAACTAATTAAATTGTATTAGTTAAATTTAAAAGTTTGAAATACATAAAACAAATTTGTAGATATTTAAATTGTTCGAATTTATTTTTACTAATATTATAATTTATACCTACCTTGAATACAGTATATGATAATTAAAATTTATTTCTATAAATAGCTAAACGTTTATATGGTAGATAAATAATATACATTTTGCAACTTCAAAGCTTATAAGATTTGTTGACGAAATAAATTGTAACTACCATAATATTTTAGTTATTGACCTACCTATTTACATTGAAAATGTTCATAAACATCACAACACAGGACATAAAATGATATGATGTTTACGGAGGAAACACCATTAAATATATTATTATCTCGTCAATCCGACAAAATCGTATCAGCTGAATACTAAGTACGCGTTTTATTATTATAATATATTACGATCAACATAAGTCATAATACAGTTTGAGTTTGTCGATTTTAGATAGTGAGATGCTAACGTTTCAAATCGTATTCGGTACACAACTTACGCGTCCCATAACAACAATAACATCAATAACAATATGCTACTCACGTTTACATTATTTATCGAACAGCGAATTCAATTGTTTATTTAGGTTCAATTACGTACCATTTTCTGCCATAATTCATTTAGGATGTATTTTAAGCATATCTTATAACGTACAAAACGTCATGTGGATACGATTCTTATTATTTTTCAATTCTCAATTATTTGTAAAACACCAAAAAAAAAAAATATGGTAAAAAACAATACGTTTACTACAGTATCGGCTTAGTACACATTATTTCTCTCGATAAGTGAATATAATATGATTATGATACTCTTGTGCAACCCAAATACCGATAATAAGCGTTGGACATGTCCGCAAACAAATTTTTCTGCTTCGTCGACCATATTCTCAAATTATTCTATTTATTCCGAAATTCGTCTCATTTCTCTGTGACGAATCTTTGGACATGTCTGACCTTCAACATCTCGTTACTCGTTCTATTGTGCTCCACTAGAAATTGTGTTCCATTCCACATCATATAAACATAACCTAGACACAAAATTATATAGAAATTATTATTCCAGTTTACATTTTCATAATATTTAGTTTTCTGATCACGTTTATTTATATTTTGTAAGACTGTTTTAATAAACAAATAATACTGCAATGTAGGTTATGTTTTTGTTTTTGACATATAGTTTTTATTAGATCATAATATTATACCTCAATTATTATTTATTATGTAATCAATATTTTCACTATACAAAAGTTCGAGTATACTGAGTATTAGTTTTTGAGTATTTTTGTTTCCAGTGTATCGTATTTATAATTATTAGGATATATGTAATAATTAGGGCAAGTATTTGTATACATTTGCCTTTATTGAATTGGCTTAAAAATGCTCAAATTTAAACCCTAGTCGAATTGATGGTTAAAATTGTATTTTGCCTAATATTTAATTTTACCTTTTTAATTATTATGCATATTTTAAAAAAATATAATACATATAATGAACAAATATATTAACCTAATATTACTATCTATATTCTATATATATATATTAAAGATTTTTGTGCATTTTAGTGGTTTTTTAATTAATTTTTATCCATACATTGACATGGTCAAATATTGACAAATATTTGTTGTCAATTGATAATCAATTGATTGTCGATTTAACTGTATTTACAATCTCGCTATAACGCGATAACAGTTAATAATTAAATTGGTTTAATAGTTAATTGTTTTGGTAGAAATTTAATTTCTACATTTCAAAATGGATTTCTCGAAGTAATTATATTGATTAACATGACTATTTGCATATTTTTTTCTAAAAATAACTTTTATTCGTGAATAGTTCACGTGAGAATAAAACAGAATTGAAATATTATTTATCGGATTTTTTTTTTCTTTTCTAAACGTTGCAGATTCACTCGAATTGTCGGACGTGACTGGGTCATATAGTCTGCCGTTCCGCCAAACGACTCCGCGCGCACCACACAAACGCCGCAAACCGTCGTGGCGAACTACGTTTTACTCGCCGTCCAATTGTAGCCAGTCGACCAAAAATTCGGACGATTGGACGATTTCGTACCGTCCGAAACCGATTCCGATGAACGGAGATCTCCTGTACGCGGACAACGATGAGAGCGAACCGAAAATCGACGGAGCCGATACCAAACACGACGGTTTCAACAACAACAACAACCACAACAACAATAACAACAACAACAATAGAAAGAACAACGACAACGAAAACGTCGATGAAAACGAGCGAAAAAACGAATCGGCGAATATCGATCTCGATCAACAGCGGCCGAACGATTGCGTAGTGCACTCGTCCGAAGTGTCGAACGGGTCGCGCGCCGACACGGAAAATCAGCGGAATACGGTGTCCACCGTGCAATCCGCCACCGTGGTGGTCGTCCATCGAGCCACTCCGGAGAAGACGTTTTCGGACGACAGTATACGCGAACAACGCGACGTCGATCAAACGGTTTTGAGTAAGTTTTTCAAAACGAAACAACAACGATTCGAAGTTTTGTGTATAATCTTTGGAAATGGAAATTTACATTGTTTGGAATGAAAAAAAAAAAAAAAAATCTCCTTTTCCTTTTCATATTTAATTTTTCGATCACGTTTGTGCATATTTTGTATAAGACTGTTTTGATAAACAAATAATATTGCAATGTAGGTTGTGTTTTTGTTTTTGACATATAGTTTTTATTAAATCATAATATTATATCAATTATTATTTATTATATAATCAATATTTTCACTAAACAAAAGTTCGAGTATACTAAGTATAAGTTTTCCAGTATTTTTGTTTTCACTGTATCGTACTTGTAATTATTAGAATATTATGTAATAATTAGGACAAGTATTTGTATACGTTTGCCTTTATTTATGAATTAACTTAAAAACGAATAACTTTAACTTAAACTCAATAACGATTTATACTGCCGGTTTTTATAGTTATACCAAATCCACGCGATTCTTCGCAACGAGTCCGTTGATCGACTTATAAGTAAAAATAATCGAGGAGAAAAAAAACGTCGTACTTATCTATACATCGTGTTATCGTAAACGATATATTGTTTTCGCCATATTTCTAATAGTTTACGTAATAAACATGTACATTATAGTAACGATTCATTAACTCGATAGTTTTCATAAAAAAATAACCACTCTAGGTAAAAAAAAAACTTGTATTGATATCTCGGTGACTTAGCATGAACATAATTATAATGTGTAAGCCATATAAGGTTTTCCAATTGATTTGTACAAATTTTTTGTAACTTCAATTTGTGAAAAATATTTTTATAACAAGATTATTTTTTAGTTATTGTTACCTATATAATTTTACAATTGTGTGCTATATAATAATAATGCGTGATTGATAATTATTAGAGGTTGAAAGAAAAACTAAAAATATAGCTGCTATAATGATTATGTATTTTTTCCTAATTAAAAAAATCAATACTTATATAATAAAATTATATTAAATATAACAATATCGATTATTGTTTAAGGACTAAAGTCATTTAAAATTGTTTAATCAATTTATTTCACTAACACGTTGCATAATTTTTAACTGATACTGTCTTCTAAAAAGGGATTTAAAGTTATAAAAATCTATTGAAACAATATTATAACCCATCTGAAAATTTGAAATTAGTTGCGATCATAGAGGTGCGGCTTACAAATAAATAAACGAATACATGATAAAAGGTTCATAATATATAACGATAATGTGATATCCATACATAAATGGCTAGAGTTAGTCAGCAAGAACAAAACATTTTTACTAAAAAATAAAATTCAAATACTTATAGATAAAATAAAAGTTTTTATTTATAATTTAATTTTGGTAGAAAATATTAATATCATACCTACATAAAAAAAACACGACTTACTTACTACAATACTTACTTTAAAATATTATTTATTTATTTATTTAGACGGGCAATTGCCCATTGCAATATAAGTTTATATTTATTGTATCATATTTATATCAGCAGGTGTAAATCTACCGGTCTATAAACCATTGTCCAAGTACGAGCAGAAAATCAAAGAAGTTGACAGTAACATCAAGTCTTTTTCAATTTCATTATTGTTTTTCGTATCGATTATCGTATTACTTCACATCGTGTTTTAATATCGCAAAAATATTTTATTACTATTTCCACGATGTCCGTGCAACTTGTCAAATGAGTAAAATTCTCTATCGGTACTCAACAACAATTGATTTTCAAACACACTCGTTTCTTTTGAAAACGATTGTTTTTGAAAATAAAAAATAAATGCGGCCTTTAGGAATTTTACTCATTTATCAAAATATAATGAGAAAAAACCCGTATTCTTAATGATCCAAAATAGAATTTTTTAAAAAAAAATTATATTTTAGAATATTATTTATATGCTTTTTTCCTTATTATTGTTATTACTTTTAAACAATGGTTAACGTGATTTATAAAAATTCAATTTATATTTTTATACAATAAAATTATTACCATTTAATTATCACAATTACCACACATTTAGATATTAAGTACTGTGTTTTTTTTTGTATACTTTATGTGTGCGAGAATTATAATATTATTATTGTTTTCGTATAACTATGTCGTTTTGCGAATTATAATTATTATTTGAAATATTTAATATTATACAAAATACATTTTTGATTTGTGTACGTGTTATAAATATAGGATTAGGATTTCATTTATTAAAAACAAATATTTTTTTCATTTAACTCATTAAGAGTAATTATCATTAATACTTTAAATAATTACCAAATATAAGATATCTTTGTACTTTTTTTTTATTCATTATTATTACAAAATATATTTTCCTATATGTATAACACAAGCTATATTTAATTATTTTTCTATTTTAGTTTTATTTTATAAAGTTTGTTCAAATTATTTATTGTGTACCTATATATCTTTTTAAACTATTATACCCAAAATTCTTATAGAATCTCATAAAATACTAACTCGTTATTATCATTTATATATAAAAAGTTAATACTTATACTATATTTTAAGCAAAATAAAAAAATCTATTGAAATCATAAAAAATTGTTTTTTATTAAACACATTATATTTTCGTTCATTAATTAAAATATAATTAACCCTTGAGTATTCTTCATTTATGATTTTTAATAGTAATCATTTATGATATATTAAATTATTTGTTTTATTATGCGCTACATGAATACACTGTGTTAATAGTATTTGTACATTTACTATAATTTATACTATTCATAAGATTGTTTTATGTCTTAAAGCCTGTATAATCATGCATTATGTTACTAAAACTAATTTTTTTTTAAAGAAACATAAATCAGTTGTGATGCATTTTTTAATTTTTTCAATAAGCTTATTATTTGTTAAATTTCATTTTATAATTATAATTATACATCTCTCTTAGACATATATATTTAGAGTCCTGAGACAGTTCAGGAAGGTCGCCAACTAATGTACGATGTTTCAGAGACCGGATCTCATCGAATTAAATTCTTAAAAACTAGAGAAGAAAGAAAATTAACATTAAAAAAATTAATATAATTATTTTGTGTGAATAAAAACATTAAACAATACATAAAATATATTAAAATGCATTCAAAGAAATATACTCGTATTTTAAAATTTATGTTGAAATGTGAACAAAAAGTCTTTCAACATCACAACTACATAAGAAAAAAAAACAAATTCAATTTAATTTTAAAAAAATGTGCTCAAATAGTAACTTAATATACCTTAAAAATAATTGCAACTACGGCTGGGTAAGTTAACTAATTTGTATAACTTATTAAATTAAGTTATACAAGAAATGTTTAAATAAAATGAAAATAAAAGTAATTTAACTAAGTTAAAAAGTTTAAAAATGAGTTGAATATAATAATTGTTAAAAATGATTATATTTTATTATTTAATTTAAAAATACATAATATATTTACATTTTATCTTCAATATGTACCTTTCACATTATAACATTTTATTTTCTATAAAAAAATATTTCAGTGTTTTAGAAAATAATCAACTAGTTAAGTCAAAAGTTAATACTTAAAAGAAATAATTCATTATGTAATGAAACGGTACCCCAAATTTCCGTGCGGCATGCACGGTTTTTTAGTTGTATACTATGCCCCGATACAATAGCTTGGTTAAAATTAACTTAACTTTTTAACATAACTTTAACTTTTTGTTAATGCTCAGTCTTGATGATAACAGTGCGAATTTAACTGTCGTTTAATCGGAAAATGGCGACGGAGTTACAGCCACAGTAATAGTCATTATATTCTTGTTATAGTCCTCGGGCCCCAATTAGTTACTTCCCCTTTCTCAAGATTTTTATTTCAAATAATATATATTTATGTATAATGTTTAATGTGAATTAAATTATAAGTTGCACTTCCACTTTTCAACAACATGGTTCAATATTATAAGATTGCTAACTAAAATATAGTTCTTAGATCCATTACTGCAATATAATATTAATATGCTATAATATAATATATAGTTCTATTATTCGCGTAATTTATTTACGTCAAACATCACATTAACCGTTTCTTATTAGATTGAATTACGCGTGAAACGATTTCCACGTCAATATACCAAAAGTGCTTTCCGAAGTCTGATGTCAAAAAGTAACGTAGCTAATAAGTTTGTGGTATTGTATCAATAAGTCAATTATATTTATCAAACGATTGCAAAATAAAATGTAAAATTAAGCGCATAATAGTATATATATAAAATTTTACGATCAATTTCCAACAATGACAAAGTAATTTTAATTATAATGTAAACTACATATTTGAATATTTGACGTATATTACTTACAAGCTTAGAACATATTAAAAAATTATAATTCATGTTCAGGTGGGTGTACAATTTCTCTGTGTCGAATAAAAAACAAAACATTTGTGAAAGACGGATTCCACGCAATTGTTGCATCAAATACGGCTTTATTTCTGTCCGTGTTCTTCAATATTTGATCGGATGAAATGTATTTTCCAATAATTATTCACAATGATTTATTATTTATAACAATATTGTCCAATATGGACAATCATTATTATTTTATAAACTCATTTTATGAAACATCATCTATGTAATTTGATTAATTCATATTACAATTAGACGAAAATGAGTTAATTATAAGTTACTATTGACACTAAAGATACACTGTTTATATCCGGGAAGAAGTAATCATGCTCGTATACAAGGGGATTTTAATGCTTTAAACGCCCTCCCCTAAAAAATTACCCTAAATACAATCCTGGAAGTAATACGGAAGCAGTTCCCCCCCGTTTCTCGGTTAAAAATAAAAGAAAGACACTTTGGTTTGTAAAAACTTCATTTGATAAACTGAACTTTTTACATACGAATTCCAAAAAACAAATTTATTATAATAGGACTCCATAAATAACATGTTTTACTAATTTTAATATCATTATAATAATATGATAAAATAATTGTTTATAAATTACACTTTAATAATCTTCGACATATTCATTTTGTATCGACTATTTAATTTCCTAAAAATTCATTCCGGAAATGGGCTTTACGATATTGTAAAAACTAAAAATGTTATATTTTCAATCAACTATTAAGAAATTTCCAATTATTTATCCGAGTAAAGTTAAATTTGTTTTCATTTTAAGCGCAACTAGTTTTTATTTTTTATTTACTATTACATTATGACCGAAAGAGTTTCAATATGGACTATATCTCGAACTGATTTCACACAACTGACAATACTTTGACCAGAATATTGTACAAAAATACATATTTATACGTTTCCATACGCGCACTGGCTAATCGAATCAATTCACAATAGCATGTGTTTTTCTCTCGACACTATCATATAAACAAAATAACAACTTTTTTTTTATACTATATAACATATTATATTTTATTTACCAAATTTTGAGTAAGTTTAATGTTTGACGAACGTTGTTAGAAACATTTAATATCATTGATACTAATGTAATGCTGGTAAATACCATGTACCCGGAGGACAGTGTTATGTGTTGTCTATTTCCAAATAAATGTAATATGTTTCACCAAACGCCGGGAATTATATTTTGGGACACCATGTGGTACCTGAACATGACTATCACCACGTGTTCGCTGGTCTTCGTAGTTTGGGGCATATTACGTAATTTGCACCGGTATGTAGAGGTAAATTTGAAATAAATAAATTTTATAGTTTATACTCGTGACGATGTTTCACGAGGATTTGCTACATTTGATATCATGCCATTGTTGTTATTCGACTTGCATAAATTCACGTTTATATCGGGAACGGAAGAGAATTTCCTCCATTCGGACAGTATAGTTAATCCTTAATAAAAAAAAAACATATTTTTTTCTTCATTGTTGGTATCAGCGAACCGTCGAATGCAAATAAATAATACTTATTTTCAAATGTAGATATCGGATGCGTTATTAGGTATACCTATAAATTATTGTCGTTATATACTTAATTCGTCTAATTATTCATTATTTGTATAAACGTATTCGTTTTCAATAACGTCAAAATAGTATTATAATTATTTACCAGTATATTCCAAAGTGAAGATTACATAGAAAATAGAAGATAAGCGAATTGTTTTGAATCGAATTTTTATTGAACTGCACACAGTTAACAAAAAAATAGATCATAAAATAAAATTATAACTAGTGTTTGAAAATTTCATGAAGTATAAAATTGTGAAATATTTCATCCAATTGAAATATATAATACGTATATTAATTTTTAATAAGCTTCTGTTTTTACAAACATTTTTTAATTAGTTATAAGTTTTTAACTCATACTTTTACTTAATATTACACGTTTTTAATAGGAATATAATTAGTTACTTTGACATGTTTAAATTATGAGGAAGTATTATGTAATATAATGATTTATAAAACAAAAAGTGCAACAAATAGTTAGATATAATATCAGACATTAAAAATTCGTCATGAAATGTATTAAAAATTAAGTAAATACTAATGAAAAACAATAAAATATATAATCCCAATATTATTAAACTGTTATAAGGCTAACCTAACGTATTGAATGAATTACCTTTCCGATTGACGGGAAAATGATTTTTTCAAAATTTTAAATTATAAATTAAGTCTATTTATATACCTATTACTACAGATTTCTATAATATACTTAGTATAATATATAACTATATATGTTATTATCATAATAATGTATGACCTATTATACCCATAAACAATATAAGAATGGATTGTCCATAGTAGTTTATTTTAGAAAAATAAACATCCAATTTTAATTATACTACATGAATAACACGTATAATCTACAACTATACGGTAATACCATATTGATTATAATAATATAATAATTATAATATTAAATAGTATACTTAATCTATGGTAATGTTGTAATAATTTTGTTTAAATTCGTGGTTTTGTGAAATATTTCACTGGGTATCTGACTTCAAACACTAAAACATATAACTATAACAAAAAAATCAGTTATTAAAAATAGGTTCGTTTGTTATTTCTTCGACGCCTTGTAAAGGGGTTTATTTGGTGATGTACCCGGACAATCGTAATATTAACGAGAAATTAAAAGAACAACAAAATAAATTACTGTTAATCGGACTCGAATCATAATAATTTAATATTATCTATTACCTGGCTTATAACTGATACAATACTGATTTACATTTTACTCCGTTAAAAAGTTTCAGAAAAAAATATGTAAATTTATTTATTTCAAAAAAAAATCCGTCGCGATTGTTCATGAAAATAAAGCTATCGGTTCACTGCTCCTAAACGAAGTAGGAACATGCACAGAAACCGATTTCTGCAAAAACGTCACTCCGAGCAATAATAGCAATAATAACTGCTGTTACTCAGAACCTAAAGATTGTCATTCGTCGAAGGACAATAAACGTAAGTAATATTGACCGCGTAATATGACTCACAGCATAAAACACTGTGTTTTTGTGTTCCAGAGTGCTATAACGGTGCCACTTCAACCGAATCGATCATTGCAAATATAAGTTTGGGATGCAAACGTACCGAACAACTGAACGACGGCGATTTCAAATTAATGCAAATACCCGTAAATCAATTATTCATTATACGTCAATAATACTCATTATATCTCCTAACCATTCCCGAAAATTCAAAACAAAAGGGGCAACGTGGTTTCATTTCGATTAAATTTCATTAAGTTTGGTATTTTGTTTGCAGCGTGGGGAAGGGGGGGGATTGGAGTAGAGGTAATACGGTATTTTGTGTAAGGTACGAGCGTAAGTAATGGTAATAATAAAATATGAAAATGCGTTTTTCAGCCGTGTTCGAATCGAAGTCGGCCTTTGTCAGAAAGTTGCGCGTGCCTAAGGTCGAAGACATTTGAACTGTGCAAGAACAGCGACAATGATAATTACGAAGACGATGCGGAATGTTGCAATTTGGATTTACAAACTATGAACAACGATCGGTATTGCATCTTGAGCCACGATCTAGACGTATGTCCATTGATCGACGGTGAGATTTTTCCGACCGTCAGGGCAAACGAATTTGTGCAGATAATCCACAAATCTCGAAAAAACTCTGACAGATGTTCAAGAAATACGGTAAATAAAAAACATAATTATTTCGCGAGACAATTCGTTTAAAAAACGTAATACATAATCGTAAAAACCTATAATGGGTTGTATAATATATATATATATATATTAGGGTGATCAAACGTCCCGTTTAAAACGGGATTGTCCCTTTTTTGATCATAATGTCCCGCTGTCCCGATAAACTACAAACGGGACGCTTTTTATCCCGTTTTTAAAGGATGGTCCCGTTTTAATTCCGTTATTTTCATACAATTATAAAAAATTTTATCAAAAAAATATTCATGTATGAAACGAATAGAAAACAGTGACTCGTATATTTAAAATTTGAAACTAAAGTTATAAATGACAGACTTAAACACTAATTATTTAGGTTAGTTTACTCAAAAAGGATAAAGTAATAAGAAAACAATTGAACTTTTACTCTCTATAGTTGTGGGCATATGTATGAATGTATATGGATGAGGATTTTTTTTTTTGTGGGGGAGGGGGAAATAACAACTATCTCGTTTTTTTTATTTTCTTAATGTGATCACCCTAATATTATATATATATCCAGGGGTTAAAGTGAGGGGGACGTAAGGGGACTCAGTCCCCCTACCTCTAATGGTGGTTAAAAAGCGTCCCCTTTAACAAATTACACATTACAAAACGCTCTGGGAACATAAAATGATATATGGAACGCTTAAAACTATATGGAGACATTAGTCCCCTCTGGAATTTTTTCTCACTTTAAGCCCTGTATACATCAAATATTAAATTAAATAAACCTATTTGTGTTTTTCAAGAAAACGTTTTGCCAGCCAATTGTATAGACTATAGAGTATATTATATTTATCGATTATATTATATGTTACGAAAATAATTAAGATAAATTTTTATTAAAACATACATATATGTAATTAGATAATTAAACTAACCTCGAATAGGAATGTTGTAAATCACTAGTAAAAATTATTGATTTCACTAAGAAATACTGAAAATTACCTATTTCGTTATAAATGTTATTATATTTTGTATTTCATAAATCAATATACGAATAATGAGGCTACCTATTTTAAATTAAATAATCTTTTAGTTTATCATTTTATTACTGTTTAAAAATATCGATTATTCAAATCAATCTTATAAACATAAATATATATATACTTGTAAAACAATTGTATACAATATTTAGTATACAAATAAGTTCAAATAATCTTTTATTTAGATTTGATAACCAAATCAGGTATTAAATATAAATTTATCAATAATATAAACTTTCATTTATAATCATCAAAACTGATCTAAACTTATAAGTTATAACATTATCGACATAGAACTTCATTAAATAATAAAAACAATATTATTAAAATAATAAATTTTAAGAAAATAGTAAAATTTGTTGTATTATTACATAGTCATGAACAATATCAACAACATTGAAACAATTCTTAAAATATCTAAATAGTTTGACTAAATTTCAACTCGTCTTTTCATTATTTAAAAAATCAAGAATTTCATTTTTTAACTTACTTTGTAACAAATTCAAGTATCAAAATATCATTAATAATAATTATTAATATCGTCTATATTGACATTTTTAGCATTGTCACTGAACGATACGTTTATTATCTGAGCTTTTCATTCAACTGTATGTATCATCTAATCCTAGAGAATAAATAAGTAAACAATTTAATATTTCTATACAATTTTTTTAATTTTGTTCAGTTAAGTGTAATAAAATAATTTATTCTATCAATTACAAAATGTTATGAATTTAAAAATAATCTTAAAAAAACAACAAATATATCTGTTGTTTCATAATACTTTATTGTTTATTTATTTGAATATTGTTTTCAATACCTATAAAAATTAAATTTATTTTTGAAACTAAAAATACTATCTATAAAAATCATAAATAAATTTAATTAGTTAACTTTTTATTTTTTAAAAATTAAGTTAATACGAAATATAATTAACTTTAAACTATGAACATTTAAATATTTTTATTTTACATAAACATATCCCCAGCATTTTGCATATTGCAAAACTATACAATAGGTGAGGTATTTACAAATAAACGATATACGTACGGTGAACATTTTGTAACAATTATTTAAGTTTAACTGATTGTAATGTGAAAAAACATTTATACCTAATAAAGCAAAAATTATATTATACACTAACTTAAAGTTCATTATTTTACATTCTTTTACAGTAAGTACGACGAAAAATTAATTTTGAAGACGAACAACAACAAGACAAGAAAAAATAATGTTAAGAATTTATAATATTAATTAATGTAATTTTATGTTTTTAACCATAACGATTAAAACATAAACATAATTTATAAAAAATAAAACAACATAGTGTGCCTAATAAATACCTAACGATAAGTTTCTTGATGTGTAAGGAAAACATTTTGAAATAATATTAGAAAGTACGTACAATATTTCATAGAAATCAATTTAAATATTATAATGTATCTAATAAAAAAAAGTTAAGATTGCCTTGTTATTGTTTATTACTTGATTAAGCTTAACAGTACTTTTTATAACAGTGGCGTACTTTCAATTTTTCTTTGGGGAGGGGGGTTTTAAAATGAAATATAGAATTGCGTTAATCAAATCTCCCTCCCATTACTACTATTGTTATAATTGACAAAATTTTCAAAAAAAATTCACTTTTTAATATTAGAAAATTGTAATTATAAATTATACTAAAAATAGTACATTATGTATTGAAAAATAAGACGGAATATAATTAATACATTCATCAATTTTAACTAAACTAAAATAGAAATCCAATTCTTCCTTTTTCGTTAATTCAAAAAGAACTTCTTACAGTTTGATTAGGTATCGATTAAATGAGAGTATAGCCAAACCATTTAATCTTCCCTATTATTAAACATTATTATACATTATTATGTTATAATTTGATATTTATCTGAAATAAACTTCACCGCAACACCGCGTATTATTTATTATTTTTTCCTGGAGAGGATTTATCCCGAACCCTCCCCCCCAAACCATATGTACGCCACTGCATATAATATTATATTATTTACTCGTATTAATCATATACCTAATATAATAAATAAATAAAATAATATAAATAATACCTTAATAATAATTTCTACATAAGATATAAAATATAATATAATATACTTATTTCATATAATGAATTATATATTTAATTTTGTTTTTGTTAAACAACGTTACCAAAAACTCGCAACTCATTTTGTGTATCTAACTTATTTCATATTTTGTATTTTTTTTTTTTTTTAATTAACATAATTCTTGACGTTTTCTAATGCAATTGTAAGTTTATTTTTATTTGTAAATACAATATTTGCATTTGTGTTTAATATTATAATTAGTGAAGGTATAGTTATTATTAAATCATTACACATTAAATTATAATAACCAGTGGTGCGTGCAGTGGTAGGGTTCTAGTGTTCTAACTCCCCTCCCTCTAAAAATTTTCACCAAAATTGTTAGATATTTACCATTTTAATTCATAATCTATGATTTATATTATTTTTAATTAAAATAATTTATTACCATTAAGTATAAGCTCTTAAGACAAATATAAAAATTAGTAATTTAAATTATTTTGTATTTAAATGTTAGTATTTTTTATGTAAAAAATATACTATATTTAATTACAATGGAGGTGATAATGGGCCCCCACTGGTATATAATCAATCTACAGTGAAAACTCTAATCGAAGTAAACTCCTGCGTACGATACTATTAATAACATTATAATTATTTATCATTTATATAGGTAACTATATACTTTTTAAATTAATATGGTAAATTAATTATTTTAATACTAAAATATGTCATAAACTGAGTTATAATTTTAAATAATATAAAACAAACAATATTTGTAAAATCCAAAATTTGTTATAGTATTATATACTTATAAACAAATTATATGTTTGTAATTTAAAAACAATAGAATTGTTCGAATTCGTGTACATATTATTATAAATGTTTAAATTGTATTATTCCTTTTTACAATCTTCTGATTTATATAAAATTTGAATAATTTTAATATAATTTAAATTTATTATTTTAAAATTAAACATTTTAATTTTAAAATAACTATTTAATAAAACATACGAACCTAACCTAACATAACCTAACCTCGTAATATAAAAAATAATTTTTAAATTTAAATTATACGTTTCTATTAGGTACATGTGTTTTAATGTGGATAATATTATCAGCTTATTAATAACAATAAATACATATTAAAGTATAATAGATAGTAATATATACACAAGAAATTTTGTAAAATACAAGTATTCAACTAGGTAAGAACTTAATATATATAAATATATATATATATATAAATAAAAATAGTTTAGTCTCGATGGGTATTAATGTATTAAATACAATTTAACAAATATGTAGATATATAATTGAAACTAAAATTGTAAATATAGTACAATATTAAAATTTTCTAGTTATAAGTGTCTAAAAAATATAATATACAACTTAGCGAAACTATAATATAATAAAGTACAAAATTATAGATAGAATTTAATATATTTAAATAGTTTTTTTTTTTTTAAAAAAAAAATCATAAAAAAGACAAACATATTTTTATATTTTAAGTATATATTTAACATACAAATAAGTAAGTTACCTAACTTATCAATAATTGTATAAACTAAGTACAATTATTTTTAATATTGTAGTGAAAAATAAATGTTTTCATATTATAAAAGATATATAAATTTATTAAATATAAGTAGAAATAAAATTATTATAAATTCAATAACACAGTAATAAAAAATAAAAAAAATTGTTGGAAGTATTTAAGGTAATAAATGAAATATTGTAACAAATCAATATCAAATTCTATGTCAAATATATAATAAAAAATTCACGTTAACTAATAGATTAACAGAGTTAAAAAGAAATTCTTTTTAGAGTGATCAATATTACATATTATTTTATGCTGAATACCTACTAATTTCATTATTTTTCTAACACAAAATGCTGATCACCCTAATTTATACATATATTGTGTTTATATTATATTGTGTTAAGTATTATCTATTATCTATTGATAATGTTATTTTTATTTTGTTGTCAATTAAATTTATTAATGGAAGTTATAATTTACGAAGACATATAAGTACTTAATATGTATAATCATTGTATACAGCATATATTAGATATTAAAAACATTTTTATAATTAATTATTTTATATTTTATATAATAATGTTGTCCAAATTTCATATTTATAAATTTATGGTTATAAACCATATCTACTTTAAAAATTTTCATTTAAAAAAGTCAAATTTTCAAATACCGATTAATTGTTATTATTTAAAATAAAGTTTTAATTAAGTAATTCTATATGGCCCTTTTACAAGAAAACCCATGAAGATTTAAGTTTCAAATTCTATTAAATAAACATGGAAGTATTTTTTAATCAAAACTATAAAAATTATTTATCGATTTAAGAGTAATATATCCTTGCATAATATATTATATAAGACACAGACTATTAAAATTAATTTCCTTACAAAGTATTAATGGAAAAAAATTGTTATATGGTACGTTAAGTTAAAGTAATGATCTTATGTATAACATTTGTTCTTGTTTTATATGACTAGATAATACTATAACACAATCATAGTATGTTGTTAATACATGGATTTAAATTTATGCTGCTTTCAGTTTTTGATTTTTTAAAGCGGCTTTGTCTGGTCGAGCTGTAACAATAATTTTTTTAATAAATTTGGAGTAACACAAATTTAAACTTACAATATAATTTTTACCAATACAATTTATGTTATTAAAAATTACCTATACATGATCTATAGATATATTTTATTAGGGAATAAAAAGTAAAAATTAGTTTTGTTAAAAATAATGATTCTACTATTTTGTTTTGCAACCGTTTAAACGTAAAATATATATATATATGATGAAGACAATATTTCTATTTTTTCCCAAAATCCAAAATAAAATTTGTTATATAATTTAGCTTGTATTATATCATGTAAATTAATTTTATATTTTGAAATGTTTTTACTCAACACGTTACGTATTAAACAGATACAGTAATGTTTTAATAATTTATTTAGACATTTGAAATTAAATAATATTCATATTACTTGGGCAAGATCCAGGAGTAAATATTATATCATCTACTGCAAATCCTCCATTTGTTGCCTGTCCTTCCATAATTATATGAAAAGGTTTATTCGATTCCACAGTAACTTGTGCAGGCATCCATGCTGGTCTAGTAGTATCCATATTCTTTGCTTCTAAACTCCAAATCTAAAACAATATGATAATAACTCATTATATTTTATCTAATCAAATAAGAAAATATACTCTTACTTTTTCTGCCGGTGTCTCCCCTGAACTATTATCTTGTCTCATAATTTGCAACAATGCGGATTCGCCAGCACCAAATGCAGCATACCAGAACGAAAAACAGAGTTGTGGTTCATCAGTTACTGGTATAACTGGTGATATCAACCGTACCATATTTGAACCCAATATTTGATTAAATAGATCAAAATATATATAACCGTCTAAAACAAGGATATTTTATTAACGATATTATTAAAAAGATGCTTAATATTAGCTTAATACATACTAGCAATTTCTAAATTTTTAGTTTATTTAAAAAACAATTTATATTATTTATAAAATATCAAATGTAATAACAGATAACAAAAGTTATTTCCTAACCTGGAGCCCCAAATGTTTTATCAGGTAAATTGGCAGGTCTTCTGTTCACTGTAGCCATTCTCCAAGAAGCAGGAGATTTATCTGTACCATTAGACCAGTCACACATATCACGTTCAAATCTACATTCCCCTGGCCGTACTTTGGCACCTGCTGGAATAGCTGTAATATCATATAAACATTATTTTTAATATGATAATTTTATTACATTATTATAAAATTTAAAATATAATTATATTAATACTTGAACAAGATCCACTAAAAAATGTTATGTCATCAAATGTTATAAATCCATTTGCTCTACTGGATCCCCAAATACCTTAAACACATTTGTATATATCATATTAAATTTTACTAAACTTGAATTATATAGGTATTTATATTTTCTCAATACATAATTCTTGTACCATAATTATATACTATAATTCATATACTTGACAACTATGTACAATATCATATAAGTAAAATACTTACCTTCAAATAAAACCTAAAAAAAAAAAAATATATTTAGGCCTTTTAATTTAATTTCAAGTTTATTAAAGTAACAAACTTACAGCATCGTTAGGATCCTTAATAAGTGCTTGCGCATATTGCCAATCAGGTCCTTGATTATTATACAATCTCCAAATAGGTTTCATTGTATTTCCACCAGAGTTATCATTAGTTCGTAGATATATACTCAAAGCACCTAAACTAGGACCTGTTGTATCAATAAAAGGCTCGTTCATTATAAACCTATTTTTAAAAATAAAATGTTAAATTGGAAATCACTGTAAGTAGATAGGTATATCTAACAAATACTAAACAAATAAAAATTATATCAGTTTATTAATAATTAAGGATTAGAATTTATTATTCAACAGTTTCAATTTACCAAAATGATAAGCATCGAGGAGTAGATGTTTTAAAATCTCTAGATGTAAACCATGCACGACTTCCGGGACGTTGAAGAGGAGTACGTGATAATGTCATTAAATACCCTAAAACATTATAGTATATTATAAATATATTGTAACTGATAATTTTTAAATATTTAAAGTATATATTATATTTAGTTACCCTTTTCTGTGCCTAAAGTATGGTCAATAGACGAACTTCTTAAAGCTGCTCCTGAAGTTCTTTCCCAATCGATATCATCTAAACGCTCTCTTGATAGTACATTGCTCCATCCACATTCGTCTACTTCAAAGGTACAATCACCTGAAGTAGCAGCAGCAATTTGAGGAGCAGCTTAAAAATCAATAATGGTTTTAAATGGATATATTTAATCCTATATATAGATGTTAGATTTTGTAGTTATTTATTTATTTTTAAATTTACATACTAGGACAACTTCCAGGTGTCAATGAAATATCATCTACAGCAATATCACCAAGATTATTTTTACCTATCTTAGCAATAATAACTATTTTAAATGGATTAGCAGAAGACACAGGTACCTCTGCTTGATACCACGAATTACCAGCTTCACCGGTAAGTGACCAAATTTCTCTATCGTCTCCTTCTCTAGTATCACTTATCGATATTGTAAGTGTTCCAATACCATTTCCATACATATGAGTCCAAAATCGCAGACATAACGGTGTATCTGGTCCTACACAATAAGTAATCTATTCAATAAATATCTACTAAAATAATATATACATTTTTGCATAATTTTATACCAGTTGGCTCGAACTCCATGCTTGAAATACGAGCCATATCACCGGGCCTTCGAGGATAAGATGAATCAATAAATGCGTAACCTCCCTCCATTCCACCATAAATAAAACTTGAACGATCCGTCGCTGGTCCAGTAGATGGATTTTTACTTCCTCTCCCCTAAGGAATTAATTAACAGAATTAATACTATGACTATATAAGCTTAAAACCTATGCAATATAATATTATTACAATGCTAAAACAAATCCAATACGTATTACATAATAATATTATTATGTAATTATATTATAATAACTGTTTTAATGTAAAAATAAATTAAGTACCTAAGATTAAGAATTTAAAATCAAATGAATGAAATTTATTAGTTTTAGTTATTAATTTTTAAAACTTTCAGATTTGTTATAAACTAATTTATTTTTTATTTGTTTACCAATGACCAATTGAAATCATCATCTTCATCATTAATCCAACCACAAAATCCTCCCTCAAATGTACAATGGCCTTTACAATCTAAACCCTGCTTTATTGCTATATTATCCACTGCTACATAACCACGAAATTTTCTAAATGGATCTGGCAAGTCCTTAGCTACACCTTCAAATACAATCTGAACATATATTAATATAATACATATAAATATTTTTTATAACCATTATTATTTTAGTTCAATTAAGAATAAGTACTATATTGTTATATATTTATAGTTATAGTCATACTTGGTGTTCTTTATTGTAGGTATAAAGTACTTCTGAATTCATCCAAATTTTATTCGTTGGATCTTTATTACCCCATAATACTCTAAAAAATCCATTGGGCCGACCGTCTTTGGTAGTAGGTTGTAACATTACTCTCAATCCAGCTGCACTTAACCCATCAACGTTGAAGCTTAAAATATAAATGAACACATATATTTATAGACATAGAGGTGTATCATATAGAATTATTAATTTACAAATTATTTAATTACTCGAAAGAAACGCATTTTCCTTCGGCTCCTGTACTTTCGAGAACTGGACTCTCAAGGTATGCATTTTGACCTTCTCTAATAGTAATTTCATCAACTCGTAGTACTGGCGTGGCTAACAAAGATGTTTCAAAGAAAACATATCCTCCTAAAACATAATATGTAATCTTTTAATTGAGATTATAATATAAATTTAACATACATTAAATATGTTTACCTCTTTCCGCGTCTGCTCCTTGGCCAGCATCTGTAGATGGGCCCCCTAACCAATTTGAAAGTCCTCCAGCTCCAAGTTCCCATTTTAAAACCGACCCGTTTCGATTTTTCCAAACACACATCAATAATCCCGGATCAAGACCAAAATCACAGATATCTCCATTTATGTTAAATGATCCTAATAGATTAAAACACACTATTACACTTACAAAAAATGTACACAATTTAAATAAGTATAAGACCACAATATTGAAATATATATAACTTTACATTAACTTAGATATCAAAATTATAACATTTATACTTTTAAAATTTTAATATCATTACAATAGAAACTATTGAATAAAAAATGTAAATATATAATAATACATTTACTTGTGTCATTTTGAATTATTTATAAATTATAATAAATACAAAATTTTGATAAATTTAGATAATTTAAAAATATGAGAAATAGTAGATAGGTACTATAACTTTAACAACCATACAAGTGTAAATTTATACTCATTTATTCGCCTCAAGTTCAGTTATTACATAATTATAATTAATAACAATGTAAATTAAAATAAATTACTTAGAGCCAAATCTTTACCTATTAATAGTTATTTAATACTAATAATTACCTGTAGGAGCTTCTTGTCTTTTATGACGAATCTGTAAAATCACAATAGTTGTATATTTCAAAAACTGTATATTAATTTAATAATATATATATAATAGGAATAAAAATAAAGAGTTTTAAAAATGTAAGAGTGACCTACATTGCAGATTTGTAGCTATTAATTATAACTCCCGAAATGTATAACCTTATTCAAGTAATAATTTTATTCTAAATGTGTTCGATGTGTTAATACAGAAAAAAATCTTAAACAATTTTAACTACATACCAAAATAAACCAAAATACTCTATAAATAATTATAATGATGTTTTTAATATAACATTAAGTTTTTACACTAAACATATTCATATTGCATTATCATCAACAATATGTTAACCAAATGTTAAAATAATAGTATAATAGTTTCGAATTGGCAACAGGGTTTACGTTTATATTTAATTGATAAAAATGGTTTAAATGCACTCATTGTTTTAAGTAATTACAAATATTTAGATATAACATTAACGTAATACAGTAAATTAGTAATCTAATTTAACAAGATATTTAGAGTACCTATCCAAAAAAAAATTATAAAAAATTTTAGGAACTTTAAACAAAAAATAATTTATAATGACTAAATAAAATGCATCACTATAACTACTACCTACTTTAAGTTATGTACATTGAATTTACAATTAAAAATTATATTTATCCAATAATCCAAGGGCGTTTCCAGAAATTTTATAGGAGGCAGGGTCCAAAATCATAACAAATATTAAATAGGTACTAAATTAAAAAAGCGTTAAAGTCAGTTCTAAACATTTCTCCTTCGTCCCTTTGATCCTCGGATAAATTAATGATTTATTAAAATTAAGATTTGAATGTAAAAATATTGCGATTCTGAGTGAAACTCAATATAATACAATATATTATACTGCAAATCCATTCCAAATATTCCAACGTGTGTAAACTAACTATGATAATACTAAAAAAAAATGTTCAAGTCCCTACGTTCAAAATTGAATTAGTTATCATGAAAAATTAAAATAAATTTCGTCAAAATTACAATTTCCGTGAGTTTTGCAGATTTTTAATTTTTTTCGTATTTATCTACTTTTAAGAAAAAACTTTTGAAAAATTCGAGAACTAAATAAAGTACCAAGAAAATGCAATTTTCTATTGAAAAAAAAAACATATTTGTAAAACCAAGATTCCTCGCTTCGCTTAAAATCTAAAATAATACTAACTAATAATGAAAAATATATATATTCTTTATTAAAAAATAATATTAATATTTATAGTTAATAAACATTTTAGGTATATTATATAAATTATAATAAAATAAATTGAAATTATAATTTAAATAGTAGGAGGGAATTATAAACCCGAAATCCTCCCTTCAGTATGCCTCTGCTCTAGTCTATCTGCCAACCAAATTATTTAAATAATTCGAATTTTAATTTTAATATTACAATAAATTTGAATATCTTAAAATTATATAGTACTTACATAAGTATTTGAATACTTAAATAAACTATTTCTACTCAAATACTTTGTTTTTTATTACAATACGTATAAATTAGGCATTAGTATAGTTATTGTAATTTTTTAAATATCTATTGATTTGACATATATATTATTATATTAATTATTTTTTATTAATATAATAATATATTTTATTATATCAATTTACAATATTATTTGTAACATCTAATTATCAATTCTTATATTATCACTAAACCAAGTATCTATAATATTAAACATTGTGTCATTTGAACACTATAGCAAATTTAGAAATCATTCAGAAGAGGGGAATGAACTTTTGAAAATATAAATTACTTAGCACTTAGCCAGTTAGTCTGCACTTAGCTAAGAAAGTGTAATTAATAATATATATTTTGTCGGTAACATAAACAACATACATAAGTACCTACGTAATAATTAAAATGTCAAAGCGGAAAAAAACATTTGAAATATATTACCAAATAATAAACTTATACAAAATATTTAAGTATGTTTAAATATGTCCAATATTAAACTCTAATAATGCATGATATTAATAAATAAATATTATACCTATTTTATTAAATTTAATTAAATATTTATTTACATATAAATATAAAACGATAATTTTTCGTCAGAATAACGTGATATATCACTTAATGGACCCAATGACAAACCGAAATCTAAAATTTTCTATAACCAACATTTTCATTTTGTCGTGTACTCCAAATATAGGAAATAAGTGATAACCATTTGTAAACAGATTCTATTTTTAATAATTGGGGTGTGGATTGAAGGACTTGAAACTGATTTCAAATATTTACACCAAAAATTGAGTTTACAAAACTAACATCGTGAACATTAAATTCCTATATAAATAAATATTAAGTATTATACGTATTTACTTTATATTCTTAGATAAAATTAATAGGTGTATTTTTATACAAATTTCAAATAAAATTATTTTCTTTACATTTATAAAGAGAGTTGATACATTTTACACTTGTAATATTTAATAGAAAATTAATATTAATAAATATACCTAGGATAATTGAATAAGAAGTAAATAATAATTTTTGCATACCTAATATGTTGGATTTTTTAATTGCTTTCTTAAAGATAATTTTAAACTGGATTATAAGTAAAAAGTAAAAATCATGATACCCAAAAATATGATATACTACTATCCTCAAAAATACTGTTTTTTTATAATGATATTATGTACTCGTATTGTTAAAAATTTTTAACTTTAGGTAGATTTTTATCTAAAATTATTCAACCTAAACGGGAAATGGTAAATCTCAAATGGTGTCTATTTAATAAAATTACCACTTATACTTCCTAAGTACTTATATATCTTTACCAGGACCTTTTCAATATTAATTTTTTTACATTATTATAAATGAAATACCATCAGTATGTGTGCGTAATTGAATGATAATAATTTACAATAAAATGTGCATATTATCCGGAACGTACCTATAGAAACATCCAATTACGAAAACTATTTTTCTTTTCATCGATGCTAAATTTAAATAATTTAATGTTATTAAAAATTATTTAACGCAATAAGTATTAAAATTTGTTTAAGTAAAGGTCATAAAATACCATTCGAAATAATATTACTTAATAATTTGACTTTTATTTAACTTAAAAAACAACATGACGCATTCAACTTTTTAGTTTTAAATTAATTATAATATTATATTCAGAAAAAAAATATTAATTAGAAAAAAACACGTATGTAACCGTAAAGTGTAACTAATTTACAATGATTTTCATAATATATCATATAATAGGTAACTGATTTATTTTGTTTATGTCATCATTGTCCTTTTGTTTTAGATTATTGTGAACAAAGTTATTATGTAACATTAAAACAATACATTTTAGCAAAAATATTTTGTTACTAACCTTAATATAACATAATAAATCAAATAATACTTACAGATATTTCAGAATTGTCAGAAAATTCTGCTATAGAACCAGACGAGGATTCTAAAATTGAATAACTTGTTACTGACAATATGAACCATAATTTCATTTTTGCTGAAAAAAAATTTAACTCATTTTTAATTTAATTATGTTTCAGAATTTCTTTGTTCAAATAAAGTTTATTAAGTTATCGATTATGAAATAATAGAATACGTATCTTGTATAAGTTTATGAATAACTAAATCAATTTTCCTTTTTGTGTCTAATTAATTTGATAACTTAAAAGTTTCTCCTAAAATAGTGTTATTTTTATATTATAACTTGTTAAATTAAGTATTTTGTACACTTGTAAATAAGTTGTAAAATGACTTTATTAAAACATATAAATATTAAATACCTTATTAAAAAATAAATAGGAAATAATTGTTAAAATCTAGTAATAAAAAAACTGTTCAAATACAATTTTATATTATATTTTAATCAATTCGATATTATAACGCCAAATACGTTTAGTCTTCAAAAAGTTATTGATTATTGGTTAAAATTACATGTGCATAATTAAAAAATCTTCGTTTATTTAAACTCATCTATTCAACATGCATTTATACGTACTCGACTTCCGTTGACTACTTTTCATATCAAACTAATAACACATTGACTATCGTGTTAAGTATCTATCTAATACCAGCATATGCAGAATACGCGAAAAACAAAGAGTGGGTGTCACTAGTATCAACCTATCAGGTAATAATGAAATTGAATGAACCTTAAATATAATATTATAATACAATAATCAATATTCAAATATTTTTTACACTTACATTCAGTGTCGATCTGGCCCAGGCGGGCGGGCGCCTCTGAGACCCTCTTAGTTTATTTAATCTTTTTAATTATTTAGATACGTATATTTCAACCCAAATAATAAAATTGACAAATCAGAAATATTTATGAATATGTACCGATAGTGAAGAAGAAAATACTACCAATTGTAAAAAAAAAATGCAAAAATTGCATTTATTATGAATATGTCTTAATTCTAGAGCAATCAAATTAATTTTGTAACTTTTTAATAGTATAGAAATACCAAATACATAATTATATTGACTTTACCATTCGCGTAAGAAACTTATGGAAATTTTTTTTTTTTTAATTTAAAAACAAGTACATTTGAGTTTATTAATAATGATGGATGTAGGAAAAGACATTGTTGTTATTGACAAATATAATTTATGATGTTGCAAATTCATCAAAATTATTAAATACTTATTTAATTAATTTAAATAATAATATAATTATTATTATTTTATTTAAACATTTAATTTACAATTTTTAACAATTGATTTCTGTAGGTTCTTTAAAAAAATTGTCTATTAATCCCTTTAGGTCCCAAGTGGACACTTCTAACAATTACATTTGTTAAACTCCAAATTGAATAGTTGTTTTTTATGAAAATTATAATTACCATCATCTAATTAATACAAAAACTATTATTTGAATTTAAATATAAAAAATAACTATACTAAAATTGTTCTAGTTTTTAAGTTAATATAATACGAAATCGTTTTTTTCCATTCTTTACGTCACTAATCGAAGAATCTAGTCATTAATATTCGCTAGAATACTATTAGGTATATGTACATAATAGTTATTATTGTTGTAGTACAAATAAATATATATCAGAACAAAGATGCATATTTAATTTTAAATGCTTAATGGTTTATTATTTAATCATTATGTAGATACTTCTACTTTATATTTACTATACGATTGTTTGATTTAAAAATGGGTAACATAAAACTAGATATGTGTCCAGTTATGTGGGAAAATGCAATCAGACAAAGATTTATTAAAAAACAAATATAAGGGATGAGCTAGTGCGTAGCGACATTGAAATAAAATTATTGGAGGCAGGTAATCAAGACAATATATCTTATCTAACTTTGGTTACTAAGACCCAGATACAACTAAAGTAAAGGAACCGCTAAGGAAATATTTAAAGAAGATAATATATTAATATGTGATTTTTGGTTTATGATCGTTTGATGAGAAGCAATAATTGTAAAATTCGGTGATATATACACCGAAGAAAAGTAATCGGCAAAAACGTTACATATGTCTTTATTATTGTCGTACCGTTCTTCATTATAATATATTATTTAGAGTAACTCGTTATTGTTTCTTTTATTTTTTTATACATTAATTACGTATTACGTCATTAGCTAGACGTTACTTGTTATATCTGAAATTATATTGTTTATATAAAAACAAATTAAGTTGATTTTAATATAAAATTTATATACTTGTATATTTTGTAATTTCAAAATAAACTGTTTAATTATTATATTGTTCACAAATAGAATAAAATATATAGACTACAAAATTATAAATGTAGTAGTCTTCAAATTTCATATATTTTAAAATAAATTATATAATCGTATGTAGCAAAATATCGAAATATTAATTTAACCTTTTAATAGAAATATAATTGAGATTTATACTTTTGAAAACAATTTAATCAAAACTAACATCAATCATCTTATTATTAGCAAAAATAATTGTAATATGTACCTACAAATAATTAACACGTGTAATAAAACACCATAATTATTCTACTACCACTAACTAGATATTATTAAATAGCAATGCCTATAACATTCCAGGACATAGGTCTAAAAATTGTATTTATTTTTCATCACAAAAATTAATATTGTAATATTCCAATACATAACTTCAAAACTAATTGTTCACATTTTGACTTTATTAATGTTGTATTTTATATCATCACTTCATCAAAACTTCGCGTGTTAAATATTTTTGTTATGGACTAATTTACTTAATGAAACAATATTGAAAGATATAATATTTTATATTATGCTATTATATGTGTGTATGTGAAATATCATATTATAGCATATCTTTAAATAAAATCTTTTGTGAATATGTTTTTCACGTTTTAATTTTCACGTACAATTTTGATACGCCTTTCATACGTATAATATTTAAACCATTGGATATTTGTGCAATCTTTACCGTAACTCGGTTTTCGGTTACCATGAAAATGATTTCTATTACGTGAAATTCGATCACTTGTATACATTAATACGTATAACATATTTCACGGTCTTGTTTTAAATATTTTTTTCATTTATTGTAAAATGAATTTTTGACATCTCAGTTTTACTATTATATTTTATAACCTATTATCAATAACATACGTAGGTACCACGTAACATTTCTATACATTTTTAAAAAATTTGTAATACTGTTTAATCTAATTCAAAGTTTGTTAATTATACATTTTGCAATAAAGAATGTTTCGACCTTTTTTAGACAGACAATTTTCGATTGTTTATAAGGTCTATTCTCAAAACAATCACTCAAAAAATACAACGACTTTCAAGGTCACTTAACTGTTGTTTTATACCTATAATCATAATAATAAGGTATCTTTGGTAGGTAGTACATTTTGCCGGAATTGGCAGTTCAGCAAATAAATACAAATATACTCGTATATTTTATATAATATAATAATATAACTAAACAAACCCACACCACTGTTCAGTAAAGATCAAGGTTTTATGAATATAGATAATTGCAGAGTACGCATCAATAAACGCATTAGCGTGAAATAAAACACTGTGAACTCACACGATAACTACTAAAACAAGTTTAATTGTAATTCACGCACAAAAGTAAAATACCTAACGTTTTATGTGTTTATAATAATTCAATAAAACCTAGACAGTCCTTGGGCATTGAAAATACAATTAAAAGGAAATAATTTTGGTTTGTAATTTTACTTAACTACCTATATCAGTTGTACAGACTATGGTATAATTAATGTTTAAAATTATATTGTAATATAATTATAAAAACTCTGTCTATTGTTGAAACGTAAAAAAAAAAATAAAACAAATTTATATTCAATATTCATATTCTTTAAAAAATTAATATTTTACTTAAGTGAAACAATAAGTGAAAATTCGTATATGTTTATTGTATATAAATTCATTTAGTATCTACTAAGGTCTAATATTTTAGCAATAATTATAAAATATTAATATTACTCGTATTATAAATTATAATTAACTATTTGAAAATTCAAAGTTATAGTTAAGAACGATTAGTTTTAGAGCTTAGAGAATTTATTTAGTTCACTTATACCTATTCAAAACTCAAAAGTATAATCTATACAAATCATGAACGCCCGTGGATAGGGGTAGGGGTAGGAGAAGAAGAACTCTCTCCTCTTAAATTTGGTTTGGATATGTATTTAAAAATTTAATTTAAGCAAAACCACAAAGCCGTTTTGTATTGATTGTAATTATATTGATAGTTATTATTATAGTAATATTTTCATATTATAATATTATGCATTATAATATTACAGATATTACATAAATAGCGAAATTAAAAAAAAAAAAAACATTTTTTGTCCCACCTTCTGAATTTTTACTTATGGGCGCCCTTGATACAAGTATTAGGTACACGATTCCCTTTCACTACAACATCATTACTTATAGTTTTTGCGATTTAACAGTTTGTGCAGAATTAACGATTTCATTACAGACATTGTGTAGGTACAGTTGTACAATAGATATATGTGAACACTATTGAATCTTAATATGTATATAATGATTTAACGACTGCAGACTAATTCATACTAACATTATGTATGCCGCAATGTAGTTAATAATAAAATTATAAAATGATGTTGTAGAAAATAAATAACAAAATTTTTTTATGTTATTTAAATTGTTTTATTTATTTACAATATCTTACATCTTATTGTTTCCCCTCTAAAATTGTAACCTGCTAATTGCTACTGACCAAGGTTTCATATTCCCATTACAGTATTTTCAATTTTAAGGTCCCTAGATAAACTATGATTAATTATATTTCTTTTATTGTGGCATCACCCATTTACCATAGTAGATAAAAAATAAAACATTTTATGATATTTTAATTGTTTTTTCTGAACAATTAGGTATAATAATTAATAACTTATACCTAATCTCTCATCTGTACAAGGTATCCAAGATATATATTTAATTACTAGATAGTTGTAATATTATACAAAATAAAAAGTTATTTTTTTAATTTCTTTAAAAAAAAAATAATAATAATAATAAAAATTACGTAGTATATGCTATTGCATAACTAATAATTTTAAAAAACCACATTCTAAAATTTAAATTGTTCGCGTAAATATTGCAATCAGTAAATATGTAAATTCGCAAATCTTGGATACCCTGTATATCTATATACTTTAAATTTTAAATATAAAATCGAAATATAGTAGATGTCACATTATATAGTAGATATTCTAAGCCGCATCTAAAAGGAATACAAAAAATATCAAGAATTACAAATTTATGATTTATAAAATTATTTATATATCTCATCTATAATCTGTAGGTTCGCGTGAAAAAACAGTTAAGTCGACCACTTTAAATGTTTCAGAATATAAGAAAAAAATTTTAAATACGATGTTAGATCTAATTCTAATGTTATATGAAAACTATTTATACAATTTAATAAAAATTAAATTGTTTTTTTGCTAACCTGTAAAATTTGTATGCATAAAAATGAAAAATAGAATATAACTAAATTAGAAAAGTATAAAATTACTTAATTCTTTGTAATATTATAAACTTTTAACTTTTCAGTTTTTAAGTTAACTTTTCACTTAACTTTTAATTTACTTGAAATACAATTTTGTGTGTGTCTAAAAACAAGGGTTTAATAAACCAATAAACCAGGAACGACCCACTTGTATATTATGAGGAGCGTTCGCTCCCAGTCTAAAATAAGTGGGTACTCTTTTTATACGATGGTAATTAATTATCTCAAATATTTATAGATTATACATAGGTACAGAAATATTATAGTAATAAAAATGATAAAAATTAAGAAGCTATATTAAATTGTAGGAGTAAGTGTAGGGTACTAGTTTACTGTACTCGCTCCTATAAAATTCCAAAACTATACAGAATTCCGGGCTGTTACTGAAGTCAACGATAATAAACTTTTCAATAAATAATAGAAAATAGGCTTTAGGAAAACATACTAAAGTTAGAAACAGAGAAATATTTTTAATAGTTATTAGTAATTATAGTCATAACAATATTTGAATATTATAAACAATTTATGTATAATTAAATATAAAATGACTATTCTTAAAAAATTGATTTTACTCTTTTGTTTTAAAAATAAACTTAATTTTAATTAACTAGAATATTGTTTTAAAACACATATTATACGTATATGGTATATTAGCATACTGTGATAGCATAGTATAAATTAACAGACATTCACCTACGATTCTATAATACTATTATTTATAAGAAAATTATCAGAAAATTACATCCCAAACATATTCTAATCTATTCTAATGGTTATAAAAATCGTGCGTGTTATATTCTATAATTTATATACCAGGTATACCTACATAGCTATTTTAGGTTAGGTACCTAATGATTTGGATTGACAATACTTAAAATCCTAAAATTGTATTTACTGGTATAGACACCTACAGTCTGTATAATTCTTAATCACAAATCACTATAATAATAAAGGTTAAAATAAAAAAATATATATTTTATAGCTATAACAGTAATGACTTTTTTGAAAATAATGTTTTTGAAATCTATTATTTACATTTTATTGTACATAAAAAAACTTTTACCTTGATATAATATTATAAAATATTCTCTTCGCGTGCAATAAAATGTAGGTTAGGTATTACATGCATAATTATACAATTATATTTATTTATTACTTATGTATACATTATACGCATACCTATATATAAATCTAAAAGTTGATTAGATAAAATCGTTGATTTCATAATAATATGAATGATATAACTAATAAAAAATGCATTAATTCTGTAAAAATAATAAATTTTAGTTTATTAAAAAAATAATAAAATTGCCTATATTTTATATTTTAAATAAAAAATTAATTTTTTGAATAATACAATTAAACTTTTTAATATTAACTCTTACATATTCGTACTATCATGGAGGATTGCGTGTTTATCGAATAATGTAATAAATATCGATATACTAGATAACAATGGCATTTATTTTATGTTATTTCATTTTGTAATTGTATATATTTTAATGTTTTAAAATTATTACATCAAACTCATATTTACTTTATAAATCTACAAAATAATACAATATATCTAGATTCTAGAAATTAATTATTCATTTTTAAATAAAATTGTAGTGTTTTATGTTTATCTAGTTTAATATTGGTTATTATTTAATTAGGTATTGGGTACCTACTTACGAACTTGATAATAACTTAATAAATATAAAACACACCCATAAATATTTATTACCTAACTTGAGTTATAATTATTATTATTATTATTAAACATAATGTACTTTAAATTTGAATTATTTAATAGATCTATAATTAATAAAAACAGATAAATATTTATTATAAAAATTTGATATTCAAATAAAAATTGATTTTTTTTTGTATAAAAGAAAAATCACAATACGTTCGTATACCTTGATATCTACTTATTTAAATTTAAAAAATAATAAATAATATTAATAATGGTACCATTGTTTACAATAATGGGTGAAATATATATTAAAATTAATAATCAAATAATGGATTAACTTTAAACATTAAACTCAAATTATAGAAATATAAGTATTTTGAAACCTTATTATGGAAAACAAATTTAAAAAGTCGATTATGACGTTTTTCCTTTTTCCCTTCGGTCCTCGAAGAGGTTAGTAGGGGAATATTATTATGTTATATTACAATTAAGATTTGAATGTATATTAATTATATTGCATTCGAAATAACGATTCTGAGAAAAACTCAGTCATATATATTATACTGATAATATTTATTTTTATAAATTATCTTTATTTATCAAATAAAGTGCAATAAAAAACTAATTCTCATAAAATTATAAAATCAAAGTTTATCAAAATTACACTTTCCATAAATTTCTAAGTTTTTTAACTATTTTTCGGTAGTTTTTCTTATGCCAAAAAAAAACGTTTGAAAAATTCGCTAAATAAAATAATATACTAGACAAAATTTTCTACCAGAGTTATACCCTATTTATATTCATCAAACCATTATTTCTGCTCGAAAAATTGTCTTCAGACAAAAATATAAACACACATGTAAAACCAATATCTAACCTAACCATGCAGAGTTATTTTATGTTTTACATACGGAAATATACAATTAAAATATTTATTTATTTGAAGCATTTTCACCTTGATATTCAATTGTTAAATAATTGCTCAAACTTTTAAATTTCGATTGAAAACCTAGAAAATCTTCCTTTGTTTGAATACAATTTTCTTATATGTTGTACATGAAAAATAATCAACATCGACATAAATCGACGTAATTGGTGGGCATAATTCAAGAATCAATATTATTAATTGAGAAGTCTTCAGGAATTCTATGATTAAGATTAATGCCTATATAATCATCAAATAGTAAACTATTTTCTACTTTTCGGTATGATTTTATAAGATTGGAAAAACTTTGTCAACAGAACAAAATTTGCTTCTCACTTCCTCTGCTACTCTGTGAGTTCATATTATAAGAACGATATAGTATTTATCATATTAAACTAAAATACATTTAAGGCATCTGCAATTTTCATCAAATAAAGAGCAGCGTCAGCTGTAAACAAAAATACGTTGACATATTGAACACAAATAATTTCTATATACTTTTTGACTTAATATCGGTCAAATTATTAGTTCTTTCCGATGATTCTGTATAGATACACTAAATATTATTTAAAAACATAAAATTTAATCTATAAAATACCCACAATCACGTTTGATAAAATCAATCGTCGATATTGGTATTTTCGTTAATATTCGTCATTTCACCCATATTTTTTTGTCGAATAATATAAATTTTATTTTGTTTTATTTTATTTTTTACCCATTATATCATCAATAATATAATTTATGTCTCTGTATCTCAAGTTTACTTCTGTTGGAATATCTCTACTAGTGTTAAGTTCTAAAAATGTACGAAAACCTTTATTTGAAAGTTTTTTCAAAGGAAAAATTTACCGACAATAAAACAAAAAACAAGTTTTTTTGTAAATGAACGTTTCTTCGTTGTACTATTGAAATCAACTATTATTTTTTCGAAGGAGTTTCTTTTAACTGTATAAAAAAATTATGTGGATGTTGAATAACGTTTAATCTAAATTCGTTATTTATTTTAATATAAAATAATTTACAGAACGACATCATACACTTGCATCGATTGCAAAAATATCTGCACCAAATTCATACGGTATGTAAAAGTCATAAACTTTTTTGTCGAAACACATGTACACATATGTAATATTCCCCCTTCCCGTGAGAAAATCCTAGATTCGCCACTGGACTCAATTACGATATTTTTTATAATGCATAAGTTTTTACTTTATTTAAAAATAAATGTAGGTACTAGGCCGTAGACTTCAATAAAAAAAATTAATTTAAATTGTAGGTTAGGTACACTCTACATACAACTTACGAGAAGATGTTTATTAATTATTCGTCTAGATATTCAATCATTATAAATACTTAATTTACAAAACAAACTTTTTTAAAAAAAAATAGCAATAAAATAGTTACATTAGTACTAAATCTCCGAAATATGCAAAAAAAGACTCAACGTATTATTATTATTATTACTAATTAGTAATTTTAACAAATTTATCTCACTTAACCGTCTCTAATATACCTCAAAACAAATAAGCTAATGCTATAAGTCACAAGCACTGGTCATTAAACTTTAAATTATTCAATTCCGCATCAATGATTTTTGTTTAATATATTACACTTACTGCCAGCCATATTAGTATAGTCGCGTTTTTCAAACATTATTTTTGCACATACTACTCTATTGTTTTAATTATAATTATGATTATATCTAGGTATGATTTAAAAAATACGAAATATACGATACCGGATTTAATATCATGTTAAAATACTATTATAAAAGAAAAAAATATGTATATAACATTTGAAATAGATACAATTTTGTTCAGAAATAAAAATTTAAAAAATGCGTTATAACAATTGTTTTTATATTAAAACCATTTACCTATAAATAATAAATAATTATGCATATTAGCTTGATCCATAATAGCTAGATATTAGCATATTAATATTATATAATAATCGCAATATATTACAATTTCCAATATATTATCATAAAATATCACCATCTCGTTTTCAATCTACAGCATAAATTTCGCAACTTGTAATTTATATATTTATATAATTATTTATTTAATCAAAACAGGCTTTTGCTTAAAATTATCACATAAGTACAGTCTTAAATTCATTTATGAATATGTACAATATTTTTTTCTAAAATTATTATAAAGAAAATGATGGGTCTGAGTTGACATGACGTTTCATACAACGATTTAATGTTTAATTTTTTAAATAATTATCAGAACAAAAGGAAACAGTGAAATGAGTACCATTACGAGTAGGACATATCTCTTAGCTATACCATAGGTTAGGTTTAAGATATAAGATATTTCATACATTGTTTTTAAATTGAAGAACATAAAATTCGTATTGTTATACTCATAACCGTATCAATGGCATACCTGTGTGGGTGTGTAGGTGAGGGCGGGGAACGATAAGGGTTTTCGCCTTTCCAAGACTCGTAAAATATATTTTATAATTATAAGTCCTATTGTAAGAATGTAGAGGAATTTGTTTTAAGCGTTATCCTTTATACTTGTATATTCTAGCTCTACATATTTGTACACTGCATTATATTTTAATATTAAATAATATTCAATGAGTGTTACAAATCATAATTCCATTGGCTGGGCTTTCGTGGCCCTTAATATAGTTATGAATATAACAATAAGAATTGTATGCTTTTCAATATCTTATACCTTATACCTAACTCATACAGGTATGTCCTACTAGTTATGATACTCATTTCACTGTTTCCTTTTGGTTTGATAATTATTTTAAAAATTATACATTAAATCGTTGTATGAAACGTCATGTCAACTCAGACCCATAATTTTCTTTATAATAATTTGGAAAATATATTGCAATATACATGTACATGTACATATTTATAAATGAATTTATGACTGTTCTTAATTTCTTATGTAATAATTTTAAGCAAAAGCCTGTTTTGATTAAATAAATAATTTTATCAATATGTAAATTATAATTATCGACATTTATTGTAATATATACATTTTAAGTATATTAATATTGCACATAAACTAAATCATATTAAATAATAAATTAGAAATAAATAGTGACCAATTATTTATATTTCATTTCAATCACCTCAAATTATAGTTAATTCTTAATTTAATTATTATTCTATTTATGGAAGAAGTACTAAATTAAAATATTTTTCGTATCTATAAATACACTAAAAATGTGTCAAATCAAAATCGTTGAATAAAAATAGTTAATTAATAATTAAAACTTTTTTCTGTAATTAATATAAAAAGATATTCTGAAATTTATTAATAAAATATATTGTAATACCATGATTTTATGTTAAAAATCGCATTGCAATTCCAAGCTTCAACAAAGCTCCTATACAAATTATTCGCAATAAAATATTTTAATATTTATTTAAATTTATTATAACATAGCATAAAATTGTTTTCATTAATATTCCATTTAGGATGAAATATTACTGGAAAAAAAATTCAACATTTACATACTATAAATTATGCATATTGCACGCATTATATAGGTATAGTAATTAATAATATGCTCTAATCCTCCAAATATAAAAAATATGTAAAATAAAATTCGGTCAATGAATTTTATTTTTATTGAATTTTAATTTTTTTGGTCTGACACGAATCGTCGACAATTAGCATTCCCTTGCGTTGATAACTGTAATAGCTATATTATAATACCACCTATACACTGGCGTATTTTTCAAGTTTTTTGGTTAACACGGGCACACAGCACAGCATGATAAAAATATAAAATGTTTATAAAAAGTCAATAATATTATTATATTATTAGTTACCATCATCGGGTTGCAATAGTATATTATATAATATCTTGTTTGTTGCATTTTACCGATACCAGCTAGTGGTTCGATATGAAAAATAGTTTTATAAACAATTAAAACTAAATTTATTATTTATATAGTTATGTATATTAGTTAACGAATAAACCTAAGACTGTTTGATATATGCCTTTAAAAATTTAGCCAAATTTTATTTTTTTATTTATTTTTTTTTTTTTGTGGGGGAGGTGGGGTGTTCTAGACACTGTGAACACCTACCCCAAAATACGCCACTAAACGTATAATATAATATTTAAACACAAGTCTAACGATTATGTTGATAGTATATATTTCCCGTAATTAGATTTTTAAAAACAAAAACCCATATTTACCTGTTTTAAAACTCGATGGTGTACCGTACAGCTTCGAATAAAATAAAAATAAAACTTTTTCGAATAAAAACTGTCGACAGATATGAATTTCGGATAAAAACTGACCACAAAATCACGTGGATATTATTGCGATCTACGTAACGCCGTCGAACGTTGGCGATTAAAAAAATACGACTGACGATGACCGCCGTCCGTGTCGGAATATGCACTGACGATGTAGGTACTCGTGTATATTATAATATATATATATGTATGTATATAAGCGTCGTGATCGCGATAATTCTTTAGTGTCCGGTCACCGGTACAGCACCTAACCCATAGACGTGTGCATTCTGCAGTACGACCGCGATACCGGGTCAGTGTTTGTTGACCTTGCCTGTTACCGTGGTAATGCGCTTCCGCGAATCACTGCAGGGTTCAGTTCAATGAACCGCTGCGTACAAGGGAGTACCCGCACGCGTATTATTATGGTAAAGTTGTAAAGTGCCTATAATGTATGTATTTATACATTATAATAATATAATACTGATAGACTAAAACACGATGACAATAAAGGAAAAAAATTTTTATTAAAAAAAAAAACTATTTCCACAGTAATATAATATTGTTATTGTACCTATTTAATACGCGTACATATTTTTTATAAACTCATTATATGGAAAGTTTGACTATTGTACGCGTATTATATTATTATTATTAACTTGAACAGGGTGTCATAAGAATTTACTCGTATACATTATTTACTGTAACAATGACTGACTAACTAACTAACTAACTAACTAGTAATAATTATAATATTATCGAGGTTCCTATTTTAATTTAATTCATTATAGACTATTCAGATTAAATTAATTAAACAAATTTACGGTAAAAAACCAATTTTAATACGTTTTGTTTTAATTGTTATAAATTTGAGAATGTTAAAGGCAAAATAACAAAAATCATTCCTTAAACTATGGCGTTTAAGTTAAAATTACAGCTTAAATACCCATTACAAAATATAAAGATAAGATTATTTTCCTGAGATTGATGGTATCCGTATCGTAAGATATTGAAGAAACTATCACGGTAAACAAAAATTAAAACATTGCAAATTTGCAACTTCATTGTTAAAATTCGGAAAATAATGTATCAATCTCTCGAAAATAACCTCGTAAAATGTAATAAATAGTACATCAAAACTTAGATTAAATGCTACAATAAGAAATTTAACTGTGAAATTATGACAATAAGAAAGACAACAAATCACATAAACATTATATCATTTCAGTAAAATAAAAAATTATCTAAAAAATGTAATTAAATTTATTAGTTGACCTGTTAAAATATTTATATTATGAACTTCTATTATTAGTAGACTGTTTTAAAACATTGTTTTTACCTAATTATCTAATGTAAAAATACATTTATTTATTTCAACAGGAAAATATTTTTTTTATTTTATTGAATTTTTTAATATAAATAATAAATTCTGTAGCCTAACGAATTAGGATATTATAACAATATTGAATATAATTAATTCGTAAATCTTCATGGGACATACTATAGATTATATTATTCGTGTAATATGTTTGTTGACATATAGATATTAATTTATTATGGATTTGAGTTTATGACGTCACGATTAATTTTATGTCCGTTGACCCGATGAATGACCCGACACCACTCAACAATATATTATTATTATTATATTATATATGTATAGTAGGTATGTAGGTACAAAATATGAACATATTTCGCCCACGCTCGATTTCGATATAATAATAATATTTAATCTATACAAATATTAGTATTCCAAAACTATGCAAACTTAAAATACGAACAGATAATAGCTTTTATAATATGTAATAATTATGTATTATGTATACAATTTTTATAAATGTTTATATATATATATATATATTATATAAACGCAATAGCACCTCCAGCACCACAATTACCGGGTGTATTCTTAATAAAAAGTATAATTTTACTTTTAAAATAAAGGCTCCAATTATTGCTTTGTACCTGAGCCCCCAGATTATAGAGGCAGAACTGAGTCCCCCTAAATTTTATTATCAATTTTGTCACTGTTAAGACAAGTTATGAGACAATTATTAAACATGATGCATAGTAATATAAAAGGAAAAAAAAATCGTATTGAATTGCTTCGCTATTAAATTCACTTTAAATTTTTTTCATTTATTTGTTTCAAAATACCTATTATAAATTAAAAATATTTTTATTTGTTTGTTTGTATACCTACTTCTGACCTAACCATACCCTTGGAAAGGGGTGAACCCCCTCCCCCACCAAGAAATTGTTTTTATATTATTCTTGAAATTACAAAATATTTAAGTAGATAAATATTTTATAGTGATTTTACTTATAGTTCCAATTCGTACCTATTTATTACCAGTGCTCGAAATGGAAAATTGTACCGTCCGGAACGCTATAAAATTAATTAAAGCCGTAAATAGCACCGAATTTTAGAGAGGACCCAAGCTCTTCCAAATTTAACACCAATATTTATGTAATTTAAGAAATACGTAGTCTATTTTAAAAATTTATATTTCGTAAGTAGTTAGTTTTTTTAAATTGAATGTGTATGTTTTACCTATAAAAATTGAAATAAACAAATCACTCTATTATTTCGTTAAAATATTAAAATTATTAAATAGTATCACATCACTAATTAGAATATTTTAATTTTTAACTTATAATTTTATGAATCAGAACGGGAAAAAAAACTAATATAACAAACAAAAACAATAATATCAAGGATGACATGATGAACCGGAACGCCGTTACGGTGAATTCCGGTCCATTCTGAACACTGTTTATTACTCTATATAACATTTACGCATTTATTTTATCGATTAGGTTTAAACGATTGTCGGATTTTACGTACATTGATAACATTAACATTTTTAAATGTCTATTTTATTTTTCGAAACCTCCCCTCTTCGAAATTTTTTTCTATTATAGGTACGGTTTTGCTTTTAATGGAATCATGACCGCATGACTCTCCATTTTTTTTTTTTTTTTTTTTTTTTTTTTATATATATATTTATAATTGTCTAGCATTACACTATAATCTATAAATTATAATTGAATTATTTTTAAAAAAATTAATATTAAATAATTGAATTATTTTTAAAACACGTTGAAGCCACCAACACGTGCAGCCATCATGGACAGCAGATGGTTCATCTTAGTATCATACAAAATGACAAATATTAGTGTTAGGTGTCTATATATTTTAAAACGCATTGTATTAAACAGATATTAAACAGATGTGTTTGATATTTGTCAAATGAATGAATTTAGAACAGCGTATTATTATTATTAGATTCTCAACGTGTAGGAATTATTCATCCAGTCGTAGTCAATAAAATTAGGTAACATTATAATGTTATTCAAATGAATTATATATATATATACCTATATATTACAGAGAGATAGAAACAATATATTTTCATTTATAACCCCTTAATTATTAATGTTTAATACAGTAATACGTTGAAATAATTTTAGATTCTTAGCGAAGCGAGAAATCCATTGGTTTTAAAATGGTGTGTATGTTTAATATATTTTTTTTTTTTTTTTATATATATATATGTATAACACTTTTTGAATAAAAATAACGGACCAATTACTATACAAATAAGGTATGCTTTAAGTAAAAAAGTGTATCTAGTTTGTACATTATTTTTAACTTTTTGAATTTCTGAAAGATTTTCTTTGGCATCAGAAAAAATAACCGAAAATGTTTGAAAAATTGTAAAATTAACAAAAAACATAATTTTGATGACTATAGATTTTAAATATTTTATGATAACTAATGCAATTTAGAACGTAGGTAGAGACTTAAAAATTTTTAAATTTTGACATGGGTATTCAACATATAAATAGAAAATTGGAACTGATACATTGATTATACATATGTCTAAATATATAACTTTGACATTTTTCCAATAATATAATTTATTTCCTTTTGTAATTTTATTGTTGGTTATTTGGCAAAAAAATGTACTATATTAATTCAGTAGCGTTCCCATAGGGTATACACCATATATTATTATCTTTTATTATAATACCATTTAGTTTGTCTTGCAATTTTATTCTCAATGCAAATGATAGACAAATGATTTAATCTTGTAGAAAAAAAAACACCTACCATATAGCGCTTAATATACGCTGATTATATGTAAATAATTACTCTGTACCATATTTTCATCACTACATTAGTATATCTAATCACAATAATTTAAAGATAATATGCATAGGCGTTCATATGGGGTTGCTTGGGAATGCTTAACTAGTAGTTAAATTTAAGTTCTATAAATAAGCACTCCCAGTATTAGTATTTGGTGGTGATCGGGGCCTAATGGAGGCTTAGCCTCATAAATTATTTTTTCTACACTGAAGACCCTTGAAAATTACGAAGACTCGTTAAAAATATTATGGGTGTAAACTTCAAACTTTTATCGTATAAAACTTCTTTGAGTACCTAGATATATAAAAAAAATTGTAGTTATAATATATTTTATTTTATACAATTATAATTCTAGCACCTCCTAAATTCACACACAATGCGCGCCCATGATAATATATATACATAGAGTATACAGTCGTATTTACGGGGGATGTCGAACGGGTAACCCCATCCATCAAAAATAAAAAACAAAATTGTTATTAGTAATATTATTTTGCCACCAGTTTTAGATTTTGTATTATAACATTGTAATACAGATACAGAACATGTTTAATTACATTTTTTTATATTTTAAAACGGAGGGTTAGACTTCGTGAAAGCTTCGCTTCTAAAAACATCTAAATCTCCTCCTTTATAAATTGCTAAATACACATATGCGTACGATATCACACAACGACACAGATATTTTAAAACATTTTATAAACTATAATATACGTATTAGTTATATAATGTTATGATTTATTAATGCCTAATTAAAATAATTGTTTCCCAGACAAATGATTGGAATTTTGAAAAATTGATGGAATTTTCTATGTGTTTCCGAAATTATATTATCGATTCTTGAATATTAATTAATTTTGTTTAACCCTATACTTAGTTTTATTTGATAGTGAACGATATGTTCAAGTTAAATCCGTAATAAATAGATACACACATTTAACAAAATAGTGCGTCGATGTCTATAAAAATTGTAAATTGCCTCATTTAATTTATGGGTGCATAGCGCGAATAACAAATAGTAATATAATCATATGTTATATTTTGTTATAAATTCCGTAATGTCAGAACATAATTCATTTTCCCTATAAAGATAATGTAATAAGTAGAACTTTAAATAGGTTTTTATTCTAATGCCTTTTTTTTTTTTTTTTTTTATTTATCTTTTTTTTCATTACCTAATCTATTACTTCATATTTTGCATTACTAAGGTATGATGTTGAAATAATTTTGTATAATAGGTAAGTATTAATATCGATTTATTTTTTTTAGTTAGTCATATTTCATTATGTTTAAAGTTTATGTTAAAATCCACAATGGTCGAAACTATTATTGTAAATGTTTTGACAAGTGATTGGCGACTTTGTCTTTTACAGTTGACCACTGGACTTTGTTGAATAGAATCATGAAAAAAAAACAGTCTCAAATAATTTATCATTACATTCAAATCCACAATTTCCTTCAACCACTAATCTCTTCAAGGACAAAAGGAACGAAGGATAAACATCTGGAATCACTGACTACCCAATTTTTATAATATTATATAATAATCGATTTGTTAAACACACAACTGTTATTTTACTTTCAAATGTTAATAGCAAGATTAGATATAATAATATAAAAATTATGACGTAAAGGACAATTTACCCATTTCCCCTCTCAAACACTGCTCTAATAACTGTCTACATATTTTATAGGTATTTCAAAATGTTCGATAATACTATTTTCGCACCCAGTTTGTATCAAACACAATTACAGGAAAAAAAAATAGTTTTTAAACAATTTTTTTCTTTATATTAATAAATATATTATAAGTACATTTCTTAGAAAAAATGTAAATAGTTTTAAAACCAACAATTTACCCACAAAAAATATGAAAAATAATTTTACCGTTTTCCGCTATTATTAGCGGTTCTTCTTAGATCTTAGTTCTTGTTTCATAAAAAAATATTAAAAATTTAAAAAATGACCGTGGACATTTAATTGTCATAATTTGCCTATATTATTCACTCATATTAGGTACTCAATACTCATGTCTCATGAAATATAAAGTAGGTTTAACACTATAATAACAACTATCAAAACATAAATACTAATATACTTAAGTACCTAATACATTATTAAAAATATATCGTTTGGAATTTTGGATTATAACAATTTTAATCACGATTAAACCACGACTCGACCAAGACTAAATAAATATAAACAAATAAATGTCATGCCACGGCTAATAAATATCATACCTATTAGTCATGGATTAATCTAACCGTGTTTCCACTAACCGAGATTAACATCATCCGTATCATTACAGTCGTAACCGTAATATTATGATAACAGTGATAAGATTATAATTTATAATATTTCATTATTTCATTAATGCATTTCATTAGAAAAAATGCCTAATGAATAATGAGTAGGTAATGTAAAACTTTAAAAGTTAAAACATGTAAACAATAAATATTGTTGGAGATTACGCGTTTTGTATTTTTCATTGAAATTAAATTATGGCCGATAAAGAATTAAAAAAGAGGAAGCGCGATCCTTCTTTCAATAACACCGAAAAATCGAAGTTATTGAAATTGGTGTCGGAACATTTCAATATAATTGAAAATAAAAAAACAGACGGAATCACAGTGAAAAAGAAAACGGAAGAGTGGCAAAAAATTGCCAAGAAGTTCAATGCTTCCAGTTTAAGTTACAATCGCAATCATACGACGCTGAAAACATTATGGGAAAATTTAAAACGTAAAGCAAAAACAGTTATATCATCTGAAACGCAAAACCGAAAAGGAACTGGTAACTACTAACTACCTAGTACCTACACACTTCAAACACAACGGCTGAATTTAAGAGTGTAACTTATATTAGAAATATTTAAAAAATTTTAGACAGGGCTAAACCCTTTCACTTGTTACGTTTCATGGATTTCATCTCATAACAGAAGATGATAAATTATAAATGTATACATATATTTGTATTTTTTATTAATAACTTAGTGTTATGAAAGATGAATTTTTCAAGTAATCTAAACCACTAAATAATGTATACATAATATATCATTTATTTATTATTTTTTCAAGTATTTACATATACATTCATTTGTCATAGCTTATAAATTATTGTGGTTTTACTTTTTAAAAATATTTATATAAATAGATAATTTATATAGAATATAGCTTATTTTTCTAATAATTTAAAGATATATAGCTTAATTTTTGTTGTTAAGTAACATAATAAAAAAAGTTAATAAATTGTATACTTATTTGCAGTTCATGTGTTTTAACAATTATTTTAATGATTATTTTATTTTTTTTAGGCGAAGGAAAAAGCAATAAACTGGTATTGGATCCTTTGATTTATAATGTGATTACTCTCATCCAGCCTCATATAAAAGCACTAAAGGCATCTAATAATGAATATGATTACAATCCAAATAACGACACCAAAAATAACATACCTGGTACATACTTTTATATTTAATACTCAAAAACTAAATTTAATTTAAGTACAGTTTAATATTAATAATTTCATAAAACTTCTTGTAGGAGCATAATCACTATATTTGTGTATTTGAAAACGATTAGTCATCTAACTACTGTCTACTGATATATGTATATATTATATTATATAATAATAATTCATTATTTTCTCTTTCTATTACAGACAGAAACAAAAGTGAAGACGACAAAGATTTATGTCAACTTGATCAACCGATTTCTTTATTGCAACCTCAGGATAAAGAACAATTGTCTGGTATTTCAGCTACAAGCAAAAATCAAGATTGGTCATACTACAACCCAAACATGCTAAAGGCTCCAGTAGTCATAGATTTCTGTGAGCAGAATTTTGCTGAAGAAATAGAACAACCTAAAAATAATATATCTCAGAATATACTAATACAGGAGAGGCCAGAAGCAGAAAATGTAATACTAGAATTTACAGAAAAAATGTCAAATCTGAATGATAAAGCTCAATCAGACAAAAAACACAGTGTACAAATGCAAATTCTTCATTTACAAAAATTACAAGAAGAAGAGAAGTTGAAGCAAGAAAAAATAAAAACAGAAATTCTCAAACATCAATTACAAATGTATAATGAATAAAGTTAAACAGGTTTCAATTATTAAATATATCCAAAATAAATATTGCTAAGATATCTAAATAATATACATATGTAACACTAGGAAAAATGTATACATTTATCTATAGATACCTTATCTTTATCGAATGTAAATAGCATTAAATTACAAATTGATGATATATGACCAGGGACGGATTGGGCCATAGGGAAATCGGGAAATTCCCGATGGGCCGCGACGCCGTGTACTACGCCTACTTTTTTACTATATTGACTGCATATATATATATTTATAAGAATATTTAGTATTACGGGTGCTTCATCGAGATACCTGCAATCAAAATCCATGGATTTAATTACAGCTCAGAACCTAGTTGATGGAGCACTTGAACATTTAAAAAATGTTCAAAGAAATATGGAATGGATAAAATTATTTGCAGAGTCATTTGTTAGGTTAGGTTAGGTTAGACTATAAGTTAAATTTACAAACTGTAACATTTACTAACTGTAAATGAAATATTACTTAATATAAGAACCAGAAAGAAAAAAATGTTACCCGGTGAGATTAGTAATGATGTGGTACATGAAGATCCTTTAAAGAAGTTTGAAATAGAAGTTCATAACAGAATATTAGATATAGTTGTTGAGAGTATTAAAAAAAGATTTATAAAACACAGAAAATTGTATAATGATTTATCATGTTTGTCACCAAGTTATTTTTAATATATAATTCAAAATGGTTTGCCTGATCAAGCATTGACTACTATGTGTGATAAGTTAGAGTTTGAATTCGAATATAATTTACAACGGACTAAATGAGTTGATTAAAATACATAAACTGAATGAGTTAATACATTTTGCAAAAAATTGGGATAAACTAAAGAAAAGTCTTGCTGAATCATTTGCTACTTCATACTCTTTGAAGCTAACACAAGACGAAGAAGATGACATTGAATCTAAAATTAATCCTGAATCACAAAATATGACTTGTAAGAGTTGCAAAAACTGTGTTGTTTGTTGCTATAAAATTTTACAAAAATAAAATTTATGTTGCGATGCATATGCTAATTTATTTTTGGCATACAAATATGTACTTACTCTACCATCAACCCAAGTATCCTGTGAAAGATAATTTTCTTTCTTAAAAAATATTAAATTAAGACTTCGTAGTCAACTTTCGAATCCAAAACTAGAAGCATTCATGTTAATGTCCATCGAAAAACAGAAATTAACACTATTAGATTCATATAAAATTATTGAAGAATTACAAAAAGAGAGTTCTCTTTTAAAAAAAAAAAAATCTTTCATTGTAAATTAAATCAGTCATTATTTATTCATATAAAAATATTTAAAAAAATTACTAACATTTTATTATTTAATATTTATATGTAGGTAATACTATTGTTATTCCATTATTATTATTTTTATTATTACGTTTTATTGTTAAAGGTTGATTTTATAATAACACTGATTACAGTAGTAATCAGTTTCTTTTATATTAATATTGTTTATTGATACTGGTAAGATATGTGTTTTAATATGTAAGTAAATAGTAGTATTGTAGTATTTTTCAAATAGTACCTATGTATTTAAAGTAGGAAAAGTGATTTTTATTTATAAATTACATCTGATAATAATTATAGGTATCTTATATCTGTCTATGCAAACCTCACTAATATAGTATAATATAGGTAATCATTTTTGTAGGAACAATGAACACACCATAAAATGCCAATAAATATTTAGGTACCACCCCTTTATAAGACTAAAAAAAATTACTATCATCAGTATGGTACACTTGCCAGTTGTCCCCAATCCCCCAACGAATAGTGGGCCGGTAAAAAGGTATTTTCCCGGGCTAGTCCGAAATTCCAATCAGTCCCTGTATATGACACATATGCCTATAAAAGTTATCTACTCATTTCAATAGCAAATTGTTTAAATGAGGAATAGTTTTTAATTTAATTTAATTTTTATTTTAAATATTGTTGTATTCAATGACTGATTTATCTCAATGAAAAAAATGTAAATAATTGAATAAAATATTATCTAAATAAAGTTATATTTTAATTCTAACTAACTATGAATATTGTAGAAAAATTTTCTTCACCCGTTTTTTTTAAAGAAATTACTAAGAGTTAATAATGAATTTGACTAAATAAGAATAATACCTAATTAAAAGTTATCATTAAATAATCATCACACGATATTATCAATGCCCTTGACATCCAGGCTTTGCTTTTGGCAATGTGATTCTAGATGCACATTCTTAATAAAGTCAGTGTTGAACCCACAATGTAGATCTGCGTTATTTTTTAAAGAGCATGTTAATTAAACTTCATCCGAAAATGTAATGACAAGAAACAAGAAATATTTAATCTGTTAAATGTCAGAATTCAGAATTACATAAAAGTTTATAGTACATAAAATAATAAACACCCCCCTACCACAAAAAAAAGTTCTAGACAAACCCTTACCTAGTATGTGGGTTTGTTGTTTAATTTAAGATCTATCAATTCACAGGATGTTGGAGTATCACTTTATCATTTTGATTATATATTTAAAATTGGTTTTCTCTTTTCTATAATACACAATTAAAATTTTAATAAATTACCATTATGATTACTTAATTTTATTATGACAAAACCAAATTCAAAGTTATAAATAAACGGAGGTGGAACTAGGAATTTTGACGCCCAGGGAAAATATTACAATTACGCTTTATTATATATACACATCACACTATAATTAAAAAAAATATATTATTTTGCCTTTAAAGTATCTACTTATATAATAAAATTAATTAGGTAACTTAAATGAATATGTTAATCTTTATTACCTATAAAATACAATACTATTAAAGTATTAATACCTATATTGTTGTACATTTAATGACAATAAATGTATATAAATTTAATATTGAGTGTATTTTATTAATGAAAATAAATGTATAAGGTATTATTTTCTATTAGTTAATTCATGTATATAGTATATTATATACCTCTTCGACTTAAAATTAAAAATATTTAAAACAAAAAAAATTCTCATTTAATAAAGTGTAGAGTCTAGTTATAATTTATTTATAGTTATTATAAATAATTATTAAGGATAAAAACTTATTTGACTAAAAATATAAAAAAAATTAATGTTTTAATAATCATTTCAAGTATTTTTTTCTTTTTTAATGTACTTTTTGAGAAAAATATGACGACATTATTTACCAATACATCCCTGTAACTAATTGAGTTTTGATCATAGAGACTTGAAAATTTTTTTGTATATTTACATAGGTTTTCTAAATTAGAAAAATTAGCAAAAAACTTGGAAACAATTGGTTGATTTTCGGACTAAGTATAGAGATTTGAAATTTTTTCCAAAAAAGTTTAAGATTACCTGCTAATGTAGGTTTAACGGTTTGAAAATTGTATAAAAGCCTACTCAAATACTACCTAATCTATTTCCAAATTATTTTTAAAATTGTAGTCGATAATTTTTTTATAAGCTTCTAAAATTTGAATATTATATTTTTTTTATGTCTAAAGACACTTTTTCAGGTAGAAATAATCAGACCCACACTGGCCTGGCGAGTTATCGAGAAAAACTCGATGGGCCGATAAAAAAATACATAGGATAATGAAAATACATGTTACACCCCCATTGTATTGTATTATAAAATAAATGTTAATAGTAATACTATAAACAATTTAGCTATATACATTTATATTTATATATATATATATATATATATATATATATATATTATATATACGTTTAAAAGACAAAATTATAAAATATAGGCAGGTAAAATATTAATATCTCGGTGGACCAAATTTACCCAATCCGACCCTGGATGGCTACACGTGTCTTATTATGTCAGTTCTCGAAATCCAAAAGTATTATTGAAAAAGTGGAAATGTCAATTTTAGGCGTTCCTCCTTCATCCCTTCGGTCCTCGGAGAAATTAGTGATTTATTATAATTAAGATTTGAATGCAATAATATTGTATTAGAAAATACAATTCTGAGCGAAATTTAATATATTACAATACATTATACTAATAATTCATTCCAAAATTATACCTCACTTGTATACTACCTATGTTAATACGCAAAAGAATTTTCAAGTCCCTACGATCAAAACTCATCAAAGTTATCACGAAAAAAAAATTTAAAATAATGAAATCGCTATTTTGCCGATTTTCGGGAATGTTAACTTTAAAAGCCTATAAAAAAAATTGTAAGTCACGATTTTCAAAATATTTAGTAAAAAAATTAAATAGTATATGATTAGACTTTGACAAAATTTTCAAAGCGATAAACCAAAAATTGCCGGAAATATTAAACTTTTTTGGAAAAAAGTTCAAAGTTCTATACTTGGCCAAATAATCAACCGATCCTTTCCAAAATTGTACCACACTTGTTTATTACCTATATTAATACTCAAAAAAATGTTCAAGTCCCTACGATCAAAACTCAATTAGTAATCACGATATTAAAAAATTTAAAATAACAGAAACCGTAATTTTGCCGATTTTCCGCCATTTTTTGGTAGTTTTTCCCCTCCTAAGGAAAAACTTTTAAGAAATTCGAAAAATGAGCTAAATAAAGTATCAACTAGACACGATTTGCTACCGAAAGCATACCCTACTTGTGATAATCGGACCATTATTTCTACCCGAAAAAGTATTTTCATACATCAAAAAAAAAAAAACAACATCTTTGTAAAACCAATACATTCTTCGCTTCGCTCAGAATCTAAAATAATAAATAGTTTGTTGGCTTTTAAAATTACGCATTAAAAATTTTACGCCCGGGGACAGACGCTGTCTTCCCTTCTTCCCTAGTTCCGCAACTATAAATAAGTAATAGTAAGTATACTGTTTAATACTACTTATACGGACTAATTTAATAGTACTAAGAATTCTTGGAATAAATTTATCTTTATATAAAACTAGCAGAACTACCATTACTAAAGTGACAGGAGTCAAGACATGATATGATGTGAAGGTGTACAGTGGTTGCCTACAAAATTATATAATATATTAAAAATTAGATTTATATTATTTCATTCAAACTCTCTGATCTCTAATAATGAGAGCGGTAATAATGTCTGTGCTCACCGTTCGGTGGGGAGAAAAGATAATATTAACGATGGAAGTGTGAAAGAGATGGCGTTAGTGTTGCTAATTGCCATGGGGGAGAGCAATGATATAATTTCAGTTAGAATTTATCAAACAAAAGATAAGTTCTATAATGTTAGAATGAAATAAACATATAAATTTTTATTTATTTTAATAATTTAATAACTTAAATATTGATTCGAACAAATATTAGAAAAATAATATAATATATTATTTTCATTTTCAATTAACAACAATGCTTTCTTTCACTTTTGTTTTGTTCCAAGATAAATAATAATCGCTTAGCCCAACAATTTACCCCCTTCTGCTAGAATAAAGTAAGTGTTTTCATATTTCTATGTGTACGTTATTTTTGAAAAATTTTTACATCTGGATTATTATTATTTGAAAGAAATTCAAAATTCTCAAGTTATCTATATTTAAGTATCAGTCGTGAACTACTAACTACTAACTTCTAGTAGACGTCGAGTACTAAGATGTCCGACTACATCTTGTTGTGAGTATAAGGCAAGGTAGAGGAAGATTGTCATTTTCATTAATATTGTAGTAACAGAGTCACAAATTTCTTTTATACCATAAAACTTTCAAGGAATAGCTTATCTAACATCATTTTGAAAAACATGAAATGCATAATACATAATTACGTGATTTTGTTCAAATTTCTATTATTTACAAATTTGAGTTCCAAATATAAATACAGTGGAATTATGATACATGATTGTTTTACTTATAAATCTGATATACAGAATTTTTACTTGATAAATATTATAACCAATTGTTTAAAAATTATTATTTATAAGAAAACATAATAATAAATAATTTAATACTCATTTCCTTTTTTAATATTTATTACCTATTTAACTTTACAGTCAATACATTAAACAAATATTTTTAAAAATAAGTTATTGGTTTTAATAGGTAACTTAATATTCATTAATAAACTGTATTTTTAATTGTAAATAAATAATTTTTTAATCATATATTTATCGCAACACTGTACATTTATAGTGATTATATTTTATACTTAATTAATTTATCATCATTTTTACAATAATTAGCACACAAAACAGTTATTTAAACATTTAAAACCCATAAAAACATTAATTAAAAAGTTTTTATTTTTAAATTTTAGTAAACTAAAACAAATTTTAAAATAATACAATAAACTAGGCACTATATAAAAATAATTTAATTAGACTAAAAGTTTTTGTGAACCAATATGATAGAATAATTTATCTAATATATACTATACATTTGTTTATAAGTATATACCTAAATAATTAACATAAATTAAGATATTCTTTATTACTTTCAGAATAACACAATGATAAGGACTCGGGAGCCAATAAGTTTACATCATTTACGAGGTTTAGTGTTTTCATCACCTATGTATGATCAATCAATAATTTTCTTTATGACACCAGGTAAAGAAATTGTATTCATTATATTAATTATTTTGAATAAAAATATATTTAATTAAAATCAAAATAATAATAAAGTTTTAAAATATAATTTTTTTTACATTAACACTATCATATATAATTTAAAATATTTTGTATTAAGCAATAAACCTAAATAAATAAATGATTTATTGTACTGTAAAATATAAATATAAAATGTACATTTACTAAAACTTAATATTTATATATTTATTTCTAATTTTCCAAGTATAGTGTATTAAAAATATCAACAAATAATTGTATAAAATAGCGGTTCAATATATTACCCACCACTATTTTTTTGGTTCAGTATGTTATAATATCCACCATATTTTTGTTTTATTTTTGAGATTTATTTAATATACAAAATAAGTAAAATACAATATATTTATTGAAACTTAAAATATTTAAATATATAATTAGTATGAAGAATAATGCAAGAATTGATATATTTAAACAATAAAAAAAATTAACTTATGTGGCTAGATCATAGAAGAAAGCTTCAAATTTATTTGTTGGATTAATGGAATGTTACCATTCATCCTTAAGCTAGAGTTCAATTGGTGATAAAGATTCATTATTTTAAAAAATTGTGTACATATCTATTTTTAACACAATAATACAAACTTCTGATTGTTTGGGTGTTTGCACCTGATTATGAATCGATAAACAATTAGATATGTTATATTATCATGATAATCATAATTGCATAAACATGAATATACTGATATATGTTACTGATCACTGTGTATAATAAATCCCACTTTTACTTCATTGAGAATTATTGTAATTAAGATCTTTACTCCTATTTTAAACTCATTTTTTGTAATTTAATCAAAATGAATAATTCATATAATGCGTTTTCTGTACAAACTAAATTAAACTATTCAGTATATAAATGTAATAAGTATATAAAACATGAAAGTATACTGACATGTAAAAAATTGTAAAAACTAAATAAATTTAATTAATTTTTCCATCAAATATACCCCTTGTATGTAGATAAAATATTGAACTGCTAGGCACCCCAAAAATATATTATCAATATAATATAATTATTCTTTTTTTTTTTTATCAGGTACAGTAAGTGAATCTTCAAAAAATTGAGTGAAATACAAATTTGTTTCCATATAAAACCAGTATAAAATATATATCGCATTTATTTAATTTAATAGAAGAGCATTTTATAATAAAAATGATTGAAGGACAAGTTAATAATCAAAATGTTCGTCTGAAGAGAACTATGTATGATGAAAATACTTACAAAGAAGAACCTCCTTTTAAATCACAGCGCTTATATTTACCGTTAAATGATGAACAAGTTTCACATGTTAGTGATTCTAATTATGAAAATTCTGATATCACTGAGCATAATTATGAAAAAATTGTAGCTACAACTATATATAAAAAACTACAGATATTAGAAGTTTATGATAGAGTATTGCGTTCAATTACAGTACAACCTACTAAAGAAATAAATGTTGATGAAATTAAACCAATGGAAGGTACTTGTCCTGATATGTGTCCAGAAAAAGAACGTCTTTTGCGTATTCATAGAAATATGGTGTCACAATTTGAATGTAAAATTATAGATTCAAAGTTAGAACCTAATTTTGAAATTATGGTTAAACAATATGCGAGAAGTTCGGCTGACCAAGCTAATCCATTACCGCATGAATTGAGACCCACAATTGTACTTGTTAAAACTATGAATTATATGCTGAAAAATATAATACATCCTATTGAATCTAACATTGAACAAGACTTAAGTAGCTGGTATGATTTTTGTTGGGATAGATTGCGTGCAATACGTAAAGATATTGTTCAACAAAATTTACAAAGTGCAGAAGTCATAATGATACTGGAACAAATTGGTCGGTTTCATATTGCATGTTATGATCTTATGCTTGGATATCCAGATTTTGATATTAAATTGAACACAGAAAATTTAAATAATTGTATTCAAATGTTGATGCCTATGTACAAAGATTCAGATCAACAGTGTTCAAATGAACCAGAATTTGTATCATATGAACTACTTATGCATTTAGGAAATCCACAATTTTATACAACTTATGACTTATTACCTATTCATATAAAACAATCATCTCAAGTTAGATTTTGTATTAAAGCTCACACAACATATTTACAATCGTGTGACTGCATAGAATTTTTTAAATTACTAAATAATACAACATATATGAATTGTTGTATTTTACAAAGAGTTATTCCAAGTATTAGATACAATTGCTTAAGAATGATGAATATGTCATATACTACTGTTAAAAGAATTTATAAACTTGATATGAAACATTTGATAAAAATATTGTGTTTTGACAATATCCAGTTGGCTCAAGAATTTTGTTCTGAAATTCAGATAAAAAGTAATGATTTATTTGTTGATCTATCACGTAAAATAGAATTATGTACTCCTGAAGATAAACGACAAACACAAGAATCTATAATTTTGCAAAAAAGACAAAATTTAACAATCTTAATTTCTGGAAAACAAATCCTACCTGATGTAATAATCAATTCAGTTCATTCAAGTTTTGATGATGACAACCGTTTTAAGAACCCTGTTGGTGAAAAATTAAATACTGATATTAATAATGAAGAATCTAATCATCAAATAGAAACAACAACAAACACTTATTCATCTTCATCAAAAGATGGTTTTTCATTTAATGATAATGGAAAATTAATTTCAACTACTCAAATATTAACTCCAAGTTTAGAAACACCTACTTTTACTTTCAAATTACCATCATCACATATTAATATATCACCCTTTAATTTTGAATTACCAATCAAACCACCATTATCTACTCTACATGATTTTACTACAAATCAATTAAATCAATTAGAAGGTTTTATTTCAAAACCTCCCAATAATTTAACAAAATTGTCTCCAATAACAATTAGTAATGATGTACCATCTCAAGTATTAATACAATCAAGTCTTAATAAGTTACCTCATAATAGTAATGTTACAGAAAAACAACAATTAACAGAAAAACAAATAATTCTTGCCAAAAAATATGTTTCAAAATGGCAGTATTGTGTTAACCGTAGAAAATCAAAATATATTGATGACATGTTTGAACATAATGAATTATTTCATCCCGAGTGCATTTCTTCATTATCTACTTCTCCATCATCAACAAAGTCTTTTAATTTTATATGTGATTATGATATTTTAGAAGAGTCAAAAGAATGGCAAAATAGACAGTTTATTTTAGCAGAGAAATATTTTTATATTTGGTTAAGAAAAATGTTACGTAAAAGGAGAAAAATTGAAATTGATCCTGTTGATAGTATGCCATGGTCAGTATTTATGCAAGTACACGGTACACCAAAAGCCACATTACAAAGTACATTTTCCTATTTAAAAGTAAATGGCAAGAAACCCATTAAAGTTCCAGTAAACCATTTAAATACTCAAGTTGATGATATTAGTGGTGAGATTGCCAACATGTTCGTTAAAAATGTTTTAGACACACAAAAAGATAAAATAATTGGAAATAAAATATTTTGGAAGTTGGCAGTAAATTATGGAGAATTACAAAACCATAATATTTTAGAAAAGAAAGTACAAACTATTATTTATGGTAAAACTGAATTCAGTAATAATCAAATACAAACTATACACACTGAACATAACATAAGTTTCATAAAATCAGTTCATAGTTGTGTTGGTTTACAAAATTGGACAAGAAGTGGATTAAATGCAACCCTTATTTTTACTAATACCTCTAAAGAAGATATGGAAACATTATTTAAACGCGTAGAATTAATTTTACAGTCTACGCCAATAGCTATACCTCTATTTATGATATTTTCTTCTAGTTCAAATAAATATGAAATAGAAAATTATCAATCAGTTTTAGATGCGTATCATGAAAATGATTATATTAATAATTACTCAATTTCTATGTGGGAAGGCCCAAAGACTATATTAGAAGCTATTGAATTCTTTTCTAAAAATTATGTGGACATTACTCCTGGTATGCGTTCAGAAAAACTATTTTATAATTTACTCAATTTCGCTCAATCATTCTATTTAAAAATGCGTCATTTACTACCAGAAGATAACCCAATTATAATTATTGAAAAATACAATCAATATTTAGATGCTTACATAAAACGTATGGGTAGAAATAATCATTTATTAGAAGAAATAGCACCAGAATTTATTCCTCACTACACTCAAAATGCCAATGAATTTTTAGAAAAATATTCAAATTTAAATTTAAATTATTTCGAAGCTACATTAAATGAAGCTCATCTATTACCTTTTAATACGTGGCCTCCCAATAATGTTGATGATTTAATTGACTATGTAAAAAAAATGTGTCAGCTTACAAACCGTAGATGTTGGTGTTTAGATATTTTGCAAACGCTACATTTGAATAGAAACACAGATTTAAATAATTGTTTATTAAATGCTAATTGGTTCGAAGTAATTGAAATGTGGATTCAAGGAGCTTTAGAAAAATGTTCCGATGTACAAAATAATTTCACAGTATTTTACAGTGGAGATCCAATAGCAGATGTATTAAAAACTGTGTTTTAAAATTATAGCACTAGTAAAGAATTATTATGTAAATTATTATAACCTAAGTTTGTAAGTAACTATTAAGTTACATTATAGGTCAATTATAAGGAATAAACAAATAAAGTTTATTCAAACATTTTCATTTTCAAATTGTTTAAATAATTATACTCTTAATAAGTAATATGTAATAAAAATGTAAACAATTTATTATATATTATATAATTTTAAAAATATGTATTTTTTTTTTACTAAAATTATTTATATTATGATACAATTAAAAAATTTATCAACAAGATTTACTATATTATTTATTAATACACTTATAGATTATAGTTTTTGATTGTTTATTAACTTTATTTGAACAACTCTTAAATTTTCAAATTTTAATCAATCTATCTTAGGTAAATCATAAAATAGTTAAAAAATTTAAAAGTTATTATTGCATTTTGAATATTTACATACATTTAAAGTCATAATCGTAAATATTCTTATATGGTAAAATTCCAAATATCAAAAACATATATATATATATATTTTTTTTAATTATAAATATATTATTTTTAATAATTAAATATATCAAGCAAGCACATGAGTAGGACCGGATTAAAGTTTTTGTCACTTATAGGCTATGATAATTATGCTGCCTATATTATAACATATTTAAATTGTAAGTTATTGTAATTCTTACTTCCAAAGTTCCAAGATACCCATTATTTTTAAATAATATTAGGTACATACTTTATAAATTTAATATAATAAACATTACATTTTTGATACATTTTAAATATATTTATAACAATATCTCAGATGATGTATATGTGTCTACAATTTTTATTCATTTTTAATATTATAATTTTTCTTGAAGTTAATAATGTAAATGACACTGTCTTTTTTATCACCTTTTAAAATTAGCTGCCCAAGGCTGTAGCCAATACAACCTAGGAGGTATTACGTCACTGTATAAGTTTAATGTTCTGTTATAAACATAACATTGATTAATAATTAAACGCATAGAACAATTATTTTAAAATTGTAGTTGATAGTGAATTCCATGAAGACTATGAAATCCATAACAATAAAATGGTAAAACGGATAAAAATAATAAATTCTATACGATTATTGGGTATATTATTAACACTGCTTAGTTTTTGAAATTTATATATTAATTTCAAATTTTATATAACAATAAGTAGGCATTGGTGTACAATTTTTCAGACGGTTTCCAAGATTTACTAATATCCCGCAAACCCATGAGTGGCATAGCATACTCAACCGCTAATGTTTTAAACTGAATGTTTAGTAATATAAATATACAATAATATTATCCGACACTCAAACCTATCCTCGAAATTGCCATGATAAGACGACAAGACAAAAATTATTATTCAATTTGTTTTAAATAAATAATACAAACAGGTACGGAAACACGATTAAATAATTGCTCATACCCATCGTAAACTTTTATGATTTATGAGTTCGGCAATTTACGAGTACTTACTTGTGTTATCTTTATGACAACCACCAAGTGTTTTGATTTAATAAAGTCATTTATTTTCAAAATAACATATTTTTACCAAAACACAATATACAGTTATATGCTTACAATTTTACTAATTATAATCTGAATAATATATTAAACAGATTGGTTTTTTATTTCATTATTAATTCGGCGGTGTCGTACCGATTAAATAAATCTGAAATAGATAACCACGATGATAACAGTAACACCGTAGTGGAAACCACACAATAATTATATATATTTGTTATTATGGTGAAAACTATCGATAACAATTAAGGTCATATAAATTACAAATACGGTCACCTTGATCGGCCGCCGCGCTACCGATGATCGCGCAGGCCAAACATACGAATATACGAATTGTGCGAAATCGTTGCGAATTTCACTCGCATGTTCAAAGACAGCGCTGCGGACAGTCAAACCGACCACGATGTTTGATATTGTTCTGTGATACTAAATCGAGTTATTAATTATACTATTTTACCCAGTCATCAAGATTACTGATGAAACCGTAAACGGGTAGACAATAGACATAGCGCATATTATAATATATGTCTGATTGAAACGACTGATTTTTATCACATGATTATTTATTACTTAATATTTCACAAAGTTTTATTTATTATGCCCAACAGATGGGCAATGGATTTAGTTCTATTGTTTAATATTTTATGATTTCATGACCACGTTCTCAAGTGAAGGTTTGTTGAGCAAGGTCCTTTTACTTACTGGGAAAACGAACTTTGAAAATCCAATAACAATAGGTACGCATGCCATATTTTAATAATTATTAACGTTGTTTTTAGTTTATTCGTATGTATGCTCAAAACTATTTACTTATTAATATTATGTTTGTTATCATTAAAAATATCGACCAATACACTCTCAATCATGACCGCAGCTTAGTATTAATTGTCTGTAACTCTTTTGTCGGATAATATATAACTGAATAGTTATTTTAATCTCTCTAAACTATACATTTTCCACACTTATTCAATATGGTTAAAACCAAAGGGTGATAAGGTTTTAGCTGTGTTAGGTGTTGAAACTCTTAATTCAACTTTATACCACAATACTCTAAAAAATGTCATTTTATTATTATACACTATTTAAACAAACTATGATGTGTACCAAATTGTAATTAGTTATTTAATTAATTTTTTTGTTTTTACATAATTATTGTTTTCTGTTTAGATTTTTACAAACATGCCAATATCAATATTCACGGTTGGTTTCTAATGTTTTGTGAATATAACCAATGATTTATATCAACTTCAAACATTTCAAACTCTGGATGAATAAAATTGAAACAACATTTTTATTTAACAAATATAAACAGTCTCAACAAATATTAATGAATAAGTTAATTGATATAGACAAATACAAACTCCAAGCTATTTCTTTAGCTGTTAAGTTAATTAATGACGGTAATGTTATCGCACTTCCAACTGACACAGTTTATGGATTAGCAACCGATGCCCAAAATCCAAGTGCTATAGCCAAACTTTACCGTATAAAAGAACGTAATTTACAAAAACCAATTGCTATATGTACTTACAATGTTACTGACATTTTTAATTGGGGTGAAATTGGACACTTGCCTTTAGGTCTTTTAGAATCATTATTACCTGGACCTGTTACAGTAGTATTAAAGAGAACACCTTCCTTAATCTGTGAATTAAACCCTAACGAATCAAATATTGCTATACGTGTACCAAACAGTGGCTTTGTTTGTAACATTGTGAAGAATCTAAAAAAACCAATTGCTTTAACAAGTGCTAATGAAAGTAATAAGCCAAGTACATTGAAACCAACAGAGTTTTTATCATTGTGGCCCAAATTAGATGCTATTTTTGATGGTGGTGTTATTGGCTCTTCACTAGAATCACGTCAAGGTTCTACAATAGTTGACTTAACAATAAAAAATCATTATAAAATAATTAGAACAGGTTCAGCATTACTAAATACAACACATAAACTACATAAATTTGGTTTAAAAGAATTATAATGAATAAGTTATTAGGGAAAATGTTAGTTGATAAAGAATTTAAAGATAAATCAAACAAAGTATTCATTATACAAAATATTGAAGATATAATAAATGAATTTCATTTAGAATTTTTGGATATTGAAGTAAAAGTTACAAGTTCTAATCATGTGGCAGATAAATTAATGGCTATTTTAGAATCATTGTTCCTACATGGTCTTAAAGAAACTTTTATCAGTCAAATATCTACAGTAATTGGTAATGATATCGATAAAAATGTAAATATACATTTTTGGCATTGTCTTCTTGTATTATCTCCAAGCGGTATTGTTGATCAAGTGAGAATACTCTTTAATATTTTATACATTAAATTTTTGATATTTGTAACTTATAATTTAATCATTTTCAGATTAATTCTTTAAAACATGTCACAACAGATATTGGTAGATGTCGAGCTTGGATCCGTTGCACACTTAATGATGGTGTATTTCGCAGTTACTTAATGTCTGCTGTTAAAGATCGTCGATGCATAATCAAGTTTTATAATAAATCTGCGATTTTACGTGATCATGCTTGTTCTGAAAAAATTATTCGTTTATTAGAAAGTATAGATCAGTATTATTTTGACCTTACTTTGAACTCAAGTCTTCTAAATACATGGCCAAACAAAACATTGCTTTTAGCTGGTTATTGGACTCCAGCTCTTAAAAATAATCCATTGTATAATAAAAATCCTCTAGTAGCTACAGCCGTAGATGTCAATGATACTAACGAAACAATATTAATAAATGATAAAAATCGGTCTGAAGGAAGCAATACATCGTCATTATCTTCATCATTTGATTCGGGATTTTTACATAAACCATCATCTTCCATTATTGATGGAGACATAGGATTTGATTTTATAATGAAACAACCATCGTCTTCATATAGTCATTTCAACAATATAAATTCTGATGATTCATTAATAAAAAAAGAGAGTTCTGAAGATGAAACTATTGAACCAAAAATTGATAAAGAAACCACAACACAAAATATACCTATTGAAAAAAAACTTGAAGATTTACCTGAAAAAGTACAAAGTTTCAATGAATTATTAGAATCGTATAATTTGAGAATGAAGAATATGTCAGATAATATTAAAGTAGATGATTTGTATAAACAATTAACTGTCCCAAAAATAATTGAAGAAAATCATTTCAATAATTCTGATTGTACATCGCAAAATGTAAGTAAAACACGATTTTTTGGAAATTAGTAATAATAATTATACTTAGTTATTTAATATTGTTAACAGGATGATGACGATTCATTTGATAAAGTTTCCATGCATCCTGATTATTTGAATTTAGAAGTAACTATTCATATTATTATTTATAATGTCTAAATTATGGTAACTGTGAATATTGTTTTAGCAATTAAAAAAATATTTGGAATATATGTTTATTCCTCCAAAAGAACTTGGTTTAAATTCTCAAGATTTTATGTGTAAAATTTGTAATGAAACAATTGGTGTTAATTTTGGCGATTATTTGTGAGTAAATAATAAAAAAAATCTTTACCACAGGCTATTATAAGTTTATAACTATACTAGATTTTAATGTAAATTAAATTATAACAATATAATTATTATGTTTTAAATTGTTTAGTAAGTGTAATTTTACGGCATGTTATTATTGTGTGCACTGTTTTGGATCAGAAACATGGGCAATACCATTGAAAATATTATTGGACTGGGATTTCAATCGATATCCAGTGTCTCATAGCAGTTCAACATTTTTAAGTGAAATACAATACCATCCATTGTTTAATATGAGAAGTATCCATCCTAGAATTTATAAAGCTAATAAAGAGATGCAAAAATCTAAAGTTAGTTTTTTTATAAATATATTTAATTAATTTAAAATAAACTATCCATTGTTAAATGTTATAGAAATTGCGCTGGCAAATGTTTTACTTATATCATTACCTATCTACATGTAAATATTACAACATTGAAGAGCTGTCCAAAGAAATCTGGCCTCGTGTATATTTTTTTAACAATATTCACCTGTATTCATTTGCTGTAAGCTGAGCTTGCAATCTTAAACAAAGTTATTATGCTATAAATTTATTTTATTTGTTTAGGATCTTCAAGAGATTTATTCCGGTACATTATTTACATTCCTTGAGAATAAGATAGAAACAAGTCGAAATCATGTTTATCATTGTGCTGTGTGCAGTCAAAAAGGCTTTATATGTGAAATTTGTAGAAATCCTAAAATTATTTATCCATTTGACCGGGATGTAAATTACAGAGTAAGAATAATTTAATTAGTTACATAATAATTGCTTTTTTATATAATATATCTTAGTGGCCTAAATAACGAGTTAAGTGAATTGCCAACACCTACTAAATGACAGAAATAAAAAAAAACTTATGTTCAGTCATCATTGGAATAAATATCACAAATACAAATTGTAATTTTTTTTAAATATGTATTAAAGAGATTTATTTATTTCTCAAATTATAAACTTATAATAACTTCCTTCAATATAATATTTACTAATAGAATACAGCAAACAAGCTCTTGTTTGGTTACTCTCAAAGTGTCGTGCATTTGCATATGAATTTTCAACATAGTCAATCGGGTTATTATCAACTTAAACAGGAATCAAAATTTGCACTAGTTTATTATATCCACAAAGTTTAATTTAGTCGTGCTTAATAGTTTGTAATACCATTATCCAAAACTGATTTATTGTTTAAATTACCAGCAGGTAATCTTCTATTGATTTTCTTTGGAAGTGATCAACTAATACTCAATAGCACCATTACATATTTGTAATGGTTTTATCTTATTAACTTATTTAGATTCTCAGATATATTAATGAAGATCTAACTCAATATACAAAAATAAATATTATATAATATGTATATAACATAAATGATATAATATTATTATCGCTATTATAATTTCAAAATTGCATTAATTATCATGAAAAATCTAAAATCAATGATAATTACAATTTCCGGAAATTTTGCTGTTTTTTCCTCATTTATTTAGTACTTTTTCTTCTCCCAAAATGAGATAAATAAAATGCCAATTAGATGCAATTTACTATCGAAAACATATCTTATTTATCAGACTATTATTTCTACCAAAAAAGTGTCTTCATACATAAAAAAAATCTCAATATTCAAATTTTAGAAGCTTATAAAGAAAAAATGTTAGTCATGATTTTCAAAATATTTTGTAAAAGCATTAGGTAGTATATGATTAGTCTTCGATAACATTTTCAAACCAATAAACCAAAAATTGCAGAAAATAATAAATTTCTGAAGTTCAAAGCTCAATACTTGGTCAGAAAATCAACCAATTGTTTCCAAATTTTTTTTTTTAATGTAAAATACCTATGTTGAAACTCAAAAAAGTCCCTACGATCAAAACTCAATTAGTTATCACGAAATAAAAAAATTTAAAATAACAGTAACCATAATTTTGTCAATTTTCCATTATTTTTCATTTCCTTGCCCAAGGAAAAACTTTTGAGAAATTCGAAAAATGAGCTAAATAAAGTACCAACTAGATAAAATTTGGTATGGAAAAGGTACTTTACTTGTGGTAATCAAACCATTATTTCTACCTAAAAAAAGTGTCTTCGACATAAAAAAAAACATTATTGTAAAATCAATACATTCCTCGCTTCGCTCAGAATCTAAAATATAACAATGAAAAATGTGATTTGTATATACATAAAAAAATCAGATTTGACAAATATGTAATAAATTAAAAGGTATTGATGGGAAAACCTAATAAGACATCAGGTGCTGTACTAATACTGTTTATATTATATGTATGTATCAAGCATTGCCTTTATTATTATGACTATCATCCTTCCTATTATAATTTACAGTGTTATTATTTAACGTTAATTTTTAGTCAAAATTATAGAGAACCAGTTGAATATTTTGTCACTAAAATAAATTTGTCAAACAACACGATGTTAGATAAAATGATATGATTTTGTAGAAGGGCCATAATTGTATATCAAAAACAAAAAACTTTCTAGAAAATTAAATCTTAGCTATGCTACTGAAAATCAGTATTTAATTATCATAATTTTTTTCTTAATAAAAGTTGATGAAAAATTATAAATGGAATTATAAAAGCTTGTTTCCTTAAATGTTTATAATAACTGGAATAACATTATTAAATTTAAACACAATTAGTTAATATTTTATTATTAAATAATTCACATTATATACTTAAATGATAAAATTATTTTAATTTTAGTGTCGCCATTGTAAATCACTTTATCATCATAAGTGCTATGAAGAGATAAAATTATGTCCAAAATGTGAAAGAGAAAAAAGTAGAAAAATTCTAAAAACATGTAATAGCGATAAAGACGAAGAAAGTAATTAAATTTGGATAAATACAACTATTAGTAAGAACCTAACTATTATTATATGTTACATATATGTAATCAGTTCTTACACATGTATAAATATTAAGAAATTGTTAATTATAAAATTTCTTTATTCTTATATGCTTTGTTTGTAATTATTTCAATGACGATGTTATTTTATTTTAATTTAAATTATTACCGATATATATTAACATATTGTATAATTGCATTATATTCTTTATATTTTATATTAAAAAAGTATTTAAAGTATCAAATAAAAACTACATTTTTATATGAAGGTATTTGGTAGTATTTAATTATAGTAAATGCATTGTTTTTTAATATACAAATCAATTTTTATATAACTAAGTGTGAAATTACTTAACTTGTCCAGTATCTATTGGTACATGTTTAAAGTTTTGAACTAATCTATATCAAGGGATTGAAGAATGCTCTCAGTTTTAACAAAATAAAATAGCATTTTTAGGTAATTGTGGAAGGCTTGTGCCAACCTATGAGTAAGCTGTATCTTGAGCACTGAAATATGTATTTAAATCACTATGTCATACCCGACTACCACAATAATTATTATATAACAATTGATATACTTTCTATTCTGATTATTATCTGATCTAAAATATTTTCAATTTTTATAATTTCATATCAACTATAATAGTATATATGTTATAAAAAAAATTACCAAATTAAAAATTATTATATTAAAATTATTAATTAATATTTAATTAAAATTAAATATTATTAGTTAATAAAAACATTAAACAAAACATTCTATATTATAGTCTATTGTTTATTTATATTTAATATTTTTAATATGGAAGTTATTTTCATACTATAAACATAATAAGCAGCTTTTTATTTTATTCTTCTAATTGTATAAAAGCATCATTCATGTTATCCACTGTTGTTGACAAATTTAAACATCTTTCGTCTAAACAATCGTCCACATACTAAACAATAAAGTATATTAAATAAGTTACAATCCTTTAGATCAAAAACATATTATAAATCAAAATGAGTGTTTATAATTGTTACAAATTTACCTCGATATCTATTGAATCATTATTACTGTAAATAGAGCTTGGTAATGATTCCGTAGAATCGGATGAAGAGTTATTATCACAATAATGATAGCTACAACTATCAGTAAGTTTGGCATTCTGAAAAATATACATATTAGGGTTTAAGGTTATCCTTGATTTTATATTTAAAAGTTGTGTTTTATGTCTAAAATATTTTAATCAATTAATAACATAACTATAAATAGGCAATAAAAATCTAATATACTTTTGATTCCAATTTATTTCCATTATTGAATGTATCTAATACGTTAATAATATCCTAAAACAAATTAATGTATATTTATGATACATGATTTATATTAGGTAATAAAAGATATATTATATTTACAATAAAAAAACCAATCTTACATTGTTTTCATTTTCTGTTGTATCTTGACTCAGTATTTCATATTTCATAGTATTTTTTAATTTTCTAGTTGTAAAAAAAGTTTTCATTCCTTCTTTTATCTATTAGAAGTAAATTTCATTATAAATTTGAATATATATGTATTGTGTATATTATATAGAATACTAAATTATATGTTATTGTTTGAAATAACTGAATTTTCAATTTATTTTTAATACCTTTATTTTTCAGTACTACAAAAAACGTATTATAATAAGTATATAATTTTATTTTACATTAATTTAGAAATTAAATCAATTAATATTGTAAGAAAAATTAACATTAATATGGTATTAACTAATAAAATAATAGATAACCTTTATTATATAAAATTCCAACTATAATACAACCTTCCATAATAACATAGGCATTAGGCGCACATAGAAAGTGCTAGTGTCCTAAATCTCAAATAAGCACTTCTAGTATTAGGAATGATCATGGTTGAAGCTAAGATTTAGCCGCTTAAATTATTTACATATCACTGGAGCTCCCTTAATAAAATACATTAGGTATGTATAAACTTGTAACATATGGATGTATAGTAAATACATAGGTGTATAAAAAAATGTAGTTATAATATACCTATATAAATATAATATTATTTTTGATATTTTACATTTTTACTATCACATATATTTTATTGTGTTTATTATTATCTGTATGCTATTAATTAGTAATATATAGACCTTATTGTAATATTGTAACTATGATCTTATTTATTGTGATTGTAACATAAACAGACAACTGTATAGCTTATAAAAAAACAAATTCAAGAAAAATTATATTATTCATAGACAGTAGGCGTAGTATGAGAGGGAGTTGGGTGGAATGCTTTAAGTCCCCTCCCTCGTTATTTAATTATTTTATTAAAAAATATCTAAATTAATATATAGGTATATACAAAGAAACAATGAGACTCAAGTCTCCCTAATTCTTTGGGCCGTACTATGCCTATGGCCATAGACTCATAGACCCATAAAGTTATAAAGATATTATTATATCTTTATAGGTCTATGATATTAGTAGTTAATAATTCACTGAGGAATATTTGAAAGTTTTTTTTTATTCTTATTGTTTTGTAATACTGTAAAATATGATAGACATTAGACTGGTAATAATTCAGTATACTCTTCACTAAATTATCTACAACGTGAGAAAGACCTTGCTAATCGAGTAGATGAAAAGTGATACTCAATAAATTTACTTTGTCAAATCAAAAACTTAATCTTGTTTAAGTTTAATAACCTATAAATTCTAGGTTACATTTTTTGTTACGTGTTTTATTTCATTAATTCAATAAAATCTATTATTATTTTCTAATGTGAGGTGTCAATAAGAGCTATACCCCCATTGGCCTGATTAAATAATTCTAGCACCTCTAAATTCATACCTAATGTGCGCCTATGTCAATATGCATATCAATTTAAAAAAATAGGAAATAATAAAATCGTAAATGTTTAAAAATTTAAACACACCTCATGTTCTTCATTTTCCATATAACTGTTTTTAGTTAGTTCTAATTCTATAGATAATTGTTCATAGGAGCCAGTATTTGCACTATCTGATTCATCATAGCTGCTAAACGTAAGATCAGATTTCGGTGAAGTTCTTAACCGATCAAAACTGCAATTATCTGTAGTTTGTGATTTATTAAACAAATTTTCGTGTGTCTCATCTTCAGTTGATCCATATCCACTACACATTGTGAGGTCTTTTATATTTATGATTTCCTATATTTATATATACATATATTTAAAGTAGTTAAATACACTAATATATTATTTATGTTATAGTAATTATAATTATTAATATATTCGGTATATTTTAAGTTTATAAAAAAAACACCTATTATAAATTTATATTTTAAATGGACAAAGACATATTTAATAAGTAACAGAGAATCTCTTAACTAATAGATAAATATATATTAAACTACTTTTATTATTATTTAACTTGAGGTTAAGTCTCAGAAAGTTCATATTATGTTATAAAATTGACAAAAATACAATTGTACCTACTTATGTTGTACTATAGATACCTATGCTTAAAGATTGAATTTCATTGTCTCAGAGTAAAAACAATTTTAGAAATTTTTATAAATTAAACATTAAATAATATAATATTTAATTTGATATACTCTAAATACATACAAGTTTAAATACATAGATCAAATTCAGTAGGTAATAATTTAATAGTAGTTACATTTCCAATTTCGCTCTGTTCTAAATTAACATTTTCTGACCATGAATCATTTTTTGGAACAACTTTTTTTTCAATTGTTTCACTTGGACCTTCATTAACTATTAAGATTTCAGATTCAGTTTTTTTTATGCGACAGTAAGTTCTTTTAAACGCTAAAATAATACATTTATGACAATTAAACTAATTTAAAATAACGTTACTACTAAAATATAAATTCACATGCAATTTATTATTTTATAAGCATAAAATACATTGAATAATGAATATACCTATATGATTAATTAATTTTTTTAAAATTAAAATGAATTTGTATTACCTATTTATTATACATTAAGTATAATAATATGTGCTTAATTAACCCATCTAAAACACTCAGTTATGTTTTCAGTATATTATAGGTACTATTATATAGTATTATCTATATATGACTATATAAGCGTATATAGATGTATATATATATATATATATATATATATATATATATACAGGGTGAGCAGTGCCACAACTAAGTTATGCGGGGTCCAGGTGCGAACTATTATTTTTACATAATATCCATTTATTTGGATCCTTGGGGGCCCCATATAGAGTTGTTTTGTTTAACATGTGGGGTTCTACGCACTCCAGGCCCCCCACTAATTGCGGCACTGAGGGTGAGTCTCGAGGATTTGACAAATGAAGTAACTCCGGTTCTCTGCTATATTTTGTATAAAAAAAATTTTTAAATTATTAATATACCCATTGAAGTTAATGAAAATATAATATTTTAAATACTAGTTTTACGATACACTCGTATATAATCGGTACCTAAGCATTTATATTTTAAATAATATTTTCATTAACTTCAAAAAATCATTAAAAATAAATGAAATTTAAATTATTTAATTATTTTATACAATTATTATACTTCATATAAACCTTATAACATAACTTAAACCTATAATTTGTAAATTCATATTTTTAATAACTGTAACTCGCCAACCTATCTAATTGAGTTATAATTACTAATTCTATATAATAAACACAATTATGTTATATAATATGTAAAATAATAATTAATAATATTTATATATTATGTTTTTTAAACAAATATTGTAGAAGTTTTACATACATAATAGGTGCTATAACTACCTAACCTAAACAATGCATAATAGACCCATTAAGTCGAATTACAACAAAGTTACACATAGTAACAAAGTTTAAACTTTTAAGTCATTAAAATAATAATTATAATTACAATTATTTTATACATATAAAAGTAAATGTCATAAAACTTATATGAAATGTTCAACTTGGCGTCTTTAAAATTAAATTTTAATCAAAATAATGTCTATAAACAAAAAGAAATACCTAACACATCGTAAAACTAATACATTTTTCATTTTGTTTATAATCTAAAAATATTAGATTACCTACCAATAGGTAAGTATCCAGTGTTTGAATTAGTGGAGGATGTGGGAGGACAGACTACCTATCTCTTCTTTTTTTAAAAAAATTTAGCGTACCCTTTCTAATGTTTTGAAGTCCCTATGAATTAGGTTTAATTAAATTTTTGCAAGGGATGCTACTTTTTCTCATAGTCTCATAGTCTTAGAGTTATATACAACCAAAACTAACTGAACAAGTATGCGTGAGATGGTGATTGGTGAGTAAGTCATTCTTTATCTTCATATTCACAGTTGATTTTGTTATTGTGTTCCGAACATAAAATTTTTTTTGACCTAACTGTTAAAACCGTATAGACATTCTATGAATATGATGATGTCGCATTATTATTATAGATAACCGGTAACCATATATGTAAATTGTATATCTCACACCAGCTTAATTATTTACAATACCACTTTCCAGTAAGGGTAACATACTAACACAATATAGTTAAGTACTGGTCTTTGGTAAAGTTGTAAGATTAATTACACTTTACACTAATAACAAACTTACACACTACATGCTACACGTTAAAAATAATGTGCGCTATAGTATATTAATTTTTATAACACGTATCTAAAATTTTACACATTTTTAAAATTAGGTAGGTAAGTAAAATAAATATTAACATACAGAGTGATCAAAATTTCGTGCTACAATTACATACGTTTTCAATGTCATTTCCGTTATTTTTATGACAAAATTCTGATCACGTTATATCATATATATATATATATATATATATAATATTAGTTATGTTATATAATATATTCTTACTCCAATATGCCACGACAAATGCGACGATTAACAGTAAGCAGTCAAACCAATTCATGTCTGCGACGTTACAAGCATAAATTGTTTAAAAATAATTTTACTTATAACAATAGCAATAAAAAAGCACCTACTAAAACAACGTAACGAAACAAAATGGACGTGAGAAATTGGGTTCCATCAACAACAATTCTACATCGACGAATACCATAGAGGATGAGTCTACCGGTGCGATATTCTCAGGGACTTTAGAGTTTCAATTAAACGATTGTCATAGAAAGGACGTTGTAAACAACTAAACTAGATCGTTGCGAATCAATATTAATTTAATTATTAATAATAGATATACCTACCTATAAATAAATGCGATTAAATATTGGTTCAATTTTTGTTCTTATTAAATTAGAACCAAGAATTATACAGGTAGGAAAATGTATCAATTCATTTTTTTTTTTAATATGGGACCGTAAAAGTTTTAATTTTATTTCAGAAGATTTAATATGAGACCACACATCAGGAATAAATTGATTTTTACCTTGTAGTCAGTAGCGTATTTAGGATTTTATCAAGGAGGGGGGGGGACTAAGATAAAGTCCTTTCATTCTGTCACCATCGTAAACAATGCGTTTTAGATTAGCAATTTCGATATTCAAATTTCCTTTAATTTCGTATTATTATAGGAAGTTATGCAAAATAATTTATTTTATATCAGTTTTCGAAAAATATCACTAGAAAAAATAGGAGATCTATCCCCATATCCTCCGTAAATACGCCACTGCTTGTAGTTTTATGTCAAGTCTATTCGTAGGTATAGGGTATAACTGTATAAATATCAACAATAAATGCCAGTTTAGATATCCAAATTTGATTTTTGTCTAACAAAATGACTAACGAACAGATAGGCATCAAAATCGAACAATGAGTCAATAAGAATATTATTTTATAGTTTTATACGAACGTAGATAACTTTAAAACGTTTTTTATACAGTTTGAAATTTTCTCAAGTCGATACCAACACGTAATAAAATACTTGATATGTATTTGATACGTTTTTAAAATTTCAGTTGATATTTATAAATATCAAATATTCAATTACTTACTATAGTAATTGCATACAATTTATGTCGGGCTGTATGAAATTAACGCACGGGTCAGCGGTTGCCGGCTAGAGAACATTTCTACCAAAAGCATACACTATTTGACATTTGTGGTAGATAAGCAGAGTAATCGGACCATTATTACTGCCCGAAACAGTATCATCAGACTTTTAAAAACACTAAATACAATAACATTTTTCCGTCATATTTTGGTAGGTAGTTTTCCTTCTCCCAAAGAAAAACTTTTGAGAAATTCGAAAAATAAACTAAATAAAATACCAACGAGATGCAATTTTCTACTGAAAGCATACCCTATTCATGATAATCGGACCATTATTTTTGCCTGGAAATGTCTACAGATATAAAAAAAGCACACATTATTATAAAACTAATATAATCTTTGTTTCGCTCAGAATCTAAAACGTCCTTAACGTTTGTGCCAGTCTATTATATAGGTACTTACTAAATCTTTAGAAATATTCGTGATATTTGTTTGTACCTATGACCCTATGTTTATTATACATCATATTGTGATAGTCAGTAGGCCTAGTTAGTCAGAGCCATAGCAACCAAATATTGCATTAGGGGCAAAACTTTAAAATGCGCCCCCTTTTGAACTTTAAATTAGGATTAATTCAAAGAAAATTTATAAACTATAATATAAATAAATAAATTATCGTTATTTAGTAATTTTATTTAAATTAATAACTCATTAATTAAAAAAAATATTTCTATTAGGTGTAAGTTTAAAGTTTAATTTACCTTATATCCCCTTAAATTGTTGCGTTCGGAGCACAGGCACCTTTCGCCCCCCCCCCCTTGCTACGGCAGTAAACCTTATTTACACGATAGTCAAAAATAATTATTGTACTATCACTAGTACACTCACTAATAAATTACAAAAAGTATACTAATTACTATTTACTAGGTATATTTTAAAATAATACTAGCCAGTATACCAGTATATTACCTGTATTATTGGTACTATTTAATCAGTCTTGTAAAAAATACTTTTGAAAAAGTATTTTAATACTAATATTTAAATTGGAATAAATTTGTATTCTAAATACTTTCAAAATTTTAAAGTATTTGAATAGAAATACTTGTTCGAGCAACGACGCTAGTATGGCTTCTTGCTTACAGCTATTCTGAGTGACCGTGCTGTTATCGCGGGCTTTTACGCTCGCTGACTAGTCGTCGTATACGACTAGACATAATTATAATAATTAAGTACACTACGAACTGTTTACGGGCTGCTCCCGGTCGTATGTGTGCCGTATGTCACGGTTTTTTTTCTATTTTTTTTCAACATTGAAGAAAATCTTTTCCATTGTGGACGGACGCTGGATTTTCAACGATTGATGGTTTTTTGTTCCCAATACTTGTTGACTGGGTATGAAGGACACTGGATCGTAATTTGTAAATGTCAATTTTTATCATTGTTAAAAATCATTTTGTAATCAGCAATTTTATACAAGTATTTAGTTTTAAGATACATTGTTTTAAATTTGGGCGCCCACTGATGTATAATAATTTTAAAATATTAATACAATCATTTTATTAATAATATTATTTTGGTTAAGAGTTTAATTTTTATGTTCGCGAGTGCGTCGCCCACACCAGGCGATTTCGTCTTAAGGCGAGCGACGTGCTAACAATACTCTTTCGTTAATATTAAATATATTAACTAGTATTTAAAAAAATAAAAAATATCTACTAAGTTTACCCAGTTGAATATAACAAATAGTTACATTACATGAAAAATACTTGTTATTTTCATAACCTTCAGTTCCGATGTACAATGTACATTGCTAAAAAATGGCAAGGAAATGTGTAAAAATTATGAATTTTTCATAGTAGCTTAATTTTATAACGTATAAAAATAAAATGCAAAGAAAAAAATTTTATCGGTGCCTATTTTAATACAAGTATTTTTTTTTCGTATAAAATACTTTTAAAATGTATTTAAAATACCGAAAAATACTTCAAAATGTATTTAAATACTAGTATTCAAATACTTTTATTCGAATACTTTACAAGACTGTATTTCATTAATTAAAGTTTTTTAAGCTTCTAAGATGCATCTATTTTTTTAGATGTGTCCATAAAAATTATTATTATTTTCGATTACAATTTTTAATTTTTTTTTTCAAATTATACCAACTAATTTTTAACTTAAATGATTTATTAATTTAATATATAAAATATAATAATATATTAACAATTTAACAATAATACAAATAAAACACGAATATATATATGTATACAAAGGCGCAGGAACTATTTTTCTTGTTGGGGGGCAAAAATTTAAGGAAAATAAAATAAAATACAAATACTTACTGATTTTTGTAAAATAGGTTTAATTAATATTTTGTTGATTAAACTAATAGTCTTTACCTAATTTAATTTTGAATATAAAATTAGAAACAATTTTAATGTTTTACATTTTTTAATTTTATTTGTTATACAACTTTTCAAAATTCATTTTATTACATATTATATTATAAAAATATTAAAAATAATAAAAATGTAATTTAAATTTAAACTATAATTCTAAAATGTTTAAGTATTAAGTGTATAACTATGATGACAAATTTTTAGGGGGGCAAAATTATAATTTGCTCCCTGACATATTTAACGGGGGGGGTCAAATGCCCCATCTGCCTCCTCAGCTCTGGCGCCACTGTATGTATATATATATATATATATTATAACCTAAAAAAAAAATTTCTGACCGCACTGGTTTTATACTTCAATAATGTTTTTGATAAAATAAATATATGAGAATTTTGATTGGACTTATTTGTTTGAACTATGAAATAGTTTAAATGCACATAATTAAGTTTTTAGTGTACTTATCCTAAATTAATATTTACTAATGCCTACGGGACACCAATAGGGATTTAAATTTTTAAGTCAAAGATACGTACATCCGATTTACTTGATACTTTAAGTAAAATACTAAAATATATTATTTTATCAGGTATTATTTAATATTTATTACTAAAAATAGCTAGGCTGTGTGAAATGTTGCTATAACTAATTTGAGCTACATACTTCCATAACTGTATAGATACTTGCTGTTATAATGCTACGCTTTTAAGTATATCATTGATTAAAGAATAGTCAATAGCTAATTAATTAATATACACCAATTATAATGATATCATAGTCATACATATTGTGTACCAACATAACATCAACAACACACCCACTCACCACAAAAACAGTCGTGAGACCTGGGTTTCATAGAACCAATGTCATGTTACTACTGTATATATATTATATAAATATATTTAATTAAGGATCCAAATGTTTTTGACACAAATTCTTAATTAATCGATCGATAGTAATACAATTTATAATATTTACCTTTAATTATTTTTGTCTTATATATGAATTATAAAATAATATGTTTGATTACATATTAATAATAAAAGTACTATAAACAAAAACTTGATTAAGATGGAAGATAAGTTTACAATACAAAATGTACATTATAATATTAAATATGTACCTAACACAAATTAATTATAAAAATAAAATGTAAATATTATAATATGTTGAGATTATATGAAATGAAACAGATTAATATACACAAATTTAATTTACTGAAAATAGTAAACTATTAAAATGTTATATTAACGTATTAGGCTGTGTAGAAATTTGATTATATGGATTTTTAGGATGTTTTTTCCGTTTAATAGTATTTATTATTTTTTTTAACAAATTTGACGTGGCAAACATCTAAAGAAAAAAAAATGTTATTTAACAAATCGATGGAACAAATTTAAACATGTAATAATGTATATTTACCTCAATATTGGCAGCCAAATAAAAATTTAAAATAGGAAATGCTAATAAACTAATAAGATAAATTCGTTGTTCTTTCTCATAATGTGAATTGCTTAGGTTGACCATATCAAATATATGTGTAAATATAGGAAATGTATTAAGTTGTAATATTAACGTGAATAAAGTGAGTGACATGATGACAATTGTAAAAGATACTTGAAAAAAAACAAAATAACATAAATAATAATTAAAAAATCGTTAAACATAAATAAAATATTCTCACAATTTTTGTAAAAAGGTTTTCGATGAGGATATCCCTTATTTAATACAAATGCTAATATTATATATTGGTATGAGCTGGTTATAAACAATGTAGTATTTTCCCAACACGTTATTACATCATCATCAGACCATGCAGGCATTGTAGGTGTATACCTAAAAATGTAAAAATTAAATTACCTTGAAACTTAGTAATACTGTAATTAAACACTAAGGAAATAATATTATATATTATCATTACTTTATTGTGTTAAATACAGTATACCTCTATATATGATTACAATATATAATATTTGTAATTAATGTATGCAGCAACTGCATATATAAATTCAAATTATTATTAATTGTCTATGAATGAAAATTCGTACTAAAGTTTTTGTCAGAATATATCAATAAAGTGTGATTATAATAATATAGCATAGGTGTGTTTAGAAATATGGCCATGACCCGCAAAATAAATTCTTTGATAAATTTAAAGATATGCCATAAAAGTTAATTATTAATTAGAACGATAAAATAAATAGAACTGTACTAGGTGTTTTAGTCTAAAAAAAAAAATTATTATTTTGTTTTTATCGTATTATTATTTTATTGTATTTCATTTTCAAATTCTATTAATTATTTTTAAATTATTATTATCTATTATTTATTTTTTTTAAATAGTCAATAAACATTGTAATTGCCCAAAATTATATAATTAAAATTTCAAAAATTAAATGTTCTTTAATACAAATTTACGTATATTAAATTCTTAAATTATTAATAATTATTATTTAATTATTAAATATTTGTATTAAATTCTGAGCGAAGCAAGAAATGTATTGGTTTTCCAAAGTTTTTTTTTTTTTATTATATAGGTAATATACAAGTGTGGTAAAATTTTTAAACGGATTGGTTGAATTTTTGGCCAGTATAGTGCTTTAAACTTTATTCTAAAAATGTTTAATATTTCCTACAATTTTTGATTTATCGGTCTGAAAATTTTATACTACTTAATCTTTTCACAAAATTTTTTGAAAATCGTGATTGACAATTTATTTTTATAAGCTTTTAAAGCTAAACTACCGAAAATCAGCAAAATTACGGTTTTCTTTATTTTTAATTTATTTATTTCATGATAACTAATTAGGTTTTGATCATAAAGACTTGAAATTTTTTTGAGTATTCACATAGGCGTTCTACATGAGATAAAAAAAAAAAATTGGAAACGATGGAAATTTTCTGACTAAACATAGAGCTTCGAAATGTTTTCCAAAAAATATTTCCTGCGATTTTGGGTTTATCGGTTTGAAAATTTTATAGACGACTAATCATATACTACTTAATCTTTTAACAAAATATTTTAAAAATCGTGACTAACAATTTTTTGTATAAGCTTTTATAATTAAACTACCGAAAATAGGCCAAAATACGGTATCCGTTATTTTAATTTTTTTTATTTCATGATAACTTATTTTGTTGTAATCGTAGGGACTTGAAAATAAATGTTTTTTCTTGAGAAGCGGAAAATCGGCAAAATTACGGTTTGCGTTATTTAAATTTGTTTTTATTTCTTGATTACTAATTGAGTTTTGATCGTAAGAATTTGACATTTTTTTTGAGTACTAACATAAGTAATATTTACATTTATTAAAATTTGGAACGGATCGGTTGAGTTATTGGCTTTGAATTTTTTCCAAAAATGTTTAATATTACCTACAATTTTTGGTTTAACGGTAGGAAATTTTTATAGAAGCATACTATTTAATCTATTTAAAAAATATTTTGAAAATCATAACTGCCAATTTTTATTATGAAATGATAACCCTTTGAATAATGATGGTAGGGATTTGAAATTCATTTTAATGTGGTAAAATTTTAGAATGGTTTATTAGTGTAGTGTAATATAATTTGTTTTGCTCAGAATCGTATTTTCTAATGCAATATCATTGCATTCAAATTGTAAGTATAATAAACCACAAATCTCTCCGAGGACCGAAGGGACAAAAGAAGTAACGTCCACAATCGACCTACTCATTTTTTTTTTTATTTACGTTTAAAAATGTATAAAGGTATAAATATATATTATTCATATTTTGTTCTATGTAACTTTATTAAAATTAAAAATAATTAATTTATATTATTACAATTTTAAACTTGCCTATGGTACCTATATAGGATATATAGTATAATATAATATGATCTCCCTAAATCATATATACTTATAATATATGAGGTATATTATTAGAAATAATAATCTTCATAATAATAATAATAATAATAATAATCTTATATTTTACAATTTAATGTAATATAAGATGTACTTTTTGTAACTATTAAAACAAAGTCTGTGAAAATAAAAACTATTTACTATTTACTATTTAAAAATGTTTTTAAATGTATAATGTGTTGCCTAACTCAATCAATACATACTTAAAGTTACATATTGGTACTTACAGTACCTAGTATTAAACACGTTTTAATTATAACTGCATGATCTAATTAGGCGTAAAACTAGGAAAGAATAAAATTATAGGTAGGGTAGGTACTTGCCAATTTTGAAGTTGAAGGTAATATAGAGATCCTTGTTGTATCAGTGCACAAATCAATAGTTGCAAGAATAATGGAACTAAATTTTTTGGTGTTAATATTCTGGACAATGGTCGATGAGGATGAACTTTGTCAGTAGGTTCAGTATCACCCATTACAATAGCTAATGATGTAGTAAGAATAAAATCAAAATATAGAAATTGGAAGTTCCCCAACATAATACCTCTCTAAATAAAAATGTACATTATAAATTAATTAATTACCATAGACAATATTATGTACCACTCATATGTAATTGTTATTTGTTTAATGATAAGGAAATAAATATTAATTATGATAATATTATACTCACACTGTAAAGTAAAACTAATGTGATGAATTGTATTAAACTATAGCATGTCATATATTTAAATATACCAAAACTAGTTACTAAAGCACATCGTCCTTCTCGTATCACTTTCGTTACACATGTAACATTTGTTATTTGAGAAGTAAAAGGGGCTGCTATTGACGCTTCTGCTTGAGAAAGTGATATGCCCACATGAGCAACTTTTAATGCCTAAGAGTAATTGTTTTTACATCATATTTAATTTTTAATTTTTTTTTATTTATGTAAAATATGCATATAATATAACATACTCCAGCATCATTTGCGCCATCTCCACACATAGCTGTCACATATCCCATACTTTGAAAATACTCTACAAGCCTCACTTTTTGATCTGGTAACATTCTTCCAAATACAAGACCTTTAGAAACAATATAAGGTAACCAATTTGGAAAATCTGATTCTAAAACAGACCACGACTTTCCATCAATTCCATAACACAGATTTTCGGAAAGAATCTATAAAAAAAAAATGTAAGAAAATAATTAACATTTAGTAACATTTTGTGTATAATTACATCCAAAATATGCCCTGAAGAAGATTCAATTTTCACTTCCGCTTTATTTAAATCAGTACTAGGTGTTGCAGTTATTATTGCAAGACTAACATCAGATGGAATCATAGAACAATCTTTTGCTACACTCAATCCAGTATGCAAATTATCTCCTGTAAAAAATGTATTCGATTTTATATTTTAAAACAAAAGAAAACCAAGTAATATTATATAGGTAAATATATAATAAATACTAATTATTATAATATAAAATAATACATTATATTATTATATAATCTCTAAATTTTCACCTGTAACCATAACACATTTGATGTTAGCTACTCTCAATTGTTGGATTACTTGAGATGATTGCGGTTTAAGTTTATTTTGCATAACGAGAAATCCAAGAAAAGTTAAATTGCATTGTATCTTTACAACATATTTAAACATATAGTTATTAAAATTAAAAATATTTTTAAAATAAGTTCCATATAAATATAAATAGTATAAAAATTTACATCTTCTAATTTAAGATGATACAATGATTTCCAGTTAACTTTTTTTGGTAAATTTTTATATGCCAGTGCTAATATTCGGTATCCTGACGAACCAAATTCTTCCAAAACTGAGAAAATATTTGTTGGAACTAATAAAAAAATATATAATAATATATACATATTTTCTATCTATTAAAATATTTAAAAAAAAGTAATTATGCTTATTTTTTAATTACTTGTTTCTCTCAAGCAGTTTTGTATAATTTTTTCTGGAGCTCCTTTACAGTAAGCTGTATAACTTCGACAACCAAGTACTTGGCCAATAACACACATACTTTGTGTTTTAGAGTTAAATGGAAATTGATGTACAATACCAATTTCAATTGGAGGCTATTAAAATTAAATTTTGTGTTTTTAAAATTAATCATGTACTATGTACAATTTTAGTGTTTTTATTAGTATTAGATAGTAGATATTATCTTACTTCATCCAAACATGTTTTAGGTGATCTCACAATTGAAGGTAACAAATTATCAAATTGTGAGCTATCTGTTCCTGACTCTTCTAATTCCTGAATATTATAATAATAATATTTATAGTATTTAACACTTTTAAATAATAAATTGTTTAATTATTCAAGTATAATAATACACTTATATACATATTATAAACGTCATACAAGTATATTACCCATTTGGTAGCATTAAACATGCTCAAATCCAATGGATCGCCTGCCAACAAACCTTGAATGTGTGTTAACGAATGACAAGTTGCCATTGTAGCCATTACTGGAGATTTGACATCTATGTGGGACAAATCTTTTACTAAATGTTTAGATATATTTGTAAAAGGTTGGAGACCATCATAAGGCAATAGACCATAGAAGTGTAAGCCATCTTCGGTCAACGTTCCTGTCTAAAATAACAGTTAGTATAGTTAATAAACATTATACCAAAATAATTAAATTGATAATTAAAAATAATAAAAATAAAATAAATAAATATAACATAAAAAAATAAAATAAATATTGAAACAAGTATAATTTAATAAAAAGGTGGTTACTGGTTATAATTTTTATGACATAAAAATATGGTTTATGAAATTTTTACCTATGTTGTAAATAATTATTTATTTATATTATTGAAATTTTACTATACATTTATTATGTATTAATTTTTTTTTATTATAAAATTAGCTTGAACGCCTATAACCTATTAATACGTATTTAATATTTATTACCAGTACTGTATATATTTAAATATATGTACTGTACAAATATATACTACCATTGATTATAAATAGGCACTATTATATATAATCAATGACACTATTTTAAAAACTACCTTATCAAAACAAACAAGTTTTATTTTTCCAGCGACATTAATGCGAGATTGGCATGTGCAATATATTTTAAGTCGTTTAAGTCGTTTCATAGAATGCACAATACCAATTGTCATTGCAGCTGGCAAAGCAGGCGGTACAACCACCGTGTAAATATCCAGACTTCTGATTACAATATACTCCACTGATGCCTATAACCAAAAAAATTGATAGTAATTATCTGTTCATATTTTTAATGTTATAAAAATCTCACTATATTGCAACATATTTTTAAAATGTATATACTACATGGTCTCGTAGTTCCTTTATTTGTTATTTAGTACTATCATCAGTACAAATTATTTATAATTTACAAAAAAAAAAAGAAATGACATTTATAACTTTTAAAGAAAAGTGAAATATTACTCTCTTGCACCCCCTAATCATGCCCCTTGGTACTGCCTTTACACTAACTATACAAATTTATAAGGTTAAAATATACTCTGTATTTATAAAATATTATGCTTAGAACAAAACAAACAATGCTTACTTCTCTTATGATATATAAATAGGCACAATAAATCATACCAATCGTAGCAATAATAAACATAATAATAACAAATTTTATAGAGTCTGAATAAAATTCAAAGTCCATATCTTTTGGGAACATAATTGATCTTATCAAATTTCCTTTGGCCGTAGAACTACCAGTTCTGACTACTAGAGCTAATACCTATAATTGTGTATTTAAATAATATTAACTTTTAATTAATAAAATATTTGTCTAATCATGTAAACATAAATATGAGTTAATTTTCTTACTTGGGCTCCAACATAAAATCTAGATTGTAATATCCTCGTACCACAATATAATGTATTATGTTTATGTGAAGAACTACTATAGAAAAATTCTTCAATTGATGAAGGAGGACTTTTTGTTATTGGATCACTTTCCCCTAGACAAATAAATAAATTTATATATATATATATATATATGAAATAAATATTCATTATTTTATCAATAATCTAAATAAAGTGATATTAAATATGAATTCATTATAAATTTTAATTATAATATACGATAACAGTGTTAAATATATTATAAAATATTTAATATGTTTATTCAGTTAATTATTTTACATACACATTTTTATTATTAATAGAACAATTTTAAATTAAAATTAGTAATGAATAGTTCACAATCTTCACATTGACAATGTAAAATGCTTAAAGGTAAGTAGATATAACTAGAAAATAATACAAAAATTAATAAATTATAATATTATTTTACTATTTACCATGAATAAATACAAACCTGTTAAAAGACTTTCATCAACAATACAATTTCCAGATAACAATAAAGCGTCACAAGCTATATTACAACCTCCAGGTGGTATTACAATTACGTCTCCAGGAACTAAATATTGGGCTTTTACTTTTACATTATCTGTAAAATTAAAAATAATACTAAAAGTCAATAATATAGTACTTAATATAATATAGAAGTACCTATTATAAAATAATATAGTTCACTTATTAACATTAATTTCTTATATAGGTAATAATTTTAACCATTTTAAATTTATAAGTATTATAATATTTATTAAGTAATAACCTTGAAATTAGACATAAATTTAAGACAATCACTAGCACAATACAAAGTTTTATAAGGTCTTTAAACTTTGTACTACTGAAACTGTAGAAAAACGTTATACATCGTTCAACTTAAATTATCTAACTTAAATTTAAACACATACATGTTATTTATTAATGTATTATAAATCAAATTACCACCATTTCTTCTTAATACTGTGTATATATCATTATTATATGTCTCTACAGTTTCTTTGAGTGATCGACTTTGCTGAAATATATTAAATTTAGTTTGAGATAAGTTTTTTTGAATATTACAAAATATAATTAGTTGTATAGTTAAACTTTGATAATATGAACGAGATTTAAGTCTACTAATTAAAATAATCACACCTCTTTTAGTTGATACAATGAAGTTCCAATAGAAAATGCCGAACTGACTAATACACATAATCCATAATATTCGTATTCATCAAAAAACCAAAGACATATACTAAATATTTGAAACACGTAGAAAGGATTCACTACCTCGGCAAAAAATAATGTCCAATAAGAATGCACTTTCACGATTACCTCATTTTTTTCAAATAGTTCTAATCTAAATCAAAATAATATTAAAAACAATATTAATAATAATTTATATAATAGGTATATATAGTAAGTCTATAATAGGTAAATTATTTAAATTAAAAATTATAATATTATTTTGTTATTAATTATATTATTAAAGACTATATATATTATTACAATATGCTTTTGATTCAAAATAACAAAAATATTATTCAACAATATTTATTCAAATAGAATTTCTTGGTTTTAAAAATTAAGCAGTTTAAAAATAATACGATGAGTATATATATAAGTGTGTCATGTGTGTGTATAAAAAGGTATATAATCTATCTCTCTATACACCTAATTGTTGTTATTTAATAATTTTCTTCTACTATTTTACTGCGTATTAAAACTTAAACTTATTAATACTTATGTTTAATAAATATAAATTTAAATAAATATAACTTGCATTCCACATAGGAATTTATCATGTACATTTAGGTACAAGTTGATCAGGGATTTATTACAAAACGGTAGGGATAATTAAGCAATTCCTATATTTTTATAACACGATTTTCTGATCACCCTGTACATCGTATAATATACAATGTTAGTAATGCTATTATAGACAACAATCCAATTGTAGGCATTAGTATATTAACCTATTATCCTTTATACTATAGACATGTACCTATCAATGTTACCTACGTATATGGGTGTATTAAGGGCATCACTAATTATACATTTTTCACGAAAGGATTTAAATTAGTTTAAATAAAATGGTGCTTTATATAAAAATACAAACTAATTAGAAGTGTCACCTATATGTAAACCTATATTTCAATAAAACATGTATGTACCTAATACAGAAAAAATATGTCATAACCAAAAACTCATTGATCATTGATCATTTTTTTATTTTTTTATATTTTGTTTTTAGCAAACTGAAAAACTGATGGAACATAGATTTAAAATAAAATTATTTTTAAAAATTTATATTTTGTTATTAATTTTTTTCATTTTAATTATGATAGACTGATAAATGATGGGTGTAGATATTGTAAAAATTTTTAAGTCCTCTACTTTCAAAATTGTATTAATTATCGTAAAATATGAAAAAAATTCGTTAAAATCACAGTTTACATGAATTTTGCAGTTTTCCGACCATTTTTTGATAATTTTTCTTATCCCACAGAAAAATAATTAAAATGAGCAAAATAAAGTATCAAGTAAATGAAATTTTCTACCGAAAACATATCCTACTTGTTGTAATCGGATCATAATTTCTTCTCTAAAAAGTGTTATCAGGCTTAAAAACATAAAAAATCAAACAGCAATGGAAAATGTTAAAGTTTGAAGGCGTTTTAAAAAAAACTTCACACTATTTTCATAATTTTTTACATAATTGTTCAAGATTTTGTTATAAGACACATATCAAATTGTTAGCTTAAAATATTAAGAATCAAAATATTGATGCATTGTAAAAAAAAATCAGAAAAACTGAAGACCTGAAAAAATATCATAATATCATAATACTCAATTCTACTATAAATTCTAACTTTAGAAACTTAAAAAAAAATTGTAAAAACTTACAATTTTCAAAATACTTTGTATACATATAGGATATGTCATACGTAATATATGATTATGCTTCTATACGGTTTCAAACTGTTTAATCTAAAATTGCTGGAAATATTAAACATTTTTGGATACATTTTAAATCTCTATGTTTAGTCAGAAAATTAACTAATTCATTCAAAAAATTTTTCTGATATGTAGAACACATGTGAATGCACAAAAAAATTCCAAGTCACTACGTTCAAAACTGAATTATTTATGACAAAATATTTAAATAATGTCCGTGCTCTTTTTCGATTTTTCTCTTTTTCTTCTCTCAAGGAAAAACTTTGAGAAATTCGTAAAATGAGATAAATAAAGTATACCAAGTAGATACAATTTTGAACCGAAAGCATACCCTACTTATGATAACCAGACTATAATTTCTACCCAAAAAATGGATATAGAAACCGAATCATATACTAATTCAACTTCTGGTAAACAGCAGGTTAGTTGGTATTTTAGTAAGTTCTTGATATAATGTCATAGAAATCGAAAAAAATAGAGATTTTTTTTGTAAATTTATGTAGAAAAAATTAATTTAATATTAAAAATAACCTTTTATTAATTAAATATTAATTATACATAAATCTAGTAATCAGTCATGTGCTAAGTCCTTTAGATGGTAAACATTACGACTGAAGCTTATTTTGTAAATTATAAATATATATATATCAGAGATCCCCCAATAAAAATTCATGTTTACGCTACTGAGTGAGGTAAAAGTACAAACCCTAACTCGAAATCTCAGAAAAAAGTAAAAATATTTTCAGAAATTAACTAAACATAAATTGTTTCTGTCATTGTTAATAATAAATACAATTATGTAAAATGATTGTAATGTTGTTATTGTTGTTAACGTAATTTCTAGACTTATTATGAACTTATTGTTTGATTTAAGTATGAAACACTACATCTATAATCTCCGTCAAAAAAATTTTAGTGTACGCACCCATGTAAACTGTAAGTAATCTGCGGGCATCTCTGTTGGAAGGTAAAAGATGAAATATAAAAGTATGAAAAATCATTTGTATACTCATACTTACTGGCTTGCATGTTCATCAGATGTCAGACCGTGACACTTTTCCAACAACTTGGATAAAGAAGTGGTTCCATTATCAAGTCCTTGTAGAAATTTAAATACATTTTCTTGTTCATCCCATACATATTTCAGTAATTGATGTTTAAAATATCTTACAATTTTATTTTTTCCATTAAAGTCTTTTATAATTGAAGTTTGTACATTGTAAATGGCATCAACATTATTAGCATCCTTTAAAATTAACATGGAAATATTCGTATAATTATATTTAATGTAATCAATTTATACTAATTAAATTAAGTACTAATACAAGGAATATTTCTTTTAAATCTATTTAAATTAGATTTATTTAAATTTTATAGGGCTAGATAAAGCCAATAAATCACTTGAGTAATTATAGGTACTTTACGTTTGAACATTAATTATTCCGAAATCCGACTACATATCATAATATAAAATATTTAAAAATAAAATCGTATTTATATTTAATAACTTTGATAATTAATAACAATTAGTAATTACATGATGAACACAGTAATTTTTTTTTGTCAGCCCCCTAGCCACTTTAAAGTCCAAAAACCCTTATAGTATATAGGGAATTAATATTAATATCAAATAATAGTACGACTATACTATTCCTATAATTTATGCAATTAAACAATTGTTCTCAATATGTTTTGGTATTATTAATACAGTAAAATATTAAACTTTAATTTTATAATTTATATTATAGGAAATTGAAAAAAAAAATTAAATTAGATCATATTACAATAAAATCAAATATTATAATAAATTAATAATTACTAAGACATAAGACCTAAACGTTAGTTCAGCTATGACTAAAAATTTATATTGTAATAATAATAAATAGCTATACTTAATATACGCTATACCTATATTTAAGCTCTTAATAATTTCCAAAAAATTTAATATTAATTAAATGATTATGAACAATCATATTTAGTCTTAAATTTATATTATTAAATACCTATTAGCTATAAATTGGTATTATAGTAGGTACTAATATTAATTAAAATTAACGTAAAAAAATATAATTAATTTCACAGATATAAAATATAAACATTTAAATGCAAATAAATATTAATTTTATACCTTAATTTGCACCAAAATAAACATAAACATAAACATGATGTATGTAATTAATTAAGTACTGTGGATTAATTGTTGATATTACCTATAACTTAAAAGTACCTATATTATACTTTGGTTATTAGTTTTGAAAAATTATGAGTAACAGTAAAGAAAAATGCATTAAGTACATTCATTTTAACCGCTTCCAATTCTCTTAATGGTGAAATGGTATAAAACTTAATAATCTATATACCATATATGCATATCATTGTTAAATTGTCTGTTTTTTTATGCAACTACCTTTACCTACCTTTATTAATAATGAACCGCCTGAACTGACTACCATGTATAATAGGAGAAGGTATATAATATTTGTGTTATTTCTGTTTTGTATCTAAGTGTTTTGGAAAAAATTATTATGTTTGTAAATGAACATTGGACCGATAAAAATGTTACTCCACCCTAAGAAAAACTGAAATGACGCCCCTTCCTACAACTGCAAGTTATTTTAAAGATCACGTCTCATTAACGTTAACAGCATCGTACTCAGCAAACTCAATGAGTAGACTCAAGTAGCTCATTTAAACATTCCACTGGTGTCTTTAAAGAAACCGCGATAAGTGGTATAAAAGAGGTGAAAAAGGTCGACGGAAAAAACCGGATATTATATAGGTACCTACTAACTGATGAACCGACCGGTTATCCATTGGAGAATGAAATAATCATTATAATAATATGTAAACAACAGATTTAACCACAGTTTGTATTCACTTAAAACTGGTCGAATTTCTCATAATATATATGAAGATGAATAAATACACCAGATATAAATTCTCTTAGAACTTTTTAGAAAAACTAATTTAACTTCTTTGAAAAAATATATTTATTTATTTTAAATCAAGATTTATTTTAAAAATTTCATAATATTTTGAAGTGCTCAAAAATTAATTTTTACATTAAAGTGTTATTTAAAAAATAAATTTTAAGTTAGATGTCCCATCATGCCTTGGTCTCCCAGTTCTCCCTGGTCATATAACATGAATACTTTTTTTATAGTTTAATAGTTTATGCATATTGTTCAATATTTATTACATAATATTATCTGATATAATTTGTATAAATGTAGTACATATTAAACATAGATATATTTTACACATATAGATATTCTTATTATTATTTATTTATTTAATTAGACTTGATAATTAGAGTTAAATTTTAATTAATTAAAGACAAATTGCAATATTCGGATATTTTTTTATTATTAGATAATATATTTTATATTTCAAGCTACGATTTGTGAAGAAAAACTACATCTAAAACGATCAAAATTCTATAAAAACTTTTCAGGTATGACTTGCAATAAACTCAAATCATCTTGTCTCCAAACGTTACTTACATTGTACACCATATATCTATCAAGATAATTAGATATAGATATAAAATGGTAAAATAATTTAAGTCTTTAACTAATTCACTTAAAAATTAACCAAATATAAATTTTCTCTGTTTTTCCAAATAATTATATTTGATTAAATATTGATTCAACTTATTATTATTAGTTAATATGCTAATTATAATTATAAATTATAATTTGTTTGCATATTAAATAAATAAAAGTTCAAAAAAAAAATATATTAGATACTAAAAAGGTTAACGTCAGGATATGCTTCTGACGAGGAATCCATGTGTGATTTTATCTGCAGAACATTTAATTTACAATACTCATTATGTAATATGCATTAAAATACTTACTGAATTAAAAAAATAAACAATACTTATGAACAATTTAAAAAACAAATTGATTTTTCCTTCATAAATATCTCTAAGAAAAATTTTAAAAAACGGGGATGTTGATTCCAATGGTTCCTCCTGCATCCCTTAGGTCCTCGAAGAAATTAGTGGTTTATTATGATTAAGATTTGAATGCAATGATATTGCATTCGAAAATACGATTCTGAGCAAAACTCAGTTAGATATATAATATATTATACTGATAATTCGTTCCAAAATTTTACCACATATGTAGATTACCTATGAAAATACTTTAAAAAATGTTCAAGTCCTTACATTCAAAATTGCATTAGTTATCATTAAATATTTAAAATCGAATTCGTCAAAATCACAGCTTCCGTGAATTTCGTAGTTATTCAACAATTTTTTGGTAGTTTTTTTTATCACAAGGAAAAGCTCAAAAACTATTGAAAAAATGAGCTGAGAAAAGTACCAAGTAGTAATCGGACCATTATTTCTATCCAAAACAGTGTGTATTAATATAATTTTAAAAATTTTAAAAATCATTTCTTGTCTTATTAAAAGTTGATAGATCTTATCAAGATCCTAGTTCTTATTTTAATTATATTCGAAATATGAATATCCGTTTTGAATTTTCCGACATATGGACATAAATATACTTGTAAATGCTAGGCACCAATTGTAGTAGTGAACGTTCATTTTCTGCACTTATACATTATACGTATTAAACTTGCATGAGCTCTTCTTTAATACTAGAAAAACTGGACTCATTATTATTACTGGCAATCATCAATCATGATGTTACAAAACCATTAACATTTGAAGACATAATTGCTGAATTTACACAAAAACAAAAAACAAGAAGTAATTGTGTATTTTAATTTATTGTACTTATTGATTAAACTTTTAATTGTCATTCTTAAATATGTATTATTTTTTTCATTTTGACAAAAATATTTAGTTAAATATGGCCTCCAAAGTTAATCACGCACAGAGCTATTATTTCTTTAAATCAGGCCCTACCTCAATTCAATTCATTAGAATAAAATCATCAACGAAAAATAACAATCGCATCGTATAACTACTATATGAATAATGAAGTGTTCAAAAATGTGATTCTTCAAAAATAAATATTTGTAATACCGATAAACATTTTAGTAATAAATTAATTTATAAAAACTTTTTAACATGAGTAATACTTACAGTAACAAGCACCATATCAGCTGTTGAAAGTGGGCTAGGTGTCATAAGTAAAAGTAATTTTAAATTGGTTGACCAATGAATGGCCAAGTATGGTACGCCAAACATGCAAATTGCAATAATATGAAATAATATTTTTTTCATAGGATCATAACAATACCCACATTTTATGTCAATGTGTTCTACATCCAAATTATCAAACGGATGTGATAATTGTGGAAATCCATCTATTGGTGTGTAATCTCTACGAGAACAGCAACCTATTTATATAAAATAAAAAAATTAAACATTAATAATAAAAAATAATTATTTTAACTCAATGAACAATTGTAATTCGACAATAATAAATAAGTATACTTTTTAAAATAACAATTAATTAGCTTCCTTTATAAAAATTTAACTTTACATGTATTCATATATTCCCACGTTCATGGGCACCTGTAGTGATGGGCAGGAGAGGGAAAACTTCCCCTATAGATTTGGGGTATTAAAATTATTATGTATTTAAAAATTAAATTTAAGCAAAATCATAATGCCGTTTTGTAATTATATTGATAGTTATCTATTAATATTTAGCGTGATAACCACAAAGATACTGTACATAATATTACAGATATAATATAAATAGCGAAATTAAAAAAAAAAATTGTATAGGCGACCCTGTTCACGTTTAATATCAAAATATCTATTTCATGAAGATAAATATTAATAAAATATAATTATTATTATAAATTTCAAATACATCCCAATAGAAATTATTAGGATATAATCAAATTGTAATAGTATAAAAACGTATCAGTATATCTATATAGTATCCAATAAGTCAATAATAAACAATTACAAATTATAATTATAGTGATTGTACATTATTAAAATGTTTTATACTATTAACAAATTAATTGCGTACTTATATTTCAGGATGAAATTAAAAATATGTATAAAAGAAACGAACACTGCGAAAAATAATATTTTTAATAAATTAATCACAAAATGTTTGAATTTTCAAATTTAAAAACATTTTTTTAGTGTGTTATACGTTATATCAATAGATATTACGATATAACGAATCTCTGAGTCAGTAATAATAATAATAAATTGTTTTACTACACAATAGTTTATGTTTAGCGTTTGGGTAATAGCCAATATGTACCTAGGTACTATAATTTTTTTTGAGATTATCTAAATTGCAATTATTAAAATTAAAATGATGTATTTTTTATGAAAGTTCATTAACATTAATATTATTTAATGTTGTTTAACACTTATCTAATATCTTTGTTCATTATATACATACAAAAAAAAAATGTGTTTGTCATACAAATTAAAAATAATTATAATTAGCTAATAATCTATTTTAATGTTTACACTAGGTTTAAATGTGTATATAAAAACAAGGCAACACCTTAGTTAAGTTGTCATAACAGTGATAATACTATTTTATATATTATGCTAATATATAAATACAAATTCCAAATAAATACACATTTCTACATACTAGTTTGCAATGTTTGCATAAATAGTTATTAGATTATTACCTACAACCTATCAATAATAACAAAAATCATTGATATTTTTGGTAATATTTTATTATCAAAGTAAACTAAATTAATTAAGTATATCCATGTTAAATACACGTGCACATTATGTTAATATTTTTATGAATAACTGTTATAAATAATTTATAATATTATATTATATATTTATATACCTATACCATACATACAATATAAATACTATGTATCTTATAAACTTTTTTCATGTCCACTAAATTTTGTATTCGCTACGTTTATACATATAGAAAAACTAATAAGACAATAAATAAATAAATAAATATATAGTCAATACCTATATAGTCTATATTGAAACTGAAGTATAAATATAAAAATAAAGTTTAAATTTCATTATTAACTATTATAATTTTAAATTTTGACAAATATAACAAATTATTATATAACAATAAATAGAATTAAAATTATCTATCAACAACCAATTCTCGCAAAAATAACAATACTTTTAAATAATAACACTTATATGTGTCTAATATTTAATTTGAGTTTTTAAAAATATGAAAATTTAAGGTAATATCTAATGACGAACAAAATAGTAACAAATTGCTAAAAAGTCAACAATTTAATTGATTCCAATAAAAGTAAATTGAATTTATGTTATTAGTTTGGTATATTTGTAATAATAGCTATATAATTTACTCGATTATTTTTTTGATATAAAAGTGAATTATTTTTGAATTATTTTATTAATTAAAAGTAAACAGTTATTAGAAATATGTTTTAGATATATGCCAACGATTTATATTGTCTATGTAAGTAATGTAACAATATAAGAATAATATAACTATAGTTTGTAATTTCATTACTTTAATTACTACCTATGACCTACTTAAAAATAAATTATATTACTTAATATGTCAATTTATTATTATATTCTCGGCTCTTGGAAAATTAAAATTACAAAACAATGTTTTAAATATTTTTGTTTGTTTAGTTTCTTTCTATTTATATAAAATTGATAATCATAGGTGTGTTTAGACTTTAATTGCTGGGAGGCAAATATCAAAATTATTCAAAGGTCAAACTAAAGACGAGATAATTCTCCAATTTCCCCCAAAAAAAAGAATATTTGTTTTCTATGCAAATACTATAATCATACCTTTTTATTAATTCAATTTTTAAACATACAAATTATATAATTTAAATATTTATTATAAATATTATCTTATTGTTCTTAAGGAATCAAAAAATAAATAAAATAAAATACTTGTACAATTAATTTTAATATAAATATCATATTTTACAATTCCGTCCTCTATTCAATAATTTTAATATTTTAAATTTTTCAATGACTTCGTCAAAATTTATATTGCAATTTCTTTTTCTATGCTTATTTTCAATAAACTCTTTAAAGTCTAGACGATCTTAGTGACCCATATAGTACTACATAGCTTGGTTTTGACGTGGGCAATTTAATTTAGAAAATGACCCTTCACACAAACAACTCGTAACTCAGTAACTAGAAGAATAATGAATATTTTAAAAGCTTTATATAATATATTCGAAAATACTTCTCTGCCAGAATTGTTCATCTTGCAATTACTAATTATTGTTATTAATTACAATGGTGGAAATTAATTATTACGATTAAATACTTGCAAAGACGCATTACATAATTATTATTACTTTTTTTAAACTAAATTCCGTATAACTTTTTATTTACTCCACACCTAATTTCTAAATTTGTTTTGTACTCAAAAATTATTTGTATTTGTTTGTTTAAACTTTATAAATACTGAATAACAAAACATATACTTATCATTTTATATATATATATATATGTTTCAAATTATTTTTGTACCTATACAAAACATTATAATATCATAATCCTCTAAATATATTGTCACTTATAACTTTTTACCCACACTTCATATATAATTAATTAATTAAATTGTTTTTTTAAAGAATAACATAGATAATATTTATATGGTGTTTTATAGACAAAAATAATACTTATACCTATGACTAATTAACATTACCTATTTGTAATTTTTTTTTATTCTTATCTAATCATTTATTTTTCATTTTAGCTTCGTAGTAATTTAATTTTCCATAATTATAGTATTATATAAACTATAAATTATATAATTTAAGTAATGACTAATGGTTGTCTACCATATCCGTTTCTAAATAATTATTTTTGAAATATTAATTAATTGTATTGAAGAATTTTAAAATACAGATGATTATTGACAAAATATAATATGTATGTTTATCAATTCAAAGATAATTTGCCCTAAACTACTTACTTGATACTTCAATTGGCATATAAAATAATATGTTAATCTGCCACCAATGTTAACGCATCCATTCGCCATTAACCGATTTATTATATTATATTATTACATTATATTATATATTATTACATACCTATACATTATAAAGTATTAACATATATAATATTAAATATTTGAACGAGAAAACTAGTTCTCCTCCAAAACACGTTTCATTTTACAAGCTCGAAAATTCCCATTGTGTGTTTGTTACGAGTGTTAGGTACGACTTACAATTATGGTTCGAGGTGAAATAAAATTTTTATAGAAATTAATAATAGAATCTATTATTATTTCGAATAGAATCTATTGCAACTAAACGAATTATATTCACATGTAAAATTATTTGCCATTCTCTATAAAAAAATAGTATGTAGATACCTAATACTTTTATTTACTTACTACCAATATAGTAATTTATATTGATAGTTTAAATTAATGTATTTAATATATATTAAAGTGTATATGATATAAAATTATTACTTTTATTAATCATTTTTTTTTTTTTTTTGTGAGCTGTAATTAATTTTAGTAAACAATAATTATTTATTATTAGCGTAGTGTAAATTATCACTAATCACATTTTCTGACAAAAATAAAAAACGACGAAATGCATTTTATTAAATATTGCTTAATATTATTTAGCGAAATGTATTTATTTATATTATTTAGAATAATAAATATTAAAAATGTGTCATCTAATTAGTCATTATTGTTTTGATAATCTCAATTAATGTCCGTGGTTACCAATCAGTTATGATAAATTAATTAACATATTACATTCGATCAAATATATTTACAAACCTATTTTGTAATATATTATAATTTAAAATTAATAAAATTAAATATTTCTAAAAGTTAATTATATTATAAATAGGTACCAATTTTATAATACAATAATGCTTGTGTTTTTAAATATATAAAAAAATATTCATTATCGTCGGTTTTTTATGACCAGAATTAATTGGTATTAACTGATTGTTATTTATATTTTAATCGAGTTTAAAACAATAAAACCTATATAAATAAATATGTGCTTATAAATTATAAGTATTTTTTATTAAAATATGAGTAACTTATTGTCAACATATTTTTTATGTCTGTAAAATTGAGATTAAAACAATAAATCAAACATAAAATAACATTTTACTGTTTAAAACTATAGTATGTTAGTACGAGTAAACCTTGATCTATGAGTAGGTAATGTAAACCATAAAAATAGTTTTGTTAATTTTACATCAGTTTAAATTTAAAATGATCTTTAATCAAATACAAGTTAATTTTATATATAGAAAACATAACAAATAGATTTGTACCTTCATGAAATTATTATAAATATAGACTATAGTCCGTAAAAGTCTGTTTGATAAGATAAGTGATAAATTATGAATTATATTATTCCGATAACCTCAAGTTTTATTTTATTCTACAATAAATACTATTGTACTACCTATTGTATAACTTTTCAAGCTACTATAATTTTAATGAATATTGAAATAATATAATGATAGTAGAATATTATGTAGGAAATTGATATATATAGATAAAGAACTAGAATAAAAGAAAATATACGAAAAAAGCAGGAAGGTCGATTCTAGATGTTCATACTTCGTCCCTTCGGTCCTCGGAGAAATTAATGGTTTATATTATAATTAAGATTTGAATGCATTGGTATTGCATTAGAAAATACGATTGTAAGCGAAACTCAGTTAGGTATACAATATATTACACTAAAAATCCGGTCCAAAATTTTATTACGTAAATTAAACATGAAATTACTCAAAATAATTTTTAAGCCCCTACGATCAAAAGTAAATTAGTTATCACGAAACATAAAATTCAAAATAACGGAAATCGTAATTTTGCTGATTTTCAGTCATTTTTTGATAGTTATTCTTCTCCAAAGAAAAAAAACTTTTAAGAAATTCGAAAAATGAACCAAGTATAAGTACCAAAAATATGCAATTTTCTATTGAAAGCATTCCCTCTATTTGTGGTAATCGGACCATTATTTATACCAAAAAAAATGTTTCCAGATTATTAAAAACACATAAAATATCATAATATTCAATTCTACTAAAGATAAAAGTTTAAAAACTTCTAAAAAAAAATGTAACTTACTATTTTCATAATATATTGTAAATAGATTAAGTAATATATAAGTAAGGCTTCAATAAAATTTTCAAAGCGTTAAACCAAAACCTGCAGATAATATTTGAACATTTATTTAAAAAGTTTCAAAGTTCTATATTTAGCCAAAAAATGAACCGATCCGTTCCAAAATTTTACTACGCGTGTATATTACCTATGTAACATAATTAGTTATCATGAAATAAAAAAAAAATTAAATAACGGAAACCGTAATTTTTCCGATTTTTCATCATTTTTTGGTAGCTTTTCTTCTTCCAAGGAAAAACTTTTGAGAAATTCAAAAAATAATTTAAATAAAGTATCAATAAGATGAAATTTGTTACGGAAAGGACCCCTATTTATGATAATCGGACCATTATTTCTATTCAAAAAAAATTTTTAGACATCAAATAAAAAAATCTTTGTAAAACCAAAATACATTCCTCGTTTCGTTCAAAATCTAAAACAAGATTTTATTTATATAAATATGTTCCAGAGACGGTTTTGACAAAACTTCAAGGAAGATGGGCGATTTTTTTACAAAATTTCGTTTATTTTCAATAAAATGAGCGAATAAATTAAAAGAAAAAAATAATAACATTTAACTATACAGGCGAAATAAGGTGGTCGGTCTTCTCCATCAAAACCGTCTCATTATATGAGATAATATACTTCAATAATTCATATAACTAGATATAGTGAATTTAATTTTATAAGAGTATTTTATCTTTTTAACCAAGAAATTTCAAGCTCAATTATAATTTATTTATTATTATACATAAATATCACTATAGAAACATATGAGTGTTAAACCACATAATCCCCATGACATGTGTTCACCACTTGAAACTTATTCACAATTCACATAAACTATAAATTAATGTAAATCATTAGACATAAGTAGATACATATTTCAATTAAACACACCTATTTTAATTAAAAAAATAAATGTAAATAATAAATCTACTGAATACTTATTGTATCTAAAGCAGTATAAAATTAAGTTAAACAATAATATCTTTATTAGTAAATATCATCATAATTTTATAGTTCATTATAAACAGTTAAACATTAAATTAATTAATGTAATCTTATAACACGATTTGCTTTTTCTATTTATCTAGCGTGCAATATAGCAAAATAACCATACGCAGAACAAATAAATGTGACATTTAAGTTAAATATTATGCTTAATCAAAATTAAAAGTTACTTATTTATTAGTAAATATAGGTACTCGTTTACAATAAGTGATAGATATCTCTTCCAAACTTTTTTTTTTCTAATGTGATAATAAGTGTTAGGACACTAATAACTTATACACTAAATTAGAGGCAAATCGTGTACTAACGTTCACATGACACAAAATTTAATATTTCGTGTCAATCATACACTCACAGTCTCACAGGTCACAAAACATAAAAGTATATTTTTATTATATGAAAAGTTTTTAATAATAATTATTATGTTTTGTATCTAATCTTAAATATATATAGCTATATATTATTTATATATTACAGACATAATAATTAATAAATTATTTGAAATACATACAGAGGCGTATTTATAGGGGGGTCTAACGGTTTTAAACCCTCCCATGACCAATGAAAAAATAAAAAATTTCTATTAATAATATTACTTTAGATTTTGTTTTATAATGTATTTACAGATACAGAACATGTTTAACTTCATTTTTTTGTAATTAATTTTTTTAAATTATAAAACAGGGGGGGTTCGGTTTCACCTAAGCTTTCAAAAAAAAATCTGAACCCCCCTCCTTTATAAATTGCTAAATACACCTCTGAATACATACCAATATACCATGTGCATAATGTATTAAATGGCTTATTTATTTATGTTAGTTACATTATTCGAATATTATTTAGTAAGAATTAAAGAATTAAATTTGAAAAACTTTGAATTTATTGAATTTTAAAATTTACGTCTGACTGATTTAAATAGTATTTGACATATTTTATGATTTTATTAGTAATATAGATTTAATTTTATTTACAACTTTTATAAGTTATTAATTATTAATAACGATGATATTAAATGTACGTATTATTGCAATACAATGTATTACAATTAATGCATCGTAGTGTCTACCCGTACAATAATAATAATAATATACCGAGTAATAATAAACCTATTGTAAACTTTAATTTTATATTATATTATAATTAAAATAATAAATGTAACTCACAAAATAACAATAATCTAAAACATAATTGAGTAGTCTCAATAATCGTAACTCGTAAGATAATATTAATATATATATCAACATGAATAACTGGTTTACAGCAGTAACTTATTACATAAATGATAATTTAGTTAGTATTTACAGAAAACTTTAGAAGTTTTTTTTTATACTATGTTTAATTAATTAAATTGTTGTCTAAAAGTAAAAACAAATACGAACATAATATAAATAAATAGTTACGAAAACACAACACTAAAATGTAGAAATAGTAAAATGATAACCAACGAGCGTGTAAAAATCAGTAACTTTCGCACGCGTAATTTAAATTTATACAATTCACACGATCGGGTTATTTTTCCGTTACATATTATTATCATAAAAATTTCAAAACTCCAATACTACAAGACGTTGATAACAAAAGTACGACGTGTTATAAAGACGCACTACAGTTATCATTCGTCCACGTTAATTTATTAATTATTCGATTAAAATATTAATGTGTCTGGTTACTGTGTGTGTGTGTGTGTGTGTGCATATTGCCTATTGGTATACATAATACATGTTGTAATAATTTTAATAAAATACCATGATATGCTTACCGAAACAGAGGACCATGTCGTTGCCGATGTATAGTTTGAGATGGCGACTGTCCTTTTGTTTTTGTTTTTTTACCGCAAACAATAAATACTATTTTTAAATCGTCATTCCAGTGCTCTCAGTTGTTGTCGTCGTCGTCGTCATCGAACGTCCGGACAGCCGGCCGACCTCGTACGCGTTCACCGTCGACATAGTCCGCGCACGCAAGACCAGTAACTGTTCGGGACGCGCGCGCTCGATGTTTACATGCAGCACACTCGCCGTTATCAGACACGACCGCGGTAGTATACATAATAATAATCATAATGTATTAAACTATTAATGTGGGTAATATAATACTGATTACGCGTATACCGTAATCATAATATACGCATACAAACGTATAAATAATATTAATAACAACTGCGGTATTAAAATATTAGGTATACATGCACTAACCACGGTTGAGAGTCGGGACTTATCGGTAAACATGCGCGCTAACCGTGAACACCGAAAGATCACGGACTATAGTGACTACTTCAAAAGCAAGTATACCTAGTAGTCTAGAAAATATACGCGTCATGAAATTTACATTTTTTTTTTCTTTTATACATAAAAGTCTTTGATGTTTATGACTCGTTTTTTTCGACTTTTTTACCCCGAACGACGACGAACACGATCAGTACAACATTAATATACCTAATAATTATTATTAGGGCCGGGACTTATTGCATTAAAAACAATGAATATATGCTTGCAAAATTGCATTAAAATTTCATCAAATATGTACGAAAATATGCACAAAAAAGTAACATGTATACAAATATCTAACTAAATAAATTTTAATTGGTTAAAAAATGTAATTATAAATTTTAAAAAAATGAAAATAAATCATTGTATTATTTTGTAATCGTAACTATATAGTTGTCATTCGCTAATCAATGTGAACTGTCAACCTACGACGCATGTTGAAAGCTATTTAAAAAAAAATACCCGAAAATGTGATTTTTTTTTATATAATGATTGAATGATTGACGATTGTCAATAATAATTGTACTCATTAGAAATATTTTTAAAAAAATATTGTATTCGTATATTGAAATATTTTATAATATTATAGAATTTTTAAATTAAAAAAAATATCGACCCAAATGTCGTAAATATGCACAAAATAATGTCATCCGTAAAAATATGCATGTTTTCATGAAAATCTCTATATACGCATAAATATACAAAAAAAATAAAAATTTAATTTAATTCGTTACCCCTTAAAACATATTTCTGTCTTACATAACAATTTTTTGGACAATCAAATAAAAATATGCAAATGCAATAAGTCCCGAACCCAAACTATTATTCAGTTAAAAAAAATTGTGTTTTACTTTCTAATCATAAATTTGTAACAAAAAATTCGAAATCTTTCAATGCGTAACCTACTCCTCGTCACTGTATAGTGTATAATACTGTGTTAGTGAGCTGTACATGCTGTAATGTAAGTGTAATAATAATACAATATATAGACCTCTTTTTTTCAATAACAATATCCATCGACCAAATTCGACAGCTGCTGCTATGTACCGCTGTACCAGTGTATTCGTATAATTATATAAAACGTATGATTGATTCACATGGATATATATTATATATTTTCTTATCGTGAACAAAATCTACTCCCGTCTTGTATACAGTTCGATCACCAGTAACAGGAATAACATAACGAAGGGTTAATGTGACTGCTGAGCACTAACTAGTTAGAAATTTCAAAGTTAAGTAAGTAGTAATTTTTGTCAGTGACTTTTATACTTTTAAATTAACTATGTGTGCACTCAAAAAAAAATTCATGTCCCTACGATTAAAACTCATTTAGTTATCACGAAATTAAAAATTTTAAATAACAGAAACCGTAATTTTGCTGATTGTCCGCCATTTTTTGGTAGTTTTTCTTCTGCCGACAAAAAAGTTTTAAATATTCGAAAAATGAGCTAAATAAAGTACCAACTGGATGAAATTTTCTACCGAAAGTTTTCGATTAGGTTTCACCTAATCATTTTCGGACATCAAAAGAAAAAAAAAACTTTGTAAAACCAATACTGTCTTCGCTCAGAATCTAATATATATATATTATAGGTTAAGTTAGGAAGAAAATAATATGTGAAAATTGAAATAATTTGGTGGAAGGTAGAATGCGTTATAGTATAACAATATTGCGCATATTTATAATAGCATAAATTCTAAGCAAATCGTAGAATATATTCATGGCTTTATCTACAATTATGTGTGTTTTTTTTTAGATAGGTACCTAGTTTATTAAATATTTAAAGCATTGATTTTATAATAGTGTGAACAATTATCTGTAAATAATGTTTTATAAAGAGTAGGTATAGATCCGGATGTTTGGTTAATTTTGGTGAATTTATACAGTAGTAGTCATCAAAGTGTGCCATGCAGTTTTATAGAACTTTCCAATAGTAGAAAAAACTACCAGAAAATTATGAAAAACAGTGAAATCATTTAAAACAAACGTGATTTAAACGATTTCAAATTAAATAATTAATGATATAAATATATAATACTGATATAACATGTTTTTTTAATAATAGGTATATTTAACTATTTTGATTTGATTAGGTACTGATATTCATGTAATACTACCATAATTATTAATTCGTAAGTATATATTTATAAGTTAAGTTAAATTTTTAGAATAAATTCTTCAATATACATTTAACCTACCGTTAAAAAAAAAATTGTATTAAATTTTCTCATACTGATTTATAAAACAAACAAAAATCGTTTAATAGACGCGCCCACCAGATATAAGTAATACCACACAACATACATAATTATATAGACTGTTATAATATTATTATGTTCTCGTATGGCCTATAATATACTCGTATGTAATTTTTTTCGTATAACACTCAGGGGATTCATAATAAACTTGATTAATTAATAATTATCAATATTAGATATTATATTCTACGATTTTAGCATTATGTGTTTATTTCATTTGTTCATACTTCAATACTCATTAAAAACTAAATATAATTTGATTACTTAATATTCAAATTGTACTTACTCGACTGCAGACGAACTTTAGACAATACATATTAAATTTTTCATATCACATTAAATAAATAATGTAATATTACTTTGATTTATAATTATTTTATTTTATTAATAATTAATTATTTTTAAATACGAAAAAAATACTATCGTGATCGAAGTCTCTACAAGAATACAAAACTATAATCTAATCTATCAGAAAATAAATTGATCAGAAATCGATTTTGAATAAAAGTGTCAAGTTGCCTCTTTCATAAATAACCGATTATTTATACAAAACTATAAAAATTGTATACCTATTTATAAAAAATAAATAATAATTTTAAACCTAATATGTCATTGTATTATTATTTTTAGTTAAACTTTTTAATAATGAATACCTAGTTAGAAATTTACATTAAAATGAAAGAGTTACTAAGTGTTATTTAATTATATTTTTCATGTTAAAAATTAAAGCATAGATTACTTTATTATAATTAATAAGTGAATATAACACATACCATTATTTGGTAAACATTTTATTTATTTATTATTTTAACACGTTTATTAGAATCAACAGATACGCATATTGTACAATATTAATAGTAAAACTAAAAATAGACGACCCAAGTCCAAAAAGGGCGCCATACTAAAACGAGAACGCGAACAATGAATCATAGAACGCGCTTTTAGTACTTTTGTAACGGTACAAGTACGCGAAGACCGCACATCTAACTAAATCTAATCGAAACTAAATCGAAAACACATTTTATTGTTTTATAAACATTCGTACTGTGTACATTATGGAATTATTATAACTATGATCATGGCTAAATTTATAGGCGTGTCAGCTAAAATTTCATATTTGCATCACTGCGAGTCTGCGATGTTCTTCAGACATGTATAAGAAAGTCATAATAATATCTCTTTAGTCCATGCTATTTATCAAAAATGTGTACAAAATCAATACATTATACACAAAATGTGTCATAACATGATAAGTGCTTTCATTTTTCATAGTAAATTAGATTTCATTTATCCATGATCGTAGATGTTTCTTCTAGGTCGGAAAACATTTCCTGCGCTGTATTATATAGCTGACATACCTATATATTTAGCCATGACTATGACTAAATATGTACGCTGCGACGATGTTACATAATATTTATGTTTTCCCAAAACTGTCTAGTATGATCGTGCGCGTACCTACAAACTAATTACAAATGAAAGATACTGTTTGCCTAAATATGCATATAAATATATAGTTCATAAAATGTATTATACATTATATAATTTGAATTATATTTATATTGCTATTACTTTTTAAAATATATAATTAATATTGGACACTATAATATAAGAGACTAAAGTCAAATATATATATATATATATATATAGAAATGTTCTATTTTTTCAATTTCACTCAAAATTCCAATTTCAAATATAGTTATTTAAAAAAAAGTGGCCTAACCTAACCATATTATACTAAACAAAATTATAATATAAATATAAATAATATCCTTTATTGTCTTGAAATTATCGAATAAATAAATGTATATTAAAAAGACATATTTTTTGTTTAGTTTTGTATAAATTCTTTTAAATTTATTAATTCACGAAATATCTACATTTAAATTTGTATTTTATCTTTATAAGAAGTGTTTTGGCTCTAAAGTCACATTGGAGCGATTTATTTTCAATCAAAGTAATTATGTATTAACATACATAAATTCATACTGAAAACCGCCTATATAGCGTCCTCTTAAGTCTTTGCGATATCACTGTTTAATATTCCTTGGTTTTTTTTTTAACTTTTTACTTAGATGCATATTCATAGTGTTGTTAAACCGCATAGACATTATTTTACAATATAAAAATGTTTATATTATATAATCATATTAAATAGTAAATACTAATATTTTTCTATATAGGTATACGATATCTATACAAATTTCGAAATGAAAATAATTATTATATTAAAAAAATGAATTATGTTAGCAATTATTTTTCTTTGACACGAAATATATAAAAAATTGAAATGTTATTTATTATATTAATTATATAAAAATGACAATGGGAAACATTTTTTTTTTTTAATTGCTTTTACAAAAAATTTCGCAGTAAAACGATACAGTAAAACATAAATAAAATGAAATAAACAAAAATAAAACATAAATAAAATATACAAAAAAAATGTGAAACATTAAATTCAGACAATTGAAGGTAATTAAACATTTTATTTTATCGATATAGAAAAAATGTAGATACAAACATTTAATATACTTATATTATAACAGGTTATTATATAGAAAGTTGATATTTAATCATTTCAATTAGGTATAAGTATACTGTATACTATCGAAAACGCCTAGTCACGAGGACCACGAAAATACATTATATTATAAATATAATAATATTTGCAAGACTATTCAACATCGGATTGTTATATTCAATATTATTATATGTTAATAAACTTCAGTTGTGGTGATAATGCGATAAAAACGATTTTTAAAAAACTTTAACTGTACAAAAAATACAAACTATAATTTACGGTGTCTAATTTTTCAGTATAGGTGGGTACGTATAATAATAAATAGGTAATAATAATTGATAAATACATCACAAGCAACAGTGACTAATTTGCAAATCACAGTGTATCATCGCGTGTATAGGTTTAATGATCGGTTAGTGAAAAACGAGTGTAATATACTCGTAAATAAGTAAACATTGTGTTTTTTTTTTCATTATAATATATATTTAAAAAATATACATATTATATATACACTATACAAAACGATCAAAATTACGTGTTACATAATGGTGGAATTACATTCATTTTCATTGTACTTAATTTATATATAAATATTTTTGAAACACAAAATTCGATTCAATCTGTATTATATACGTAGATGAATATTATAGGTACAATTGACTATTTCCTCCACAGATTGTCATATATTATCCGAGGTAAAAATAATATATAAAATGTGTATAGTTTTAGTTTTGCGATTATACATAATATATAGGATTTAGACGTTCATCTATACATTAAACCACTTAATTATTATTCCGCAATCATTGCTTTCGAAGGCTATGCTATACAAAGAAAAAAAAAGAGAAAGAAAAAATATTAATTCTCAATAATACGATAACACTTGAAGAAATGAAGATCAATATTATGTATGAATGCAATAATTTTCTCATGAATATATGTCTATAAAAGTATAAACTGAGGTAAACGTTGTTCCACAGTGACACAGCACCACCCTATAATCAGTATAAAAAGAAAATTAAAAAAAAACTGGAATACCGTGTCCGTTACTGCCTGTTCAGTATAATTGATTTGTCCATGTCGCACCAACAACTGTCATGCTATCTCCAGACTCACGCCGAGGCGCAGGGACACATTTATCCTTTTGCCTGCTCCTGGGCATTACGATTTTGCCGACTCTCCCCTCCTCAAAAAAAAAGAAACACAAACTTTTTTTAGTAAAACAAAAATAGTCAAACAGAAAAAAAATGTACCTTTATTTCAGTTTTTTAGTTAGGTAAAAACACCTACATACTGAAATCATGAAATGCACAAAAGGTATGAGAAATATAAAAATATATTATATTTAAAACCATCAATAATTTTTTTGTAATTAAATCGCGATGGATTTTAATCACCGTGTATAGCCGCTCTAATCGAAATCAATGTAATTTAAAAACGACGAATATCTGCAGTAGAAAAACGCTGTGTAATAGCCCTAGCCTAAAAGTACGATCACCGAACGGACAAGTGTAAATACCCCGATTTAAAAACAAGAATACCAGTTTCAAACGCCGATAGCTGAACATAACGAAACAGAGAACTTGAGAAAATTTTTAATTATAAATTGAAAAATTAGTTAAATGGGAATGGTAAAAATGCTAATTACTCCACCCACCCCCACCCCCCTTCTCGTAACAAAATATCCCCTACATGGGAGAATGCCAAAAAGGTCAATGGATCATAATTTTAGACTGAAAACTTCAATCTATTTTAAACAATTTTTTTATGTTAAATATTATAATGATTTTGTTTTATGAGAAAACCTGAATTACTTATACTTTTTTATTAACATATTATATTGAATATATTTTTTTTATTATTATCTAATGAAATACATACGAAAATATATTTATATAATATTATATTTCGAAAAATCTAGTTGGTATATATTTGGTTGGCCTTAGGTTTTTGATTATAACGACATTATGAGCTGTTTTATTTCCGATGACAGTTTTTATAGCTAATAATATTCTAATAAATGATCAAGTTTATAAATTTATTGATAAAACTATATATATATATATATTTTGCATACATGTTTTCTCCAATGATGTCTTCAAATAATATTATTTTTGGTTAAAATTAATGTTTTTAAAAATTCCAAATGTCCTCGTTAAGTTTTATTTCTCCAGTTATATTTTCTACATTTGTTACGTAAAGTGTTTACGGTATAGTGTAGTCCTAAAATTAATATAATATAAAACTAAAAATATTAACATCTATTGTAAAACTAATTTATATAATAAATATTACATACTTGAAATTCAAATTAATAGCATTAAGTATATTCATTTCATTTTTCACATCGACCCAATTGGAAGGGAAGAAAAATGTATGACAATTAATATTTGATGAATTCTAAGAATTTCTTATAATATGTTAGTACATATTATAATATAAGTAATAAAAATTCAATTAAAATTAACTATCTACCTATTTATAAAGGTCAATATCAAAAGTAAATTATTAGTTATAATGACTAATCTAATCATTATATCAAAAATACCTAATGTATTTTTCATTGACCTAATTTCGATTGTATACAAGATTAAAATGAAAACCACAAATCTATAGATCCATTAAAAATAAATAAAAATACACTTTCACAAGAATTTAACACTATTGTATACTTATATGTAATGCTTGAATTTGCGAAGGAATGCAATGGAACATAATTTCTTCCTTTTAGCTCATAAAAGCGTATAAAGGCACTTAAGTCTTCAGAAACACAATCTGTTTATACCTTCTTACAAAGCTTCATTTTTTTTTTCTAATTCATACACCGGATATAAGAGTTTTAAAAATCACTATAAAATACGACTATCCTATCGTTTCGTGCATTTTGACAAAACGACCGTTTTGTAAGATTTCCGGCTTTGAAAATAAGTATATAGTAAACCCATATAATTATATGAGTAGGCAAATAGTCAAAGAGGGGAGAGATATTACACGGGAAGTCGTGAATTTTTTAGTGAGACAATAGAACGACGTGGAATCTATATTTAAAATAATATACATTATATCGCTCAACTAACTAAGACCTCAGACCCGAACGAGTGAATTGGATCTCATTCCCTGCATATATTTTAATATATAATTCTTGTATAAATAATATTATATTATAGTTTAGTATACCTATTACCTACTCTTGAAGTATATTGTACTTTTATTATAGGCTTATTGTTCCTGTTCGAGTGCATTGACTTTCAAAATATAAACTCGCGCGGTGTGTGTATACTTGAGCGATAACGACGTGCACTATACGCAGGTATAGCAACTTGTTAGGAATCCATGAACAGTCATGTAGGCTCTGGGGGTATTTCCTCTTCTTCATTATTTTCTTTTTACGCAACAAAAACATGTACGATTATTTATTATAGATATTATATTCTAACTTTAAGCAAATATTTTTAACATAATAAACGTCGTTTCATTAATCACACCTAGTAGATATTAGTGTAAAGTGTATAAATATTATATTGATATATCGATTATCGCAGTTCGAGAAACATATTCATATATATATATATGTAGTATCAACCAGCTCATACAAATAGGCGCTTATAGTAGTATGCGTACCTACTCAATAAACAACTATAGAATTAGGTATATATTATTCTTAAACACTTGCATTAAAAATAAAATAGGTCAAACTATAAACGTAATAAAATATTATTCATATGCTTAAACATTTGATATTTAGAAAATAATAATAAAAAATAATTACAAAAAATCAGACGTCGAGTTTTACAATATTCTTTAAAGTCTGAATAGTAAAAAGAAATTGGCATTCTATCGGATTGGAAAATCTAAAATGTAATTTATTTTATTTATCTATATTTAAATCTACTTGTTGTTTTCTGATATTTTGTTATTTGGTCATGAATTTATTTTATAAACAATATAATATTATTTCTGTATGCAATATTCGTGTAAACTGTTTGTTTTAACAATAGAAAACAAAATACTGTTGCGAATAACTAATATACATTTATTTTAGCCTTCCATATAATGATTGACTCGATTAATTATTAAGTTGTAAATTTAAGACACAAAACTATAAATTTATGATAAAATATTAAGATATTTTTATGATTTTAACTTGAGCACTCTTTAACTGAAAAATGTAATTTATTTGTTCCCGAAACACAAATAAAATAATAAATAAATAATTTCAAGTAGGTATATGAGCTATTCATAAATTTAAATCCTTTGTGGAACCGAGATTTATATATATATTGTGGATCTTTAATGTATAAGTATATATTTGTATAGTTTATAATTTTACACAAAAAAAGTATTTTATTTCACAACTATAATATGTAACAATCATATTATTGTATATTATAATAGCAGTGTTTGTTCAAGGTACATTTTATGACTTTTCAAAGTACAATGCTTTATATACCTAAATAAGTAAATAACAATACATTTTTAATCTGAAAAGAGAAAATTTTAAAAAGAAACGTGTCCCTGTCATGAAATAAAATAATGGATAGGACAATGCTGTTCCTATCATTCTCGCATGGAGTCATGGTCTTTATTTGGTGAAGAGAGAGAAACATTTCTCTTTCTTTTTATGGAGTCCTTTTTGAGTTTTGGTTAGAGAAATACGAATTGATCACATTTAATATTAATTATTAATTCTGTTACTTAAGATTTTTAACACTGATTATTTTTAATTCGCACATTTAAGGTAGGTATGGGAAATATTATAATTAGTTATGCAAGAAAAAATAATGGACTTCATACATAGCTAATAAACGACCGTATAATAAACTATAATGACCCATATATTCTTCAACCCCTTTACTTTTCCCTGGATTACAAATTAAAATACTAACACATTACCTATATATTATAATACTCTGAAATGTCCTACTAATTATGGGGGGGGGATGAAATAATTTTTAAATCTATTATCATTAACATATTTAAGTAAATAAGTATACATCACATACATTTATAATATAAAAATAAATATTCTATGGGTTATAGGAGAAGGGAGCAAATTTCCCTAAAAAAACTTTACCCCCACATAGGTACGCCACTGTATTTCTTATTATGACAGAACACCAAAATATTTGTAAATTGATAAAAATTTATAATTTAGTTATTTTAAATTTTCTATATATATTTATGAGACAAACTAATGATATAATATTTTGTCTTCTATTATGTCAATTTAGGTAATTTTTAAATAAATATATTATAATTTATCATTTATAATTAAATATTTTTATTATATATACTATATAATATATAACTATATAACCTAACCTAAACATAGCCAAGTAGGTAACCAAAATTTCATAGTATTTAATTAATTTAATTCATTTTTTACCTTTTATCATAATTATCAATAGATAAGGTTGAGTAACATTTATTTTACGTATTATAAAATGTATTTTTATTTCCAATAAAATGTAAGATTACGTGAAGCCTGTATAGTAATTTTTTATTGCTTTTCTAAAATTAAAACTTATACATTTTAGAAATATCAAATTTTTTATATGGCTTTATTTTTAAAAAATAAAAAATTGCAAATACATAATATAATTTTGCAATTTAAAAACAAAATACTTTAGATAATTTAAAATTTTATAGTAGTCATTTCACGCATAATATCTGTATATTATAATATAAATAGTTTGTATTATATAAATTTTAACATTATACCTACGTCATGCTACGTCTATGCATAATAATGTCCAACGATCAGTGACGTATTAAAAATAAATATATATATACATTTTCTACAAAAATGTGAACAGGATGATGGATGAGAATGTATTACTATGATAGACCCCATCTAGTTTGGAGTGTAAAGCGAATGACGAATGAGAAGAAGTATATATAAAGAGATCAGAATTTCGTGTTCGAAAAAATAATAGAAATATTATACGTAATTTTTACAATTTTTTTAACGCTAAATTATCATAATGCATATATATTTAACAATAATAGAAATAAAATAAGAATAAGGTGATAACAAAAAATGTATATAGTTACATTTTTCTATCGTGGTATTTCTTGCCATCAGACCGTTATTTTTTCGATAAACACACAATAATTTTATATATAATTTTATAACGAACAGTAGGTACCTGTGTATTATATATTATATTATAGTGTATGCCGTCATACCAAATGGTAAAAAAACTGTTTATTTATCATTTGTATGTAATTTTTTTTTTCTATTGTATAGTTATATATACCTACAGTTATTTGTAAAAAAAAATTTAGCGCCCACCGCATGCATACAATATCATTTATAATGTAACGACTGCGCATTTGCGACACAATTATTATAATACAAAATGTCAAATGAATCTTAACATACGTATCGTTACGCTTGGTAGTTCGGTACAAATATTTTTTTTATAGTTCAAAATTTCACATATTATGTACATATTATAATAGTTTGTGTAAGCATTATACATTGTCATCTATACATAATATAAGGTTTTATGCAACTATATATATTATAAAACAATATAAACGAGCAATATGGTTTTCGACCTAACTGCTCTTCAATATGTAATAACATTGTTTTCAATAATTTCATTCTTAATGCTATTGAAAATAATTCTTAGGTAGATGTTATCTTCACGGACATTTCGAATGCCTTTGATGAAGTTGATCATTCAATTCTCATCGACATTCTCTATAAATCAGGTTTTAGTGAGCCCCTCCTGTCCTGGTTCAAATTTTACCTTTCATCCAGGATGCAACAGATAAAAATTCTAAATTGCAGATCAGAAATTACACATAAGACCTCTGGTGTTCCCCAAGGGGGCCACATATTTCCTTTGTTTTTTGCATTGTTGGAGTTAGTAATGCCTTTAAACATTGTCACTTTTTAGTTTTTGCCGACGATATCAAACTTTTTATGAAAGTTGATTCTGAGGCGGACTGTCTCTGCCTTCAGAAAGAACTCAATAATCTGGTTAGATGGTTAAATACTATAGGGTTAACATTAAATATAAGTAAATGTCAATCTATGTTACTCGACGTAGAGCTCCCTTTTCCTATACTTACTCTATTTGTGTAACCCCCCTTGAGCGAGTATCACTCAAGAAAGACCTGGGAATTTTTTCCACTACAAATCTAGACTTTCATCCACACATTAAGTATATCTACTACAAAACCTTCAAAACATTAAACTTCATTAAACGCATCTCTTCCGATTTTAAGTTTTCAGGTTCATTAAAATCTCTTTTTTGGTCACTTGTTAGATCTATTGTCGGATTCGAGTCAGTCTTATGGGATTCTTACACTGCTACTAGCTCAGCTCAACTTGAAAGAGTTCAGCGCAAGCTTTTAAATTACGTATCTTAATTCCTCAAGATTGATCACCCACCTCATGATTATCTTCCTGTTTTACAATATTTAAAACTTAATAGTCTAGCCGTCCGCAGAATTAATGCCAATTTAAGTTTTCTTTATAAAGTCTTAAATAACTCTATAGATGCACCTGAATTACTATTCGAAATTAATTTTAGAGTTCTTAATATTCATTCTCGCATATCGGCTCGGCTCCTTTTTATGTCCCTTTCCATCATACCAATTACGGACGAAACCAACCCATCCATCGAATGATGCGCTTAGCTAATGCCTTTCAAACTTAATATTTAATACTGTCACATTTATTTTATCTGCCTTATCTTTCTAAATAATTATATGTATACGTAAATGTTAATCTAAAATTATCTGTACCTTGGGCTTGCCTGTAACAAATGTAAATAAATTTATATATATATATTATGATATATTGTAGTATAGTACAATTAGTACTATAGTGTGCACGCCGCACGCACAACAAAGAGAAAAAATTAACCTCTCTCTTGATAAACAATTATGTAAAAAAAAATAAAACCCGAACATTCTTCCTACGTTAAGCAGACAAAGTGTTTTCAATGAACCATACGGGTCTGTCCACATATAGGTGAGGCAATATAGAAAATATTATATACCTTATGTTTAAACGAAAAATATTAATATCGAGAGCGATTTTCATTACATTTTAACATCTATATAATATGAGTATACAATTTAATAGTATATTAAACAAAAAAAACAATAATGTTTTATAACACAACTGCAATCTGCTCTCAGCTAGTATATGTATATATGTATAGATATATATATATATATAAAATCAAATTATAATATTTAATATAGATAATAGTTTATAACTAATATTATTAATTTATTTAGTAAGTTTTATTATCGTGCAGTACGGTAAAATTATCAAAAACTATAATTTACTAATTTTCAGACAAAAGAATTTTTAATCGAGTGAGAATCGAAATGAACTGAAAACTAATTTTGTAGAAATTTTACTACTCTGGCTAGAATGGATAAAATATTATTTAGCATTTTGTAATAAGAAATTAAATTTCCTATTAATTCAAATCCATTATTATATTTATAAAACTCGTCATACATATTTTGTTAAGTCACAGAATATAATATAATATAATATAAAAAGTAATATCGATTATGCTTAAAGTATAACAGTAATAACTCAAACATTTTTACACAATTGTATTTAGTAGCAAGTACATTATTTATATTATCTCTTTCATATATCTACACCAAAATCATTAATTTTTTAGAGAAATATAAATCATCTAAATCCCAATATAATTAAAATTATAAATTATAGATATGTATTTTAATATTGCAATATTGAAAAATAATAGGCAATTATAATTTTGTTTTGTCCAAAAGTGAATTTAATTTTTACACGTGAATAAAATACCTTCTTCCGTGTAATACTTAAAATAAACGAATAAACATAATAATACTGTAATTAATTAAAGACTAATAACCGACATTATATGGCATCGCAAGAACTGAAAGTCATGTTTTTTTCTTTCTAAATGATAATATATCGATGTATACGTTTATCAACTTATTCTTGATGTTCTTATTATTCATAGACGTACAAAGTATACAAGATTAGGGCATTGCATTTTATCAGGCCTTGTATAGATGACTAATGCTATCATGCTACTGTAGTACTGTATAATAATTATAATATTAACGATTATTATATTATGATAACATGGTCATTTGCATAATTGTAAAACTATGTATTATTAGTTATCCCTATAGATTACAAAATTATTTTTTATTTTAAACATCTGTTGTTTCTATTGTTATTTAATTTTAAATTATAATTGAACACAATAATATCGACCGCGAACATTATACAGAAAATTAATAAATTTAAAAATAAATGTTAAAGTTAAAAATGTACTTGTACTTATATAATATTATATAGGTACTAGATAGGTAGTAGATACCTATTACTATATATATTATTATGTAGTTGGTGTGTATTGTAACTATACGATACTACAATTTTCGTCTAGTGAACGTCAGTCGATATATTTGTCTAGTGAAATCCTGAAGATACAGTTAACTAAACTATATTTATACACTGAGAATTCTAAAATACTCTATTTAATTTACATATATAACTTCAGAGAGACTCACAGAGCTCGTAGTTAACCTAAGTTCTAAATTATTACAATTCTCAGCAACACGCATGATGGTATATATTTTTATCAACGAAAATACATAATATATCTCGTATATATAATATATACCTATATAAATTATATACATCTGATATCAGGACCTAAACAATTGACCATTGAAAATCTATAAAACTATACATACTTAATTTTCTTAAAACTAAAAAATAAATAAAAGCATATAATTTTTTTTTTTTTATTCATATAGTAATATAAACAATTTATTGAAAAACTCAGTGTTCTAAATAAACATTAACTATATAACCTCTACCCCCAATTTTTCCACCGTAACCCGCGGGTTTGTATAGATATTTATAATACCTACTTTAATTTTTTTTTTTTTGTGGCTTTATTCCTAGATTTCACCCTACAACAGTCCCACCATGCTCATCCACGAGACAATAACTTTTTATGTAATTTATATATGTGAAATCTGATTTTTAAAAATTAACTCGTCAAGGCAATACAGAATAAGTTGAAGAATCGAAATTATTCAATTTTCTTGTTTACGTAAATTTAAATTTTTTATATATTTATTTGTATTTCTATGCAGTTTCACACATGTTGCTGAGGCTATTAAAAACAAAAAACTAAAAACAAAAAAAACTGTAGGAGGTACAGAGTAACTCTGCACGGTTCTTTATTGTTTATGATCATCCCATATAAAAAATGTACGTATAAAGAGCTCGGCGATAATTTATCTCGGTATTAAAATATAATTATAATACACGACACGTCAATATAAATATATATATATATAGCTTGCGCTGAGGGTAACCAAGCGAGACGAGATCTGAACATGTGTCAGTAATTTGTTAAATCTGTAATAATATTAATAATTATTGTAATAACCTGACATTTTGACATTTCTCGCTTGAAGTATATTATTTTATGTTTTGTACTAGTACCATAGTCCATGTCTTTCATGTTATTACTTGTGGTGTTTTAATCTTAATTATATAATAAATCATTAATTTCTCCGAGGACCGAAGGGATGAAGGAGGAACGTCCGGAATCGACCTTCCTGCTTTTTTTCTATTCAAACACATAATTTATCAAATACTATTAGATATTAAAGTTCTTTTTACATATTATAAATAATTAGTGTACAATATTAATTAGAATTGATAATTTATAATATTATAACTATTTAATATTTTTGGTTATTAAATTCATATCTACACATAACTAAACATTATGAAGGTATATAAAAGTAGTTATGTTTAATGATAATTATTCGGTTTTGATTCGTAATAAAACGTATTCGTTTTAAAAACATTTTCCAAATTGTAGTTATCTTTCCAAAAAACCTGCGTTTTTCATTAATTATCGAAGCTATGTTAATTATTAATTATGTATAATGTGTATACTTACCTTACTACTTATACACATACACACACACACACACACACACACATATATATATATATATATATATTATATACATTCATGAACAAATTAAATGCATTAAAACTTTTTTTTATGATTTTAAGTGCAATAATATATTTATCTATTAATTTATAATATAGTTTTAGATTTAACTTACCACATAATAAGGCGTGCATGTAATTATATAACGAGAAAAGTTGATGGTAATGATAGAAAAAACAAAAATATACTTTTAATGGTCTGATAAGAAATTTGTATTTATTTTTTTTTTCTGTATTGAATATTGATATATAGTTGGGATTACATACACGATATAATTGTGTTTTTAGCAACTATTTAAAAACAAACAACATCCGTTTTAATACAAGATGAAGTACATAATTTCTTAGGAAAAGATAAGAACTTTAAACCGAAACTATTGTGTTCCAATTATTATTACTAATGATAAATTATAATTTAAGTAGGTAATATACAATAAGTATTATATGAAAACTAATATAAATTGTATATTATAACACATTAAATTTAATAGGTACACGGTTTTATGCGTTATTAGAGGCAAATAAGTAGGTATACAAATGTAAAATATTATATATTTTATTACGTTAAATAAAATAAATTATATTATTAAATTTTAATTTATAATTATTGTCCACTAACGTTGGTTACTGGCAAATAATAATAATAATAGTAAATTTTGGCCTTTGGGTAACATTATATTATTGGATAAGCTGCTTGTAAGAACAATGATGATTTTTTGAAAGCATCATTGAAATCGATAAACAATTTTTTTTATAAATCATAAAATATGTTCAACATTTTGAAAAACAAAATATTACAATTAAATAAATTGTATTAATTTATTAACTATAATATAATAATTATTGTTTTCGATCAAAATTATTATAATCGTATTATGCGTATAGAAAACTATAATATAAGGTACTCTGGATTATATTTATTATAATTACGAATTTAAAGGTATCATAATATAGTTAGTATTGATAGTAGATGATAATTATACTAATAGTTATTTTTGTAATTTATTATGTCTAGCGATTTTAAATTTTTTAATTAATTAAAACATTTTTCACAAATGAACATCATTTGTTAATTAATAACATGTAATAGAAAAATATTTATTTTTTTTTTTACAGTCGATTGTTGGTGTTAATGTACTAATAGTTGTTATTATTATTAGAACACAATATATAAGAACAATATATTATAAATTATTGTTATCATTCAATAACACGTATTTTTAAATATCTACACCAGACAGTAAAAAAAAACCTACGTTTTACTGTTATTGATAAAATAATATGAATAATATTATAAATTTATAACATGAGCTACCTATAATAATTAGGCTATATTAAATATTATACGTTCATTGTTAAAAATATGTTATATTTAACGAACGAAATGTATTTTCAATTTATTAAAACCAGTAACGAGTTATCAACACATAGTATAGGTATGCCATTGCCATCAGGTAAGTATACTATACCATAGATTTAATATAAATATTGTATATTTAATCTATGACTATACAGACTATATGTGTATACCTACATACATTTTCAAATATTATAATATTGTTTTATACCTATATACTTATAATTTGTAACATAATCGAGTGAAATCTATTGTAATAGCTGCATGCTGCTAACGTAAAAATATTGATAAGAAACTATATTATTCCAATAGGTAATTGCGTTTATGCGATAGGACTACCATCAATATTAAATTCTGAGCAAACGTGAATTGAGGAAAGTATTGATTTTACAATGATGTATGCTTTTTTGTATATTTAAACACTTTTTTCGGTAGAAATAATGGTCCATTATATTCTCGGTGGAGAATGTTGTATCAGGTTGGAACTTTATTTTGCTCATTATTCGAATTTCTCGTCTTTGAGATAAGAATAACTACCGAAAAATGGTTGAAAAACTGTAAAATTCACCGAAACTGTAGTTTTGACAAACTCTAATTTAAATATTTCATAATAAATTGATCGGGACTTATTTCATTATGAATTATCGAAATATGCAGTTAAAATGAAAAAACTATGCTTAAAAATATGCTTAAAAATATGCAGCGAAAAATGTTTATATTAATACTCAAATATAAAAATTATATAATTTATTTTCTCCAAACTCAGCTATGGAACACTATGTTATGTTAATGAAATATAGAAAGGTCAAAATGCACTAAAATGCTATTAAATGCAAAAATATACAAAATTATATTTATTATTTTAGTTTGTTACATCATGATATGATTTTGTATATTATTTAGAATATTCTACAGAGAATTACAAAACAAAAAATGTAAATGAAAGACGTACCGAACCTTGCTTATATTTTAACGATTACGTTTTTCTACATATAATACAGTTAATTTTTCATTCGATTGATAAATAAATTTGGTTATCAAATTTATGTGTATGGAATACTGAAATACTGTTATTTTTATGTTTTTCTATTTATAAATACATCTAGAAGACTTATCTAGTAAAAGTATAAAATGTTTTATTATTATTTTCATTTAAAAAATTTAGAAAATGTGTAAAACGTTATCCAGGCCCAATTGGAGGTTATCCATGGAGTCCGTATTCCCCCTAAAATCGATTAAGTAATATATATTATTAGTTTTAATAGTAATAATTAATAATAAATAAATTAGTGAGATTAGTGGCATTAATTTTTATTTGAACCCCACAAAAATCTTCGTGCCTTACGCCAATAACTAATTTAAAAATTACTATTTTAAAGGATGTAAATTACAGTTACATGTGGTACATTTAATTTTTACTTTTTATTATGTTTATATAATAAAAAATACATTAAAAAATTTTAATAATTCTTATAATCTTTAATAATGTTAATAATGTATAAATACACATATTTAACATATATAAATATTGTTACATATTCTGTAGGTATACTATAACAATGATATAGATTATTTCGGAGGGACAAACGTATGATTTTACAAACCCTCCCCACCAAAACAAAATAATTTTTCAGGAGTCAATAGTTCCCTCTGCCCCCTTCTCCAACACCACAGTATGTACGTCATATATTATATAATAATATTAATGTTTAGAGATTAAATATTCCTAAATTATTATAGGTTTACAAGGGCGTCATTTCAATATTTAGTAGAGTGGGACAATAAGAGAAAATTGCCGACTGAAAAATGTGTCCACTGTGGAAAGGGTGGGCTAGGGACGAAGGACTAACAAAAATAATTGTTTTTCTTATCTACACTTATTTAGAAATTATAATAAATCTTTTTCCCGCGGCGCACAAAGCCACTACTAACTCGTTACTACTCGCTAGGCATTATTTATAATTTTTTTTTTCACAGAGAAAGAATACTAAAAGCGTTAAAGACTATAATATGCGCACGGGGGAAAAACACAATATATTATTATTTTTATATTAAATATTATTTAATATTTTCCCTCAAAATCAATTTAATTTTAAACATATTTCACTAATATAATATTCATAATGAATTGCATTAACTATATAAGCGAGAAATTGAGGATTTTGGTAGGTTTATGCAAGTATAGAAAAAGGGCTCCGATCGAGTCAAGCACTTGGTTAAAACTTGGTTAATGCCCTATGCCATGCTCTATCCATTTGAAACATGTCGTTTTTAAATGTAAACTGCGAAAATAAATGGAAACGGCGTCCGGCATCGGCGAACGATAAAACCTAAATTTAACAATATATTTCTTCGCTAAAAACGTAAAAACCGTCATGATAAAGCCTTTCGATCCCGATAGCGTAAAAACCGCAGTGTGTCCTTTACTGATGATAATAATTTAACGAGTTACTTGCATCCGAACTATTCAACGCAAATTTATTACTCGCTCTTATCAAATCGGTACGAAAATGGTATGCACCGATTGTAACGTATAATTTTTTCTATCAAATTTAAACAAATTTATATAAAAAATAAAAATAAAAAACTATTAAAGTACTTAATTACTAATTTTTATGAGGAGTTAAATAATTTTCTGTACAAATATTTAATTTATAATAATCACAATCAGTAATATTATGGTTCTTAATATACCATAAAAAAAAGAAAAAAAGCGTTTTAGCTATATATTGATAATAATTCGAATTTAAAACTTGCATTATTATTTTTTATTATATAGAATTATTAGACATCGACCTGCAAGAGTGCGTTTGAAAAACGTTTAACAAATTACCAACGTAGGAAGTGTTTAAGTAGGTACTAAACAAAAGTGATGTACGGCATTATGTGTGTGCGTCTGAATGTTAATTTTGTTTTACGACTTTGTTGACTCTGTGATACCATATACCAATTATACCATTGATTTCGTAGAAGTAATTTTGTAAAAATGTGAATGGTTTTAAATTTCGTGCACTTCGAATATCAATGATAATATTCTGTTGACAACATATTATGAGAGATTTATACGTTTTAAAACGTATTCAAAAATATTTATATTTATTATACAATTTTGTGATTTTTAATTCTAATTATTTCCCTTGGAGGGCAAATTGAGAAGTCAATTTTTTATTTTAATTTAACTAAATAATTTTATTAAAAAATATTGCATGTTAAACTTGTTGTGCTTTCAAGACTATAATATTATTTAATGATAAATTGATAATTAATAAATAAATTATTGATTATAGTAAATAAAGAATATCGAAAAATCGTAATGTAAATGTTAAATTACCTATTTAGAGAAATTAATGAAAAGGTTATGTAACTGTAACTTTATAAGTTTTAATTTTCAACTGAAACAATAATGAATGTGCCATTATTGAAATATAATGATTTTTATTATTATATTAAATTATTATTTCATTAGGTAAAACTAAATTTAAATAATATAAAAATAATAATTAACAAGGAAATCAGTTTTTCCTTAGTGCCTATTTAGTATAATATATTAATATGTAATATTATAATGTTTGTATTTGTTTTTTTATTCAATTAAATTTTAATAACTTATAATATAGTATGATAAATTATATATGATCATTTATGATATAATAAAATAAAAAAATGTTATATTGATAATATATAACTCGATGATCACTAGTTAAAATAATGCAGATTATTCTCATCGATCAATATAAGATTTAAATAAGAATCATAAAATTATGAAAAATATTGTAAAATTGAAATATACCTACAGAGATGAACTGCAATACACCAAAGAGATAAAAAACTCAACAGAAAAAAGGAATGAAAAATATCAGTTGTGTCAAAATACATGATCGCAGAAATTTCGAAGTTTTTAAACTAATTTACTACAGTTAAACTTTAATAAAAATTAACTCATTTGGGCATTGAATCATTTCAAATACATTAAGTTTTAGTTCTTATGCTCTAAAATAATGAATAAACACAGTAATGCATAGTGATGTACGAATATATATTATAATATATAGGAGAGGGGGAACGAGACACATAGTTAAATTAAATAAAATAGCAAAATGGTTTTAACATAAAATTGTATTGTTACCTAATATATTTTACTCTACTATTTCACTCATAATACATCATATCGTGTTTTTACGCACTTGGTACCTAATGTAAAATTTAGAATAAATATTAATAGTCATACTAAATCTAAATAGGTATTATAGCTATTATATATTAATAAAATAATATGTATTAATCTATTATAAATATAGATAATGTGTATTCGATAAATTATTAAAAAAATTTGAAAATTCTCTTTTTAGTTTAGAAACGGTTCATAGTGAAAATAAATTCTAATGCGCCACATGGCGCATGTCCACCTCTATTTTATAATATACGATTTACCAAAATGATCTATACTCAAATGATCTATACTCAAAACTTGAAACGCAGACCTACAAAATTAAATTCCGACCGATGTCTAATACAACAAAATAAATACTCAACGTATTATACGTCAGAATCACTCTCTCTCTCTCTTTTTCAATTAAATAATATGATATACATATCTCTGCACCCTGGATACATTCAATAATTAACTAATGATTTATTGTAGAATATAAATTATTCAATAATGGTTTTTAAACACGTTTATTATAAATTTGCTTGTTGTCGGCAGTGTGTTAGGTATATATTGTACAATATTACTATACATTAATAAACTTTGATAATATTTAATAGTAAATATAAATATATAAATCTATATTATAATACAACATAATGATAATATATAGGTATACTCAATTATTACTAAGACAATTATTTTTAATTGGATTTCCAGTATAAAATAATAAATATTATATGATTCAATAAAATGAATTTTATATTGTCGTACCTATGCCGATTCAACACAGTCTCGTATACTGTTTCATTTTGAAAATAATAACTAATGTAATATTATGGTTATGAATTTTATAATTTTTCGACAAGTAATGATATTTAGCCAGATACCTACATTAAATAGTAATTTATAAAGCATAATAAGTAAAAAACGTATTCTCTTTTTTACATTTCCATTCTGAATTATTTCTTTTATATGTTTTAATAAATACGCACACGAATGATGCGTGTCTATAAGTTATATACTGAATTATAACTGATATTATAACTGAAATAGATGATTTTGTAAATCATTTTAACGACATCAGTACATACTACATTATAATATTATGATCATAACAAATTAAAAACAATAAGGCAAATTGTCAATAATACGTGTAGTTAACAATTTATCTGATTTTTATTCACAATTTTAATAGTATAAAAGTACAATAGACATATACACAAGTCGTAATATACGAATAAGTGCATGTGCGTTTATTGTTGACCGCTGCGAAAGATTATGTTACAACTCGTCAACGTACCCCGCCCTCTAAAAAAATACGAGATTCAATATAATAATATACATGACTCAATTAACATCACTAAATCTGGCGGCTGCCATTAATTTTTAAGTATCCAAATACGAATGGAATTCACTGAGTGCAGTGAGCGTTTTGAAAATGACAAGTTTTTTTTGTCCCTTATACTATAATATAGTATAATATACTATAATAGGTAATATTTAATGCGTTATATAAATAATGTGTGTTTTTAGACCCTTTTTATTCTAATCGCGGAAACAGGTTTTATATCATTTTATCCGAGCCATTCAAGTATAATACACAATATAATATGCGTTGGTAGTGTGATTTTATTAAACAAAATAATGTGTATACACAGAGGGTCTTTTATCTCATATTAATATCCATGGATGGTCAATTATTATGATATTATAATTATTTTCCCCATGATTTCCCGATATTTCTTTCCAGGATTTAAGAAATTATCAACAATAAATTTAAAGTAAAATAACAATATACGTGTAATAAGAATCTTCCTGTATATACTTTCTCCATAATATCACAATAATTATTATTATTATATTATATTCGTCTGCTTCATATTTAATCCACATTCTTAAAATCATCTAAAACGGTTCAGTCGAGACCGGAGAATATTTCAGAAAATATTTCCAATACGTATATTTACAATATTTAAATGTTGTGTACACGATGGTCGTTGACAACAAACGTATTCATTATTATAACACGCACGTGAAAACCCGTGAGTGTCTTTACTATGTATTATTATTTTAATAGGCGCGATATTCGTGATATTATATTATCTGGAGTGCATGATGATATTGTTTTAAATTTTCTTTAATAATTCATACGCGGTACTGTTGTCACACGCGTGTGATGTTAAACCAGCTACAATGATAATATTATTTAAAAAACTCGATTATTTTTGGAACACGGGTATATAGAATATCGTTTATTTGTCTTGAATATGTATAGATAAAATTTAAAACTACTTTGGAGAAAAATGATTTTTTTTTTTTAATATTACTGTAATAGCTGTAGCGTGTACTATAGTTACTTATAAATTTATCTAAATTACATATTATAGTATTATTGTATAAATTAACATATTTTTACTTTTTTTTTAAAAACCGTTGTAAATATTTGATTCGATACTTTTTTATAAAATGAATACTATATTGTTATCAAAATGTTGTTTATACTAAATATTGAATAAAACGGTTTTCATTTTTGACCTTTAAACGCCTACATAATGAAATATTAACGCATTGCGTAGTCGTGCTTATGATTTTACTCAAGTAAATATAATATATATTTACATGTTACGTATAATAACGTAAATAATAAATAATTAAATTACGTATAATAATTAAATTTGATAAGGGTTTTAAGATAATATCTTCACTATCGAACCTACCTACACGCAGTTTTCTATGTATAAAAAAAAATATACGATCGATATTTTCTTTGGTAAACAGATTTTTTTTTTCATGTCACCTTGAAAAACATAAAATATATACTTTTATGTAAATATTGAGGCTAATCATAAATGCTTTGTTCGACCACTACTATGTTAAACAATTGAATTTATTATATTCGAAATCTTAAATTTTAAATTGCCTTCGACATTAAAAATAATAATAATAAACCAGATTAATAAAAATCCCGTTATATGTACACCAAAAGTATAGATCTAATAAAATAGTATGGTGAAATTTCTCCATAGGAATATTTAGTATTTACACTATAACAACATATTTTTACGATGTTTTGGTATACGAATTTGGGAATTTTTTGATTTTAATTTAATTCCATTTTATTACGAATTCAAACAAAATAAATAACGATTTAGTTCATAAAATAATATATTTCCCAATAACATAAAGATTATTATTGTACGTATCATCATTTTAATCGAATAAAACGTTTAACAACGTTGAAACAAAGAATACAAGTTTTAAAAAAACGAATATCGTGCGCTTCCAATAGTTTTTGTAAATCGTAATGAATTATCATTGATTATTGATAAATGTTTATTTATCAAATTTGGTGACGACTATCAACACAAACATCGATATAGAAATAATCAATATTTTTAAAAACTAAAAACAACTATCCATCAGTGTTTATAATATTATGTGTACACAAAAACAGTAAAATCGACCGTTTTTATGGTTTATTATTATTATCATTATATGGTACGCATTGTACATAATATAAATCCAATATATTAAAAAACATAAAATAACTCATTTTATAATAACTGCGATATTGTTGGTTTTTTGTAACGAATGAATATATTATTATCTAATATTACTATAATACGTTAGCAATCATTTTTAATATCCGGCTTATTTTAATTATTCGGCTAATTAATTTTATTTTAAAACAAGTTATAAATGTGAATACATTTGTTATAGTTACCTAATAATTTAATAAAAATATAATGTCCACTGTTTCAATACAATGAGGTTAGTTGATACAATAGTGATAAATCATAATACAATAAACAATCGAAAACACTTTTGAGAATTAATATTTTGCAAAAGTTAAACCAAAGTGTCGATCGATTTATCTGTTCCATATAATATTTATACCTATGCAGTTATAAACTTATAAAGTTATAACTATAGACAGTGCTTAAACTGGAAAAGTATACAAGGGGGACTATAAAACTTAAGAAAAGTCAAATGGAAGTAGCATCCCTTGCAATAATAATAATATTAATAATAATAATAATAATAATAATAATAATAATAATTGAATTCAACTTGACCCGTGGGACTTCAAACAATTAAAAGGGGTACGATAAAAAAATTTTAAAAAAGAAAAGGTCGTCCACCCAATTCAAGTACTGACTATAGATAGATAACTAATGATTTTGCATAATTTTTAATTTAATATAATATTGTAAACCTTGTTTTGGTTACGTTAGATTTGGGTAGGTTTAACGCCAAACGCGGGCATGTATTTATAATTTATAAAATAAAAAATACAATTGAAAATATTGTTTTTACAAAAATAAAAGCTAAAAATGAATGGAACTTACGAAAATGAATAAAATAATAGTTTTAAAAAACTATTGATTAAATATTATCTTCCCTTTTTTATAACTAAATAAAAAAAAAATTTAAAAAAAGTTTTAATAATATACATTTTTATGAATAATTATCATTATTTTCGTAGAGTACATTAAATAACATTATTGTTATTTACAAACAACACACTGTAATAGAATAATAATATATAATAATTATAAAAATTTAATGGAAACAAATATATAATAATTTGACCTTTATTTACAACATTAACATGTATATTATAATATAATACACCTACATAATGACATGTATTGTTGGTCGGTCAAAAACCCATTTTAATTTACCGAGGAAGTTTTTTGACAATTGTACAAATAAAATTCGCACGATTCCCTTTAAAAATCGAAACAATGGATCGAACTATCGAAGTACAAAATAACGTACAAATAATTTATTGGTTTATGCGGGTCCATTTTATAATATAATATTATTCACATATTTTCACATTGTAAAAGAATTCAAAATTTCCCATAAAATTATACACAACAAAAGTAAAATCCTATAGTATTATTGACTATTGTACGTCGTGTGCGTTTTATATTTTTATTACCCAGGATTTATTCCATAGTCCGTACTATATAATATATGTATAAAATTATACTGTGACGTTCCCATAATATATATAATATATATTATATTATATTATATTATTATACTTGTAGTATAGTTTGCATTGTGAAAAACTACTTTCCGAAAATCACAATAGCCATCGGAGTATGGACGAAATCGATATTTATATACAAATGGATAAAATAACGCATACGCGGTGTTGCGGTAATAGAACGTTCTTTTACAATTTTTCTCGGAAAAATGCATTATTCAGATTTCGAATACGTTATACACACTTAATTATACGTACGTGTACTTTCTGTAAGATTTTATTGATTGATTATATATATGAATTTACTATACTGTGTAAATTATCCGATTGATTTATTAGTTATTAATTACTCGATCTATTTATTCAATGAAATTATTAACTAACATATTAATATAAGCTTTTGAGACGGATTTCAATTCAAGCTTCGATGTCGATATCGTATTTCACTGTAGGCTAAAGACGTTTATTAAGGAGGCGATGGGAAAATTGCCCCTCCCTGGATGTTTTTCATCTTCTATAGTATGTAATTAAGAGGACGCCACACACTCTATATTTTCATCAAATAATTAGTTTCACGCGGGAAAGAACCCTGATGGCTACAAACATACTTAAGACACCTAATTTTCACATGTGATAGATGATAAGTTTACCTGTGCAATAACAGAGCCTTTTTTTAAATATCTAAATTTCTAAAAAAGTTTTTAATTTTTTAAAATTTTATTTTATTACATTTTTAGATATAGTATATCCATGAAAGTATTTGTGCTACAAAAAACGGGCTCTGTAGTTGTATAGATAATGTTGTTACATATCTCGTGTGACAACTTTGTGTCTTAAGTATGAAAAAATCATATTTTAATATAATTGTTGTAAAATATGGTCCGAGTATAATTATCGATTACTTTACATTAATATGTTACTTATTGATATAAATAAACGTTTTTTTTTTAAATAATTTATATTGATAATATTTTTTTTTAAATGGCTACCTCCCTCAAAATAAGAGTAAAGAGACCAAAGAGTAAAGACGCTCTTGCTGTAGACACTGATGTTAAAAAATCCAATTCTATATATCTATCTCATATAAATAAATTAATATTAATTAAATAAACTATTGATCTTTGGATATGGCTATTCGCTACCAACGTTAAAATATATCAGATTATAACAACACGAATTCAATAATTATTATAATATCTACTAACACAACGTCTCATATAAACGAAATGCCTTGTGTATTTGCCTTGCTATTAAAATATCGAGAAAAAAATTATTATTCTAAATTAAAAGGATAAAAATATTACAAAAAACATTTGGACAGTATGGGATTTACCGGGTTTAACATTTGCTGGGTCCAGTTATCGACAATCATTTTGGGTTTTTCCTTTAGATATTGAACGAGTTTAATTTGTCCCCTTTCGTTGTCATAATGTTAGTTATTAATTTATTACTTATTTTATTACTCACAGATAAAACGTTTTGTGTTTTAAAAATTAATTTAAAACGCAAATCATTTATTTTATTTTATACTGTCCAAGTGGAAAATGTCCAATCTAAAAATATTACAGTCCAAATAATCGAATAATATTGGCGTTGTTTTACGAGTAATAAAAATTATTAGTTACACACACGATTAATTTAAATAATGTAGAACATACGTATTTTGTCGACAAGATGGCCGAAAGCTCGTAGCGCGGACACTACGCCGCGCCGTGTCGACGCAATATAAATATTATATTATTATCGCGCGTAATGAAAAAACCGAACAATCGTTCTGGGAAAAATCCGAATAATAGAATATAAAAATATCACGTTGATTTTTACTTGGGTGAAAGAAGCAAAATTTGATCAAATCATATTTAAACTTTCCGTTTTGTAAGGTTCAAATAATTATTGATTGTTAATGTCAAGGTGAATTATTTAACCATACGATACATAATGTATGATTTGTCTAAATTTCAATTTTTAATTAATAATCGCTTGTGAATGGACAACGAAAAAAAAATAATAATTTTTCCCAACATTTTTACATTTCATAGCCGATTTATATAGCGTTATGAACTATGAACTAAGACCTTAAAGTTTAAAGTTACATTGTTTGATTGATGTTTCCTGTTAGTTTAATGAACTTAAATTGTATAAGATTGTGTTATTATAGTTAATTACTAATTTCCATCGATTGTGTACAAACTATATCTAATGTGTTTAGTTTTAGATAACGTTTTTTTTTCTTTCTACCGCGATTCTTAAACACTGAAATCAAAAATGGGACGCGGAAATGATTTTTAGGACGTACATGCTTATAAATTATAATAAATGAATAATTTCATATAATATTGAATGATGGGTATCATGGGCCAAGTTACACTGCTTATCAATGAGTTTAGTGTGAATTCTCTTTCACTATATCGCCCGACTCAATAAAGTAGCAATATGTAGAAAATATAAATCATTACCTCACTCGTTATTTTTACACTATATATTGATTAGTCATATTACTCTATAGAAAATTATATAAAATATTTCTTGATACCGACTTATATTGATAACAATTATAATTATATTTTATTATGTCTTGTTGGTTAGTTGATCGAGTATAACATTATGCATTGCATAATACATTATCATTGATAATAGTACAATATAAAAACGATAAAAATGAAGCCACGGAACAACTAGAAGAGACACTCGATGAGAACTCGAAAATTAGTAAAAATTTGCTGGAATACCAGTGTAGCCAGAAATAAGAAATAATGAAAAATAAAGAAATGCATGGAGACACACGTATGCCAAGTTAAGCTAATTATGGCTTAAATAACTAACTAGTTATTTAGCCTAGCCATGAGGAAAATCATCAAAACAAATTAGATTAGACCTTTCTCATAGGTTTTAGAAGAGCAGGAGGGAAATATTATTCTTATACTCTGTCTACAAGGAAACGCCAACTGATATAGAAAATTTGTCCCCATATAATAATCGAATAATTTTTATAAAGTATCTTGTATGATTGTTCTGTATGTAAGGAAAATACGAACTTTATTACCTTGTAAACTCAAAGTAAACACGTTCTCTAAATGTCTTCGGTAAAAATTAAAATTAAAAAAAAACAAAAACCGAATAAATTATAAGTAGAAAAAAAAATATTGATTGAATTATTACACAGTCGTAATATAATAATGTGTTATATTATTATAATCACGGTATTGGAAGATGATATCGGACAACTTTAATAATTTATCATAGTTATTACACTAGTGATTAAATCTAGTGCGCTGCACACAGTATAACGATCGTATACCTATATATCGTTCGAAAAAAATATAAAAAAAATAATATTATCCGACGTTGTGAGGGAGGGGCAAAGGGGGAGAAGCCCTTGTAACAACCTCCCTCCTCCCCGTATTACGTGGAACCGGCGGCGGTGGCAAAGCAGTTTGGTGTGCACTCACACTCACACGGCGGCAGAGTTAATACATAATATTTATTATAATAATATCGTTAGTGGCGGTTCCCCTTTCGCCCCCACCTAAAACGGCCACAAAATTGAACGTTTACTCGACGACGACGGCGGCGGAGAAACCGGTGCGACCGACGGGCGGCGGTGGCGACGATCCCGGGTTTTTTCGTACGTGTTTTATTTATTATCATCATCATCATCATCATGACCATCATTACCGTCATTATCATCATCGTCGTCGTCGTCGTCGTCGTCTTCGTGTTTTTTCGGCATGTGAAAGAATTTCGTCGGCGGGACCTAACCTAACCTCACACCGAGGGACTGCCCCTCTCGGCGCGCGCGCACCCGTGTTTGAGCGTGTGTGTGTCGGTGTGCAATACACGATTGTACGAGCGAGTAAGTAAAATACGGTCGTGTGTGTGTGTGTATGCGACGGTGGAAGGGTGCGGTGCGGTGCGCCTCTCCTTTGACTGCGTACGTTTCGCCGGCGCTATACGCGCATACGAGCGCACTCGCACTCTGCTGTCTCACTGATACTGATTCCACGACCGACGACTGCACGAGACTCCGCAAACAGACACAGCTCGCTGCCCGCATTCTGACCTGGTCCGTCACCGGGTTCGGACGTTTTTAACGCGTTTTTATTATTTCTGTTTTAATATATCCCCGTATTGTTTTTACGCACGCGATTTACAACTACGACCGCTATAATATTATAAAATATAATACACACGGTGTCCGCTTACCGAGAAAAAAAATATTTTATATTTTATTCTCGTACCGATTACCAAATATAACATTTTTTTTTTTTGCTAATCGCATTTATTATTTGTATATTATTATTATTATTATTTGTTTTTGCACATCCTCGCGGTATACCGTTCCTCATATACAACACTACCGTCGCAGAGTACCGCCTACGCGTATTATTATAAACGTATCATTTTTTAAAACGCTCGTCTAAAACAAACAACCATGGAATTGTTGTGTTGCGAATCTACTTCAAAGTGTGTCGCTCAAAAGGACCCGGCATTGTTGGCCGACGACCGTGTGTTCAACACCATGCTCAAAACCGAGGCTAGATGTTTGCCCGGCCCAGACTATTTGACCGACGTGCAACAGGATCTCACTCCCAACCTCAGAAAGATCGTGGTCGATTGGATGTGGGAGGTCAGTATACGTTATTATTAATTGCCACGATTACCGTGATATATTCTAATAATATAATATTGTATAGAGTTTAAGATTATTTTTAAGTTTCTAATTATCTATAAAATAGTATTATGTTGGTTTAATCCCACCTCACGTAAATTGTACCAGCATTATTGTGCGAGTATTTATTACGAGTCATAATCGAATACGGTTTTCCAGGAAAACTGACACTAGCTTTCTGCTCACAATTGGATCACTATCGTAACCCTTTATTTTAAGTATGCATTCACAATATAAGATACAATTTATTATGTAATATTGACAAATATGTGTATGTTTATAAATAATTTTGGTACCCAATATTATCGTCTGCCATAAATATTTAGATCAGTACGATTTTTCCGTATGTTGGCGTGATGAGCCGTTTTTTTGATATATATATATATATATATTTATAATGACGACCGTAGGTTATTGCACGAACAGTTTAAATAGAATAACTATTATATTATATTGCTTTCGATGTGTTATCGCCAGCTGTTTTTTACACGCAACAAGTGCTAAGTGGCCCCGCTCACTATATTCCCAATCGTACTTTAAAAAAGCCGGTTAATGACACTTGTGAATGCATAATATTATTTATTTTGAATATTTTTTATAACACTTTTTAGCGTATTTATCGACATTATTTTCCACCTTAGTATAATTGTGTCGATTAAAAAATCATTTATTTAATTTTATTCCATACTGTTATAATTTGTTAAATAAACTATAATCTAATTAATTGATTTCAGTGAAAGTTTTGTAGAACTATATTTATCGGTGTTCGTATTTTATTTGAAACGTTTATTTTGTTCTTTTAAACAAAAATCCCGTAATAATTTACGAAAAACTGTTTTATATAGTATAATGTTATTTAAAAATTTCAACATTGTAGTAATTTAAAAACTGGTTTTTATTCCTTCATATTGTTTAAATCTATTTTACAAAAAAAGAAAATGGTTGAAACTACATCAAAATCAAATATTATAATATTACCAAATGATGCAATCAAATTAAATGTTTTATCGTAATTTTTTTCATGCTATACGTCCGTGAGTTATTTTTGATACATTTCCCATATACCGTTTTCCTACACAATAAAAATCCCAAGACGTTTGATTTATGACTAAATTAATATTTTATAAAATGACATATTATTAAGTAAGAACACGTAAAAACCTACAATGCAATATGTATATAATATCTGTAATTCAAGTGTAAGTATTTTTATTCAAGCTTTTAAGTGTTAATTTGATAGCATTATAGTGTTTTCGTTAATAATCTTTTGGTTTTTTCCGCGAGCTAAATTATAATACAATGGTATGATATGTAAAATTGTAGATTATATTTTTAGTATTAGTTATTGTTAAACACGAGTTTTTCATGAACCGACCAACCGTATGTATTTACAATTATGAACGTTTGGTCGTAATATTTTATCACCGCGGTAGCTCTGCTGATCCGAAAACAGTCGACTCTCGCGCTTTATCGAGTTGTGGGCCGAAACCAAATAAAAATTTAAAAATAATATGCAACATAGCTTATAAAGTATTACACTACTTTTCAATCTTTTGCTATATTGCTATAATGTACACATAATAAAATTATAAGTACACTGAACACGTTTCTATACTTAGATAATTTCGGATGAAAAATACAAATAATTTTCCAGATGATTCTTCACAGACTTTTTCTCCTTTGTAACAGGCAGCCGAATCACTCGATCGAACAAGAATATTGTCGAACTGCAGGTGCTGCCGGGGCGTGTAAAATATTATGTATTCTCGAGAAGGTCGAAGAATTATTTTTATAAAGAGTACCAAACCTAACCTAACTTAACTTAACCCCTAACCTGATTCCACCAGAATATCGTATAGTTAATAATAATGACTCATAACGTATACAATATGTATTGTTATATACATACATATATTATAGCTGGTAATTTATAGGTTAGGTGTAGCCGTGTAGGTACGTACAATTCTGAGAGTCCGTTTTGGATTACTTGCGTCTTTGTAGAAATAAGACCTGGGGCACCAAAATCATTTCGATTGTAAAATCTCACACCGCATTAACGGATTGAGATAACGGTCCAAAACACGAGACCTAGAACAACAATGCTTTTAGGCCTTTTTATAGTTTTATATAGTGTTATAAAAGGGTTTTAATGTTTGTTTGATTTCGATGACCAGAAAGGTCATAAAATAAATGGTAATATCACACCAATTGATATTATAGAAAACAAGTAAAATGTAAACACTTCAATGGTTGATATTGAAATATATAAATAAACATATTATTATTGTAAATTATAGTAATAATATCATATATAGTATGTACGTACCTACTATCGATTGATTTTTCTAAAATGGTTTAGAAAATCGTTCTAATTTATATTATGTTTCGTTTTTTTATAATTTTATACATTTTTACATTTGCCAGCGTCGGTTAAATAGTTTAAAAAACCGATTATTTAGTTGGTGTCTTGATGGTTTGTCAATAACTACAACGACGATGACGACGGTAAATCTCATGTATATAAACGCAATCGTATAACGCTCGAAGAGGCCGGTCTGGGGTTCACCACCGGCTCAGACTATAGGTATAAAAACTACAAAGACTAAGAATTCATTTTTACTTATCCCCGCCACTAAGCATTTATCTACAAAAATATGACCAAAAACCAAAATTATTTCAATATGATGTGATACACATATACTTCTTGCGTGATATCGCGTTGCTATCAAGTTCTGTCGTTAATATATATATATGTGTGTGTGTGTGTGTATGTATGTGTATATATATATCTAATGTGTATATATAATATATGATGTGTGTGTAATTGATTAAAATTTTAATAATGTTTAATACGGATGTATAGACACGAATGTTTTTCTTTTGAAAAATTGTTTAAAACATTCGATTAAAATTAGACTTGATAATTTAAATTAATGACGAAAGAAAAAAAAGAGGTCAATGGACAATGTTTGCTTTTTAATTTTTACCTATGCGGCTATGTATATATCATTAGTTATTACTAATTAGTAATTATTATAAACGTTGTATGTTGTACGTACCTATAGGTACGAATACATTTGTATATATTTAAAAACTAAAAGTATTCTAAAATTGAATAGCATTCCATTATAGTTTTATCTTTTAAATAGTAGATGTTAATATATTATTATATTCTAAGTTTTAAACGTTTACAATTTCCAAGAAATTACCAGTTGGTCGCACTCTTAATTATTTGTAATTTTTAATTTAATGATTGTTAAGAACGAAATATTGTAATAAAGTCTAATTTAGAATGTGTTTGTATTATATTGCAGTAATGCAGTATTAGAATAATATATTGTCAACTAAACATAAATTGTTTTCCTTTTTTGTAATATTTGGAATTCAATATTAAATACTCATAGGTATACGCTGCCTTAATTGTTATTAGTTATTAGTTTATTACTGATTGGTTTGTTAAAATCTAAACAAGACATTATATCATTTATAAGTTTTTACTGACAAATATAATATAAATAATTGATGATAATAATTATTACTAGTTGGTTACTATACCAACTTTACTTAATGGCGGCGATTGTTTGAAATAATCATTATTATAACATGTTTTGTTCGTTGTCACGCGTTTAAATACTCCTTAAAATGAAAAGAAAAAACGTCCTAATCTTGGGTTTTATTTAGTATATTATTATCTTTTTAGTATCTTTATTATTTACTCGATGAATATTTGTTGGGTTTTTTATGATTATTTATGTTGTATAATATTTTGCGTGAATGGTCGTGACTGTCGATAATTAATCCAGAAGCCTTTTTTTCCTTTCAAAACTTTCGCGGTCAGCTTCTGCGTACTCGAAATTTAATGACGACTACGCGACGGGCGGACAATGTTGAACAATATCAATCAGCAGTTCGAAATTTATTATTATTATTAGGACGGTGGGCGGTCATGTTTCGCGTAGCGGGGAGATCGAATATATTATCACTATAATATAGTCGTCACAGTGCGATGTTCATTATAATATAATTATTCTTTTTTATCAGACGAATCCGTCTAATTAAAAATAATAAAATAAAACGAGTCTTCCGACTTTGTAATTTGTTCAGCTGTTTTTGCACACACATACACACATACGCGTCGTTCCGAGGTCATACTGGCGAGGGGGGCGAAGGGGCGGCGAGGACCCACGTCGCGTTCCCCTCCGATTAACGTACGACGACAAACACGTGTCGAATTTTTTTTTTTAAATTATATACCTTATATTATTATTATATAGGTAACATTACAATATCGTCAAATGCGAAAAAATACTTGGGGTCGACGTTTTAATGAACCTTCATTTAATTCCTCAGCGTACGCGTTATGTGTTAAAAACGCGACTTTGGTCACGCATTGCAAAAATTATAATACAAATATTACTACATTTGTATAATGTGAAGATGTTTAAACGAATTAAGATCCATTATGGCATTATCTTTACCTACTTTTAATTTATATTAAAATAATATTAAACAAAAAATTATTAATACCCGTAAAAAATTATAAATGTAATTTTATAATGTAAATTATATGTTGTTATATTAAATATTCAAACAAATGATTAAACGACTTTACAATAATTTTAATAATAATATTGTAAAAGTAAATTAGTTGTTAATTATTTTAATAAATAAAATGAAAAAATTAAAAAGAAAAATAATTTATTTCTGGTCACGACATAATGTAACCACAATTAGATCATTCACGATCAAATTTTTCACATCATTTCTGTATTATTTTCTATAATTTAATTTCACGTATAGTATTATTATGATAAACTAATATCCTATATTATACTGATTTCGATGAGTAAGTTATTTTTAATAAATTTTAACTACTAATATTTCATAATAGTATTTATTTCTAAAATTGTTATTTAAGTTCTTTTTACATTGATTGATTTATATTTTTGTACTCGTGTTATATAATATTATACCTATTAAAATTAATAATTTGGACATTGAAATAGTTATTTATTTATTAATGACGTAGAAATTCTGTTTTTCAAAAAACAAAGTGTGTTGACCCTTTAAAATGTGTATGCCATACTAATAAACGTATATGGTATAAACCATGTTTATACCAATACGTATGTTTTTAAATGATGCAATTTATGTTTTTTCTTACTAGAGCATGTGTGTAAACAATTTTATTTTTTAAAATTATAAAATATTCTTTCGCACACTATTGTGATTATTTAATACATACTAAATAGTATGGTGTTTTATTTATTTTTGGTAATTTGTTTAAATACATCATTTGCCACACAACATAATATTATCTCTGTACTATAATATATTATATATATTTTTTCATATATACATTATATACATGTATTTTTTTGACATTTGCATCAAAAGTTGTATATCTTATGCTCCATTTAAATTTGTACAGGGAAATACGTTTTCTATCTAGATAACACTCAATATTAAATGCAATCGCATGAAGGAATTTCTTATTTGACGTTCTAAATATATTTCGGTTATACATAATATTCAAAATCGTTATCGCATACACTTGACGTAAAAAAATAAAATAAAATGCACTTCTTTAATAATGAAACTAATATTCTTAGTTAAACTAACAATTTATAATTATTTATTTTAACAGATTATTCCGTTTGCGCCTTACACCAAACATACGGAACTATAGGTACATCAAATTTAAACAATGCCTATATTTTTTTTCGTTTTAAGAATATTAAATATATAGTTTGATTTTTTTTTTTTATAACCTCAAAACTTATACTTGAGATTTTAATTCTGATCTAAAATATGTCCATGAATAGTTTTTGGAATTTAAATTTTGCAAGGAACGGCTCATGCGCGTATTGTTGTTCTGTATAAATGTTTAATAGTATACGTTTAAATGTCATCACTCATCATGCAATAATATTATGGTAAAATAAAGTATACCCGTTGGCCGTTCCAAAGAAAAATCTCAAAAAGTCATAAGCGACACGCCCGCGAAGTCGATTTTTTTTCTTAATTGTAAATTTTCATTTATTAGAATACACAATATATTATTTATAACGTGAAGTCGCTCCTCATTAATATCCAAAATGTTTAACGAATGTAAAATATAACATTTTTTTGTTATATAATATAGACTGCACAAGAACTCGTGTAATTTCGTATGCTTGCGCACGTTATTTAATACTTACGATATTATATATTATATAATATATTTATTTATCAAATATGCATCAATAAAATATCTACGTTTCGTTAAAACGGCTCATCTAATATTCGCAAATGAATACGGTCGTTCCAATGTCGGTCGTCGTCGTCGTCGTGTTATAAAAGTTCTCAATCTGGCTGGTCCACGTGTACTCGTGTTAAAATATTAATAATATAGAAAAATACGATATATGAATGGTATACAATAGGTAGTTACGACGACGCTCACAGAGGTAATTGTGTGGTGTGGTGGCAAGGAACGAAATTCGTATGATTACCGAGTTATCACTTTATCAGTAAACAACGCTCGCACACGTAGTTATATTATTGTCGTTCGTCGACTCCTAACCGAACAGCTGATTATACGTACAGACAATATTAATAATTTTCACGAAAGTCTGTGATAAAATAATATTATAATATTATACAAATGGACAACACGACGTTCGATTTCATAATTTTTTGTTCTTCTCTCGTTTCTTTCGTCGTACCATTGATTTTATAACATACACATATGTTATAAAATCAATAGTCGTACGATAATAATAATAAATATTATTATTGTTATTGTGGTTTTGTCAATATACTATAGTTTTCGCCGAAAACAATAATACCATTCGTCGAAATTTGCGTTTCGCACGAAGCGCGCTTGTTGACATCGATCATCATCGACGATGGGCGCCGGACACGAGTACACATTTTTTTATCATTATAATAATTTATTATAACGTACATCGGGCTGGCGTAAAATGTGTGTCACATAATATTATAATATTATCATTATGTACGGAAAACGCGCTTAGGAATTCTACTATGTCCCAAGTTGTAGTTGTGTCAACGACGATAACAAAATAATAATAACAAAAATAATAATAATGGTATTCACGTCTTCGAATGCGTTTGTGTCGCAGACATCCAACAAAATAATAATCACCGTGTAGTGAACTTGTAATATATAATTTGTTTTTCATTTGAATATTTCTACATAACATGAGCGATGTACTGTTTGATTTAAAAATAAAAATAAATTAACAATGTCTTGCCAGTTTTGGCTAAATTTACGTCGTGTTCGATTTATAAAATGATATATGTAATTTTCTTCAAATTTATGTATATGATGTAAATAGGTAAATACCTATTTTAGAAAAGTATTTTAAAGTAAGTCATTAAGTCATAAAGTAATTAATATACATTTCTTTACCAATTTTAGGAGTATTTTATTTTTTATAAATTTTCCTTGTTTTCGTAGTGATTTTTATTTGTTTCCACATAGTTTTTTGTATTATGACATGATATTTTTATTTTAATTATTATTTAATTTGATTCTCGATCAAGATTAGATTAATAGTTTAACTTAACCCTAGGGGTTAAGTCCATAATAGTGAAGAGTGTAGCACTAAAGCCTGTTGTCTGTCCGTAAATTTCCCAATATTACCAGTAATTTTACATCTTCAATTCCTGTGTTGTATCATTTTTCGATCAACAAAAATCCAAGTATCCTACGGTTTACCGAAAAGTCGAAAGGGCCACCGCCGTGACGACCTTGATGCGATATGTCCCGCCTTCAAATCACTGGCGACTTATCTATACGAAAACACTTCACCGCCGTTTTTTGTCTACGGTTATATAATATTATAACAATCTATATAATAATAATAAAAAAAAACAATAATTATTATGATATGTTTGTTGGACTAAATGTCTAATATATTTTCGGGGACGCACGTATTTTGAGTATTGTCTCATCCGCTCGCCTACATGTCAAATGTGAGTTTTTTCAAAATACAAAATATTTAATTAAAATATTATTATCATTATCCCAACTGTGGACGGCGTTTGCAAGTATATTTTTACTTTTTCAAGTATCTGTTAGCTACCAATAACTCTGAACGCTGCGGCGAGCCCATTTAGTCGAGTTTTGTCGGAATTCTAAACAAACAAATAGAGTATATTGTGTTAATATAATAAAACTATTGTATTTATTGTGACTATTCAGTTATTCGCTATTCACTGTGCATCAAATACCGAATATGCTAAACAATGCTTTTCGTCCCGTTTTTTGTTCAAGTATGTACCTATGTACCTTTATTATAGTGGATTTACACGATGCGGGTCACGATCGTGGCTTTTGTAATCGTGGTTGCAAAGTCCACAAATAAGAAATCCATGATCGTTTCCTAAGAAACGTGTTAAACCAACCTTAGTATTTAGGCGCGCGCGCGCATTCTTATTGTCTATTCTATCAGAGGAGATCGACATTTTATTGTAAAATACTGACAATATTACCGAATTGTAAAAAGTAATATTGGCGTTTTCTCAACTACACAAAAGACGGTAATCGCACATTGGTCGCCCCTATATTAAATATTATTATTATAGTTCGTGTTGGCCTTCATCACTTCCTTTCGTGTTTGAGTTGCGCGTTTTATGAATGTGTCGGTCCGAAGGTTCTCTTCTCCGTCGACATTTCAACGAAATTATACAGAAAAAAAAACACCGATAACCCCAAAGTAGCAAGCTAAATATATGACATCCGCTGCGGTGACCGAGACGATTATCGAGTAACGATTATCAGATATTATTGTGTTATTAAGACAAATTATTTTAATAATATTACAAAATAAATGTTGAAAGTTATTGGATACTATAATGGTGGATTTTTTCTGATGTACATTTGTATTATTTTTAAATAAGTGCGGAGGTGAAAAAAATACTGAAGAGGCCGGAAAGTACCACCGTGACTGATTATTATTGTTTGTGATTTTCCTTTTGTACGCGCTATTCGACGAGATGAGGGGAACGGTCCATCAAAAAAATGATTAAAACTCGTAAATATTTTTTCGCGCGAACGGTGTCAATCCATTAGGATAATAGATTAATTCGTTGTATGACATATATTATTATTAAGCTGTAAAATCGCACAAGGTCACGTCGTCTGTCGGTGGTTTTGAAAGTGGTCCTGTATAATTTTATAAATGTTTTGCATTATTATTCACTATATATTTTATACGGCGTACACGTGTACGCAAGAACACGGCCACCCGAGACCCGTCGAATTATCGCAGTTGCAATAGGTATGTACTTTGTAGTTGGAATTTTTCGTCCATTAATGTAATTATATTACCATTACCTCTTTGTATATATTACTCAATTGATATTATCCACGTTGAAAATAAGACCGAAATATAACGTAGGTACGAAAGATTGGATAATAATTATAAACGTTTCGTCAGTAACCATTTCTAATTCTCGATTGTACGCAAAATGAGAGTTGTGCCCAAAGTATATTAGATCCGATGGATTTCATAGAAATTTTCATTGAAAGCGGAACCATGGCCGGATGTTCTAATTTGTTTCTGGAAAAACATTTTTGGGTAGTTTTTATTACTTACACGTGTCTCGCGGTGTAAGCTATATACATATTACAATTAATTAATTTTACATTGGCGTGTTTTATTTCCGTCTGTGTCAACAATTCTCTTTTCGACGAAATCCCGATTCGTCTAAACTCTGTACCTATATATTGAATATTATTATTAAAATTATTATATTGCAATTATTATTATTACACGAAAAGATGAGTCGCTCTAGGCAATGTAAACAAATTCTTTGAGTACCATGATATCACGCGTGTGCGTTGAAAATGTCCGTACGGAATGGGTGTATCATAATTAGTTTAATTTAATGACACCGACGTGTTCGTGTAATGCACTTCATAAAATGTATATTATTATCAATTATTACCGTTTACTGTTTTCGTTCGCGTTAATTGAGACGTGTGGGTCACTTATCACTGATAATTACACGAAAACAATTATTATTATTAAACGACACACGCGGCTGCACAGTGTGTACCACCACGGTGTTTACCACGGGAGTAGTCTTAACAGAAATACTACCGTAATGGTATTGATAACAAATGATTACACGTTACGGACGGCTCCGCGATAAAATAGTATAAGATACTCGTATAATATTACATTACATTTTTTACAAATAATTGTACTTACTACTTACCTAACGATTGTTATTATTATAATAACAATAATAAAAATTTATAGTTGTTAAATTTTTATTTTTCCAAACATTAGGTTAGGTATAATCTACATAATTGCTATTTATTATAATATATTGATAAAAATATGAAAAAACGATAAACCTACGTCATTTGTATGGATAATATTTTTAATGCTCAAGTATATTAATTTTGTAGAAATATGATAAGAAAAAATAAAAACAGTAATTTATCGATACTATTATTATATTGTATATAATAGCATCAATTATGAACAGGCAAGAGAGAGTTGAATATAAAAAAAGAAAAACGTTCCATGCTACAATGTAATATTATTTATTACTGAAATATTTAAATGTGTAGTAAAACCGCTTCGATTTAAGTCTGTGTGTGATCCCGAGTTCGGTGAGCAATATTATTCAATTAATTAAATCCATATCAAACACTATTTTTTATTATAATTTCGTCATTCCATTATTTTTCGTTTAGTGAAGCTATATTATTATTATATTATATAATATGTTATAAGGTTATTAATTTATTATTATAAATAATTAAGTTAATCGGAATAGACATCAATCATTTATAGTGATGAACAGTTTTGTATGTGTGTGTAGGTTGTTATAACAGCCCTTTCATTACTTTTATTTTATATATATTATATAATATTATGTAAAATGTTTGGAACTATTCATTATCGTATTGTTATAATAATTATATTGATATATCAGCGACTGGAGATTGAAATATTATTTATATTTATACAAATTTTGTCAATCCCCAATAAGATATATTTTTAAAGCAGTTATTCACTTTTCCCTGACCGCCAAACCGAATAATATTATAGTTCTTGTCAAGATTATAATTTAATTTTAACGTGGACAATCCTCGTTTCAATTTTTAAAATGTTTTATAAAAAGACACGTAATATGATTTGAAATTCATTGTGTACCTGGAATCAACCAAAGCCTTTCGGGATGTTTGTGCTAATGAGTAATGAGAAATATTGAGGATATTAATATGATGTACAAGTAGTGTGGGAAGAGAATCAGACTCTCCGAAAAACCGAATGTATGTACCGTGCAACGTTGCCAAATCGTGCGAATACAGTAGTGTCTGGCTAGGTATAACCAGTTTTGGCAAAAAGAGATGAATTCAAAATTTCGTATTGTGTAGGTACGTCCATTATAAAATAGTGTACAATTTTTGGTTTAACAAAATATTTGTAATTCGAAATGACAGATTTAAATCGTTTGTGTGATGATAAACGATAATTTTCCGGCTTCTTTAATTATAATTTACATAAAGTTAATATTATCCATTATTTGTTTAAAATGCAATATTATATATTATGATAATAATAGGTAATCAATGATAATCATTAATCGGGAGCGGAGGACATGGCCGAAAATAATTTTGCAATTAAATTTCATATTATCAAACACGTAACAAAATTTTTATAACACGTGGAAAATTATTTTTGGTTAAAAAAATTATATTTCTTTTTTGGTGGAATAACTTGGTTATCCACTTTGAGTTCAATACACACTAGGTAGGAATATAATGTCGTTTTCGTTGCAGAACTTGTTTTATTTATACTTATATACTATTTAAATAATTAATACGATATCGTTATTTTGTATTCGTTACGCAATTCAATCATTCGACGTATATTTTTAAATAGTAAATTAAAAAAAATCCATAAAATATTGATTATAATATGGCTGACGATCATTGTCATCAGTCACTACTAAAACCATCTATACAATTATGATCGTCCCTATAATTATATAACATATTACAAATATTTAACACATAACTAATGATTTTAATAATTTATTCGAGTTTTTAATATTCGTTTAATATAGTTTTTATGTTATTTGTTCCTTAGTTGAAGATGATAAAATTGATCTTTTTCCATATAATTTTTAAAAATATTGAATTTCGAAATTTGATGATCGGGTTACCCGGTTATACGTGTTGTGTTTAAATTCTAAACATTCTATGGGAATTAACAATATGACTGAAGAGATAAGAAATATATTTTTAATATTTAGGCGATTAAAATGTAGGCATAATAGTTAAAAAGCATAATAATTTTTATGCAATGCTCGTGTTTTTTCCTCACAAGGCCACAACGTCTAAAAGATAATAATATCGATGCTGGTTAACGAATGAGAATGATATTATTGTACACAATATGTAAAATAATACCACGGCGGTGGTTACCCAACGGTGGCGAGTTGCAAGTCGTCAGAGAATTGGTCGCCGAACGAGTGGGCGACAGTAAATCGTATTTAAATCGAATAATAAATCGTGTGTGGTGCCTCCCGTAAAATATTATTTTTGCATTTATTTTTGAAATAGGTTTCTTTGTTGTAAACATTATTCTCCACGTTGGAGTAGTGTTATTTTTGTTATACGGGATGAGTATAATATATAATAATATGGTGGTCCGAGACAAGACCATAATTCGACGAAGTCCTTTATAATATAATATTCATACCCACCCTCATAGTAGTGTTATTATTATTCTGATTCTTCATTACCGCCCGCATAGTCGGACGAGAAAATCAATTCGTTTCGCTATATTTTTCAAAATTTAAACGCAAATTAGTTTAATAATTCGACCTCCACATAGTGTGTACGTATTTTCCAATTCTCGGATCTAAGATTAAGTTAGTTTAGGACGCATAGTCAGGGAGGGGTATGTATTTTGTATGTAAAATACTTTATTAATGCCAAACGTATATTATTATAAACTAAATTGTTTAAGTTTTTACAAAACATTTCGTTGCATATTTTCTTACACATAACATATTTTGTTTCATATTATTATTATGAATTATGCAAATTGATAAATGATAAGTAGTATAATGTAATATTTTCAATAAAGTGGACTACACTATGACCTAACCTTTTAACGTGTTAAATGATCATTTTTAATATTTTAAAATTAAAATATCCGCTTAAAAAAGTCCTAGCAAAATGCGCCTGCTTGTAGAATATCGTTAATCTTCCAGATCTATTGCATTTTTGTCTCGGTCTACACGAGACGGAATGCGTAAATAATGTTGAGAAATTTCAAAAATAGATTTATCATTTCTCTCTCAACTATCTTTTATCTCTTTCCGGATTCTCGTCTTATGGAAATAATAATGATAGGAATTTGTCTTCGTATATGATAACCGAAAAGTGTGATCTATAACCTTTAAACCCCGTACTTGCATTGATAAAAGAAAAGATTATGAAAACCAATCACGAATAAATCCATCAAAACGGGATGGAGGGGGATATTAAAAGGACGTAAAAATCAATTCTGTTGATCGACACCGAAGCTATCAAAACTGGTTGTGTGCCACCCGCCACTAAGCCGGGCGCCACATTGTTATTTTAAAATATTCGATCTTCCCCACGGTCGTTTTCGATTACCGTCAGTGTTTGTTTTTCTCAGAAATAACCAGAAAATATGAATTTTCATTGAAATATTCTTTAATCGTCTTCAAAACAGTAAAAAAAACTAAGATGCGCCAGTATATATAATAAAATGTATAATATTATGTTATACGTCGTTTGACGAGCGATAAAACAATTATTTATAAATGATATTACTTCTATTGTATTATTTTACTATAACTATAATAAATTCATAATAAATCGTTTACTTTTGTTCATTTACAGAAACAAAAGTCATGAAATATATACTTATATAATACATTATAATATGATTTTAAGTAATTTAAAGTAATAATAATTTAATTATTTCCATGTTAAATTTTCTAAACTGAGAAAAAGGAGAAAATAAATTCGTTTTTTCTATTCTTGGAATATTTTAATATTATAGTATTATATAATAAAATGATAGGACCATAAATTATTGTAATGTTTGACCTTTAAAACTTATTTTTCCCATACTATTGAATTCTGTACGATCATGTTTTTTTAAAGAGTGGGCAATTCTTTTATGGGTTTTTGAAAACAATTTTTTTTGTTTAAAGTGGTTGAATGTTATCTCAATTCAGACATATGTTATGGATTTTGGTAAATACCGTTATAATACAGACACATCGTATCCATACAATATGCTGAACCTAACCTACATGCCATTTATCAAATCTTTTCTAACAAAAGACTTTAGTTATAACATATTTTGAATGTCGGATTTCCGGACAAATGATGTTAAATCGTGTTTTTGGGGAAAATTTAAGGATGAAATGTTTATAAATGCAAAATGGTGTCGTTTATTAATGCATTGAAAAAATGGGTTCGCCCCCCCGGAATAATATTGACGAGACGACAAGTATTTATATAAAAATATATGTCTCAGCGGTGTATTTTAATTACAGGGATGTATATGGCCGTTTCCAGGTTTTCATGACGTCGCACCGTCGTCGGACAAGTTATAATACTTTTTTTATGCACATTATAATAAATTTCACCAGCCGTGAAAAGATGATGTACCAAAACACGAAAACTATTGAAAACGATTGTTTAGTTTAAAATATTAAATTAATACTAATGTTAAGATTATTATATATACAAGTATATCTCCTTTATATGTTCGACTTTTGTTATACCTTTGACTGGATGTTGAAAAAGTAAAATTATATTTTAATTTAACATCCAGTCAAAGGTATAACAAAAGTCGAACATATAAAGGAGATATACTTGTAGATTATTATCAAAATTCCTATGCATATAAAATAAAACTGTATACAATTAATAAGAAAAATTCAATTTTTCCCTGTCGAATATACAGAACGATTAAAATTACGTGTGTTCACATGGAAATTACATTTATTTTCAATATTATGTCCATTATTTTTGTAACATAAAAATCTGATCACTCTGTATATATAATATTATACATAGCGCATATCAGTCGATTTATGAAAACTATGCAAATAGTTCTTTTTCACTGCCTCCGCTCCTACATTAGAATTATTCGTGACATTCGTACAAACACTGTGATATAGTGTATAAAACACACACACACACACTAAATATACACATGCAAATTATAATAATTATATTCGTTTAAAATAAAAATTGTATGCACGTGCGCGTGTACAAGTCACTATGATAATATTTTATGAACCCTGTGCGGCTGTGCTGCAAGTTTAGCGCGTTAAACGATTATTACACCACAAGTGTTTTTTTTTTGTTACGTTAATGTTATTATTTATTAACAATATAAAAACTATACGACGATGTGCTGTGGTGGTCGCAATCTGGTTTGGTGAAACCGCGCAGTGATTTTTTTACATTTTTATTTTTTATTCACACATACGCCTCACTTTAACTCGCGTGATAATTTTTACCTTTAATTAATATGTTTTAATTGTTGGCGTACATTCTTTTTTATTTCGTATTTATGTATTATATTTTATAATATGATGTGCCTCTTTCTAGAAAAAAATAAGAACATATTTTACTGTATAATTGGCACCATTTGTACATAATATACTAATTTAGCTTATAATGCATTAAAATTATTATAATGCATACTGCATTAATATTATGTTTTATATCTTAATTATACGCATGTAAATGTAAACGCAACATATGTATTCTTCGGAAAAATAAGAAAACAAAATATTAACCAATATTTTAACATAGGCATTATAAGTATATGTAAATATTTTTCGTAAAATATTTATTTTCATTTTACAATAACGGTTAATATGGTTGCGATGTGCCAGGAAACACGCTATAATTATTAGTATGTGTTTCCTGATGACGGGACTATATCCGTTGTCTCTGAATGATAAAAAACATAATCTTAAAGTGAAAAAATATTGTAAAATTGTAAAATTAAAATATCTACTGATAAAAATCTGATATTCCATCTATACGAATTTAATTTCAGAAACACTAGATTCTCGAAAAAAATGTATTTAAGGATTATTAATTGTTTTTCAATATAAGCATCATATTATACAGATACAGATTAGGATTGGTAAGGGCTGCACGTGTTTGGCACTCGGCTCAGCATATCGCAAATTAACTACGATTTGTTGTGCAAAACTATACCTAGGATTTACCTTTTTGTTTTATAAAAATTTTATATTTCTAAGTTAGCATATATGAATTTTAATTTACCAGTATGTTATCTTATCACTCCAGGACAACTGTTTTATGGCCCCTTGATAACAACACGCGGTCACAAGTGATTCAGCGGTTTTAAATATATTTGTTTTGGTGTCGCTACAGTATTTCTACTTTCTTTCCATCGGAATTCGAATTTTTTGTTCGTACAATAATAATATTTAAATGTACATTTTTTGTACTTGTAATCTGTGTGGTTTCCTTCGGAATTACTAATTTCCGGTCAATGTCTTCATATATCACCGTGTACAATATGTTATGAGTTTATGACGCTTGTATTAATATGTATATAATATTGTTGTATATTCGGCCAACGTCACTGGAATGTTAAACGGACAACGTCGGTTATTGAATGTTTGGAAATATATTTTAGTTTGGCATGTTGACAACACGAACATTTCTCTGCTGTTATCTAATGTTTACCTCTTTTGGATTCTTTAATAGATAAAAAAAAAAATAATGGCGTGTTTGGAACACACTAAAATTATTATTATATTGAAAAATAAAATCGTGTCTTTCAAAGAGAGTATTTTTAATAAAACAAAATTTTAAACCTTATCAATTTTTGACTATTTAGAAATATAAATGTTAAATATTTAATATATTAACTACCTATTATAAATATCGAATTATAAAATTTTTAACCGTTAGGTTTATCAAATTTTGTCGTAAACAATCACCTTGGTGTTTGGAAAATTGCACTAAATTATATGATTATAAAATATAATCGACAATTAATATGTATATTGGAAGTAAAAATTATATTCGGCGTTTCTAATAATACTGAATACACAAATGGGTAGTTCGATGTTTCGACAAAAATTACGCTGACGTATATTTTGTAAAATGCATTTTAATATTTCGCACACAAGACAAATTCTTCAAATGTTTGTATTATATTATTTTGTTCACACATTTATCATATCAGAAAATAAATAATTATGGTATACTTTCATATAAAAACGACAGCGAATGTATTATTCAAACGATAATAATTGTCAAGAAACTAATAAACGATAATAATATTGACGCCTCCGCGTTTCGGGCTGACGAAACGAGAATAAACACTGCAAAATAATTAATTATAATAGAAATTTAAACAAAATATTACTATTTATTATTATTACTATATAAATATTAGTATAAAAACTATTATTTACAAATTACAAATAATTATTGAAAAATAAAAAACAATGGTTTTGCCCATATCTATAATTATGTTTGGAAATTTTTTTAGAGTTGCAACAAATCTAACCTTACGCATGGCTACTGAGATAGATATAATACCATTGCCATAGTCATGGAAAAATATATTTTATCTACCATAAACAGGGAAGAAAATATTTTATTTTTTTTTATAACCTTGAACAAGGAGCATTTAAATTAATAATGTTTTATATTCGTTTATTCAATGATTGAGCGAACATTAGCTCTGGTCTTCTTTTTTGTCAATATCTGTCACGGGTTTTTTTTCTTTAAATTTTATCCATAGTTTACAGGTATATTCTAGAAGTACAAAAAGTCATGTTCTATTTGACCCAAGACCGTCTTTATCCGTTTGAAATGTTATAATGGTTACCAGCCAGGTAGATAGTACATTGTATGAAGGGGAAAATAGAGAATATAAAACTATTATTATAAAACTACCCTACCAACATGGAGGAAGCATTTGGCGAAACAAATACAGATGTTATTTTTAATTTTTTCAAAGCCATCAAACTCACAAACCAACTATAAATAATTAAATACAAAAAAGAAAATATACCTCTAATTATACCTATCACTTAGTATCAACTATTGAATACACTTTTGATATTATATAAATCTTACTAAAAAATTATATATGTAAAAAAAAAAAAAAAACTAATATTATGTAAAACTTAGCAGGCTAATGATCCAGATATCGAAGCCTTACTCTTAATAAAAAAAAAAAAAAAAAAACTATTGTTATATATACCTAATATTATTGCAAAGTAAAATTATATACCTACAGTTTATTAAAAATTTCGTTTAGTAACTGTATAGTTATTCCATATAGAGCACATATAATGTGAAATTTCATTTAATATGCCATCTATGATTAAAAATCTACTATTTATATAATATATATATGTATATTATACATATATTCTTGTGGTATCAAAATTAATATTTTATTAATTTACCAAATTGTCGAGTGAGATTGTTGATGTGTTGAAATGATTAAAAAATTGTCTTTGTGTGTTACCCTCAGGCGCTATCGATTGGTTATATTTCTATGCATTTTCTACATTATATTTTTTCCAGTTGAATGGGTGACATAATATTACCGTGCGTCTTGAATGTGACTGGTATCATTATTTTCCGTTGATTACGGATTTTACGATAATATTAGGAAAGCACTCGCTAACAAAAAGTCATGTCCATTCTCGGACGATTATATTGTTGGCCATCGAATACTGTTAGCACGCAACTCACGAATACTGGACGAGGCTCGAGGTGAAAAAAATGAAACTTTGTTAATTTTTTTAATTTTTTGAATATCGTACGTTATTATACACAACATACATAAAAAAAAATATATTTCATATAATTATATATTATATTATGAAATACCGATTTTTATTTCATTAAATCAGTCGCCGCCGCCGCCATTGTTGGTGGTGCTCGAGTTTTGGACAAGACGCGTTTATTTAAAAAAAAAGTCTAACATTTTTGTTTTTTTTTCTTATATACATTTTTATACGAAACACGCCTCCGGAGACGTGTATAATAATCCCGTCGCCACACATTGCAGTTATGTTATAGTGAATAGATAATATTATATATTATTATAATATGCCCACATATCCTTGGGTAAAATCTTTATTCGACAATCGTGTTTGTGTATTCGGACATCTACTACGTGCTATATAATAGAGTATAATAATAATATGTATAATATTATTTTCGTTATAATATTATACATATTATTTATTATTTCGTCGTCGTCCGATCGCGACATGGTGGTGCTTTTTTTTGCAAGTCGCGCGGAGGAGGGAAATGGCTTCTCAGATATGTTTTATTATTATTTATTAACGACCGTGTGTGTACGTTTACGTTACGCGCGTGTTGTACACCGACGACTGCGAATTTTCCCCACTGGCCGCGTCGCGTATAACTTTTTGTTTTACGAGTGTTTTTTTTTGTGTGTTTTCCTGAAATAGTTTTCGTTTTTTCATAACCTCCAACGAACAGAATACAATTCAAAGTGTTATAATATATAAAATGGTAGATGATAAACAGTAATTTGATCTTTAATAATAAAAATTTATAATATAATATATACTACATAAAAAATATAATATAATAAATCTCCATAATAAAATAGATTTATTAATGTACCTACATTACGTTTAAAAAAGTATTATAACTATTTGATATTTTGGATATAACATAATATTATAATAACTAATTATAGCGATGTTCTCATACCATAATAACCTAACTTATGATTTTGCAACGTTAAAAAATTATAATATCATGCAACTGTCGTATTTCGTTTACAAACAAATAATTTTTTTTTTAATTCGACCTCATCAGACTTTATATTATTATTGCATAATAGTTATTTTAACCCGCGGAAATATTCGAATTTCTATTTATTATTATCACCCTGTATATATGGGCCTTGGGTGTGTGTGAGTTTATAGAAACGCGCAAAATATCTATGCATATAATATATATATAGACAAGGTCGAACCGAATTTTTTTTGCCGTCACACGCACAATTTTCGTTACAATGTCGTGTCGCGTATATATTTAGTGTTTGTTTCCTGTTCTTTCCTATAATAATAATAATAACCAGTCGTGAGAGTTCATCATCCGATAAATTTTATCATTAAGTTTTTAAGGAAACAAAACATTGTATAGTTTTTTTATACATTGTAACACTATAATATTATTTTGCTATTATTGTTTTTTTTTTTATAAAATTGTTTTCCCGTCCAACAGTGTTATTTTCGGTTTCCAACATTCGAACAGTATTGCAGAACGATTGTGATAAATGTTTTTTTTTTTATCATTATTATTATTCGTCTATCCCCCATACTTCATGGCAAAGCGCCAATAACTACACTAGACTCCGCCTAGATTACCTGCCGTGTGCCGGTAAATTACCCAGAATGTTGTTCTATTTATCTGTAGGATTTTAATTTTCTGGTATGATAATTAAACGGTCGTCGTCACCGTCATTGTGGATCCATCAATTACCAGTATCAAGTACAAGTTTTTCCTCCTGAAATTATTCGTCGATGATATCGTTTGCGTTTTTTTGTCGCATATTTCAATGCATGTATTTATGTATGTATATGTGAGATGTGACTAACATGTTATATAATATAACCGCGGTTGATACCGTACATTTGTAAAATATTGAGTTTAGTTTAAAAAAATTATTGATATGAAAATTGAAATTTATTGTGATTAATATTGTGAAAGGTTATTCATTTTTTGACGCAAAAATAGTTTATTCAAACACGACGTCAATATTCGAGTCGCAAACTATATTAACTGATTCTATTTATCGCATTAGCAGTATACCGCATAAGATGACGCATAAATCTCAACACATTTCTTGAATCATTGAAATCTGTTTTTAAATTTTTTTATGTAATTTGTATAGAAATAAGTTTCGTCATTTTTAGTTTTTTTTTCATTATCGGGTTATATTAACGATATAACTAAAAATGGAAATTTTCTTATTGTTCTACGAACCGATACAAGCTTAGTTTCTATGTACACAATAATGTTTAAATGTCTTATTAGCATAGACGTATCTAGGGTTTTTTAGTACGCAGGGATTCAGCCTAAAATGGATATAATTTTTAATATTTTATATGGATGGATAAATATGGTTTAGATTGGGACAATTCCTTGCAAACCCTCTTGATACGCTCATAATTATTAGAAATTAATTATTATTTACACCAGTAAAAATAAAATAATATTAATATTAATTGTTAATAACAATTATTTCTGACGAATATTTCTAATTAAATTCCGTTAAACATTATTTACGTTTATTTTGTGACAATTTTAAGATAACAACATATTACGTTTATTATAACGTAATATTTAGGTAATGACTGACAATCATGGTTTTGGATATAACCGATCGATAGTTGACCGGAAACAATTAATTTGTGATAAACCATTAGGTTAAATAAAGGTAATTGATAAATATAAGAAAGCTGTAAGTTATATTAATTATATTAATATATTATTATCATGATTAATGTAAATGACTGGGGTAGAATTATCATCAAAGTATAATATTATGTAATAAACGGGTATAGGATAGCTGTTAATATTATAATTGTTATTATCTAACGTTTCAGAAGTTATGACTTATATAAACATATTGCATAATAGCATTATTTTCACTGTTAAAAATATTGTTAATAACCTCTTAAACTGTTTAAAATAAATTTTGGATATTGACACAAATTAATTAAGTTTTATGTGATCGTGGTTCGCTGCAGCCTACTGTAAGTATATACGATTTATAATATATTATATATTTTAATCGCAGACCCGTTCTGTTTGGTAGGATCGTGTTATCGTATTGACGGAAAACAAAAGTGTAATATTTTCATTCAACACAAAACGGCCACGTTTGATCGTCATCACTATGTTATTATTTATAATAATAATAATAATAATATATACAATATTATTATGTAGCCGATCAGTACAATAGAATAACGAATCTCTAGACGATTATCGGCGACGGCGGTGGTGATTAAAATTCTATTTTTTATAAAAGTCGTCGCTTTTAATTTTCTAATTTATTATTCCCCACCACGGGCGTCGTAAAACGAAACGGACAGGATAAAAAAAAAAAAATATAAAAACATCCCGAAAACCCTATCCTTCAATTACGTGTGCATGCGTTTCGGGTTTAACAACATTCCAACGTCCATTGTCGGCGTCCGAGGCCCCTCGTCTCTCTGACAACAACCCGGTTAGTGGTACCTCCGCCGACGCCGACCTGGCTCCACCCACAATCTTCAACATCCGAGTAGTGCGTGTGTGCTCGTGTATAAATATATGGTACCGCTCGCGCACGGAGGTGCTCATCAATCTCGCAATAAAATCTCTCACCTCGGAGCCAAAACCAATGATGGTCGTCGTTATCCCTTGGGTATCGTGTGTGTTATATATTATACAACACAACAGTAATTGACTGTATATAGTGTATTATACGACGGCTGGTTCTCTAAGACACGGAAAATATACTCTTATTACTTTCACGAACATACATCCCTCGATTGAAATTTTGATAAATACTTTCGGGTATACTTATATATATATATATTATATTTATGACCGACCGAACCAGTCGGCCAGCCACCACCCGGAGGCACATTCCATCGGTGGTTTATATATATATTATGTTATATAGTAGTCGGTTATCGTCACACATATGTACATTTGCGTTACCACAAATATTCCCACGTATTATTATTATTATTATTATTACTACTATCGCCGGTGTTTTATTTTTGTTGGCGGTGGTAAATAATTATAAATTTAAATTTCTCGCCTCTTTTTTTTTTTTTTTCTCGTTCGATTGCTCGCCCGCCTGCACACGTGCACAGCTCGACACGGCGCTTTGCTATATATTATAATATACCTAATATATTTTGTAGTTGGTTTTTCGTGTCTGTGCAAAAACTACCGCGACCGGACGCATATATCACCGCGCGAGCCAAAGGAAATGTCCGAAAACGCCGACGCCCGCCGCTCGTATATTATAATATAATAACATATCCTAATGCAGTCGTCGCGAGGTGTTCTGCCGACCGAATAATAATAATAATAATAATATACCTATATCCGTGCGGTCTTCCCAAGAATCTTGAACAACGAAAACGGGTCGTCGACGGGCTCCCCGGAAATCGTCGCATTGTACGTTGTATTACGATTATTATACACACAACGGCCGGTCGTTTCTTCCCATGGATGTCGTAAACATTTATTTTTTTCTCTTCGTCTCATTAATAAATCCGACAACGAACAACGCTAGCTGCACGCACGCAGCATCTCCGCGGCGGAGTATACGCGTTTCAAGTGTGTTGCGCACGGCTCGACCACTCGAGCGTGCCGTGTATTATACAGGGTGCATCACGATTATTTTACTTAATTTTCAAATGTCACTATCGGCGAATAATGTGTAACCACACTGTGTACTGTGCACAACCACCCACGGATTTTTATAAAATATATAATATAATATATATATACCTATGGATTATTGTTTATATATACATGCAGACTCTATTTCTCATTGTCTGTCACGCGAAATGTAAATCGAAAAGAGGGATACGATTCTACTAACCTCATAAAAGGGACGCGTATTTGTAAATTTGTTTCTATTGAATGCGAGCTAGGACGTCGTTGAGTTCAAGTTGTTTTCAACATATTATAGACGGACAAAGATGTGAAATATAATATAGTAGTAAATACAATTCCCGTCGAGACTTCAACCACACTATAAATATTGTTGTATCCATACCGATGTTGTTTTCGATTAGTAATTATGATATCAAAGGTCTATGTTTTTGAGGAAGAGCGAAAATTGAAATGGTTCATAATTGCGTCCAGAAAAAATACCTGAATATTTCTCGCGTCACAATATTGCAAACTTATTGAAGAAACGAAATATTAGATACTTGCATATTTAATATTATTTACAGTATAATTATATTGTTTTCATATTATAGTTTTTGTTAATTATATAATATATACGACAGTTGTGCAGAAAGTAAGGTTACACGATTATAAGAAAAAATGCATATATTTTAAATGAATCTTACAGGTATTATAAAATAGTACATTTGAAATGTTTGTTAGCTCCATTTTGAATTTATTATAATTTTATAACAGACGTACACATCGTTATTCGTTATCATAAAAGTATATATCAACGTGGTGATATCGTTATCCTCTATAATAAAGAGTACCTAAGAATAAAGTTACATAAGTATTATCTTCAGACTGTACCGGTAGTAAAAATAAATAAATAAGAATATCTAGCCATATACAACAATAATTGAATGAACCATAATATAAGATTAGATAAGTGAAAACAGAAAAAAATATATTCTTTGTACAGCTGATGTTATAGCAACAATGTAGGCAATTATTATCATAATCAACCTTGTCGGACGTCGAGCAGAGATAAAAAGTAAACATTTATTAAATTAAAACATTTAAATTTATATTGATTATGTAGTACAATTCAGAAAAAAGCAATATTCTTTTATGACGAAACTAGGGTAAATGGACCTTTAAAAATTATAATTTTGTTTATAGCATTTAAGTAGCTTGTAAATACTGAAATGTCATTTATATTTCTACCTAAATATTTTCAAAATCAGTTTAAAAATTAAAAATTTAATTCGCCTAAGTCGTTTGTGCTATTAAACATTATGGACAATTAATATCATTATATAATATAGTATAACACAAACGATCATCACAGTTGCATTTAACAACATTGTGTTCCGGTTTACATTTTTATAATGATTAATCGCGTTAATAACGACGTGTATTTATATGTTTTTAACATTTATAAACGGAAATAATACGATCATGATTGATAAAATGGTAATAAAAATAATAACATAGGTGTCGGTTTCCTCAGAATTCCATGTGATAGACGTGTAAAAGTTATCGCAATTTATTACCTATTGGCTATTATAATAATATTAAATGTTAGGCGAGCGTTTCTCCGAAAAAAACTCGTTTAACTTAGGAGTTCGTATCGAAAGTGTTTTATAATGTTTATAATCGATTGATTATTATAACAGATGAACCTATAATATTATACTATAGGCTTTTATTATAATAAATATTGTATAAGTATTATAACTTATTTGAGTTTTTCGTCTTTGAGATATTATTTTGAATTTTTTTTTTCATTGTGTTACCACAGGTTTGCGAAGAGCAAAAGTGCCAAGATGATATTTTCCCATTGGCCGTCAACTATTTGGACAGGTTCCTCTCGGTAAATCCGATCAACAAAAACCAACTACAACTGCTTGGTACCACTTGTCTCTTGGTTAGCTCTAAACTTCGCGAGTCCGACAGTTTGTCCGTCGACCTTCTTATCCTTTACACGGACAACACTGTTACTTCTGAAGAGTTGTTGGTAAGTACATAATATTATTATTACATATTACGTTCACACGTTCTTAACCGCATTGTCTCATTATAATTACTATTATTATTATTATTATTGAACCTGATGACGATCACGGGACCTGTGAGATCGTTTTCTTCTTTATTATCTCCCCCCCCCATCATCATGAAAATACTCATTGTCGTTGCAATCCCATTGTTTTGGCGTCGTCGTCGTCTACACAGTTTTTGTGCGTTCGCCTCGATATAGTTTTGTTTTGTTTTGTCTTTTTGTTTTATAATAATATTATTATAATATAGACAAATAAATGAAAAAACGGACTATTCGGTTTATTTTCTTTGCGGAATTCGGTGTACAAATTATAATACTCGCTAGGTATAAATCTGATAATTATAATATTTATTTTTAGTAGACGAAGTATATTTAATAAATCTTAAATAAACATTAAACGGGGTTTTTTTTTGCAATGTTACGTGCGCGTTTACTTTTCTTTGTCACAAACTTCATCGAATTATAATCTCGATGTTTTAGCAAAGAAAAAAAAACACGACAATTATGAACACATAATAGAAATTATACGGATTTATTATGAATGAAATAAGGCCTTGTTGAACATTTTTTATAAGACGATTTACAGTTTTTTCATCTAAATAACCGCAGTATATAAATTCTATTTAATAATAGTTTGATTTAAACAACGAATTATCTACGTACAAATCATCTACAAATAAACACGTTTTGTTTTAGTTTTACAATTTTATTACGATCGGTTAAAAAGTATTTGTCGCGGATGTCTCCATGATAAAATATTATATAATTTTTATCTATTTTATCATAGCTTTTTCGAGGATATAAAATATCTAAATAACAATCTCCTCGTAACTTTTCAATAACTATCAGCCATTGTCATCGCCGGCTTTCGAAAACAACAACGTGAAAATAAACAATTAGAATATCGATTCGCATGTGTAGAAATCGTTCCGTTTGTTTTCTGGTTAACCCTTTCTTGTGAATTTCGGATGAAGAAACGAGATCTCTTGCCTCGTGTTTACCGCTGGGAATTAATATCGTTGTACGAGTCTTATACTCTCCGACCGACCTATACATCGATTTTGAACATATAATATACGTTCTGTCATTTAATATTTTCGCCCGTATCGTATCTTTTTTTGGTCCCAATTCCTTCGTGTATCTATTGCGTGTGTTCATCTGGACGAATTCGCGTAATCTTTCCTGCGGAGGACGTTGAAATGTTTAAATATTTGAAGGGGAAAATTTAATTGTATCAATATCTATTTCTCCAGTAGAGGCTGCGGTTACGTATTTATGTTTGTATTGTGTAATCGTCGCGATTGGTATATGTAGTGGTTACGTATACAAACGGGCGCGCCGGGATAAAGGAACCGGCGAACCTTATGGGTGTGAGATGAGATAATATATTAAACGAAGTACCGAAAAGTACTCGTTGTGTTGGCCCACGCACGAAATGAGTGACAAAAAATAAAATATCCGAATAAATTATAATATTTTTCAGTAAGTATACCTATATTATACTATATTTAACCGCGCGAGTATTTTCAGTCTTTTGTCGTAATATGGTGTGATGATAATAATAATAATAATAATAATATATACTACATTATAACGATATGGTTAGGTTACACCGACCAACAAAAAAATTCAATAGGTCTAATGATTTAAAGTTTAAAGTCATTTTACATACCATATTTAATTGTATTATGAATAATATATTTATGTGTTTAAATTTTTAATTGACCACCTATATTTGTTGAATTATATTTATGTAACGATCGAAATTTTATCTTACAGCATATTTCTCATTTTAATATGCAACGTTTTTTTTTAATACAACTTGTAACTATTTTGTAATATTTTAAAACAAAATACGAAATTATTTTCCTGAGTTCAACTTTTGAAAATCAAATGGAAACCTCTACTTTTTTACTGTGATAAAAATTCTCATCGTCCTATAAATATAATACATAATAATAATAATATGTAGTAATGTCTATATTTTTTAAATTAAATTATGCTCTGTACCTAACACCAAATGCAATATAATCTTTTTATCTGCTTTTAAATTTTAAAATTTATATTCACGAACGCAATATTATAACAATACCATTGGTGCAATATACAATGTACAGTATTTTAATTAATAATATTACTATTTATTATATAGTACTATTACTTATAAATTATAAGTATAGTTTCTTTTTATTATTACATTAACTTCTAAAACTACAAATTACTCGTAGACTTAAGAAATTCAAAACAAAAGGGGACGCGAAATTTATAACTACAGTGTAATATAATATGCTGGTAAGTCAAAATCAGTGACGATCTGTGTAAAAGTTGTTGTCCAGTTTTTATTATTGTTTCTTTTCCCGCGCGCGCGATTAGTACGTAGTCTGTATGTGTTGTTCATGTTTTGGGCGCGCGCGCGCACACACACAGAAGAGGAAAGACCCGCACAATGGATGTACCATAATAATATAATTGTATTATTATGTCGGTTGCGATGATGATGAGTGAGGTAGTGATTGAGAGGGAAACAGATTTTGTTTTTATTTTCGAAAGGGAGACGTAGAAAAATACCGCTCGGGCGCAAACTACTATATAATATATAACCTTAACGAGAACGGTGGAAATATTTTGTCGCGCCCGGTTTGTCGTGGGAGAATTTCGTCGCAAACAAAAGGTCGACTAGGTAATTATTTAGAAAAAAATATGAGACTGACGGAAATGTAAATATATGAGAACGATCGAAATATAATATATTATTATAAAACGTACGGTTTATTGGAGAACCTCGTGATGTGTGTGATGTTCCAGAACAAAAAAAATTATCTGCACGCGTGTCGATCTCTGCCGTGTGTGTGGTTCTATTTTCTATTTATTATAACTATTTTCTACACCAGAGAAACAAAAATCGCGTTTTATCGATATCTTTTGTTTTGGTATTACGCCGCACTATTATTATTTAATTATATATATTATACATTATGATTACAGCCTGCCTTTTTAATTATATAATAGTGGACCTATCGATTCGATTATTATTGTTACATAGTTTAATAATTATCACTTATTTTTTATCGAGAAACGAAAAAATTATATATTCGTCCCTGCCCCCCTCCAAAACAAAGAATCATAATATTATAACATAGTGTTGTGCAGTGGTTTAGGACCGGAGATGTTATTGGAGATCTTTTCGTGGTCGTCGCATAACAACGAACACGCACAGACATACAGAATATACAAAATAAATTGTTTACCTTTATGCCCGTCGACGCCGCGTTGTTTTTGTTTTTATTATAAATTATTATTATTATTTTTTTTTTAAGCGCGTCGACCGGATGCCTGCCGTGGTCATGTTCAAGCCGAAATGTGTGTTCAGTTTGGAATTTTTACTATTTTATTTCTCCTCCTCTTTCGTTCTTTCCGTACACGGTACATCTCTGAACGACGAGAAGTCAAACATAATAATATATTTTATTTTATAGTAATAATACGATGGTGCGCGGCGTGGCGGCGCCGAGAAGAAGAAATATATAATATATAACAATATTGCATCGTGCCGCGTGTGCGTTTGTTGACCGTAACGTCGGTATATTATTATAATGGTTATATAATTTTCAACCCGTATTTTTAAGAGATTTAAAATTTTTGGTCGAAAAATCATGTTACAAAAATATTAGGGATTGCATGATATTCATACGTCGAATCCTTACACTGTTTTAGTCATAAGAATCACCGATCAGCTAATCATTCTGTATATTGAATATTTTCATTCTTCAACTTTAAACACGATTTGTGTCCTCTTCGTCCATTATCATACTACCATTTTATGGCTGTTTTTGGAATTTTTAAACAAGTTTTCGTGTCTTGTCTATGTATTCTGTACTCTTAATTTGGTCATTGTAATTATTGTGTCCTTGGAGATTTTTCTCGTCGGTTAGTTTGAACAGAAATTGATATTGCAAATTTGCGTTCCTAAATTCTTGAAAGCCCTTAAATTAAGGCTTAAATATTAAAAGAAAAAAATATTCTGTGTCTGCATACCCCCCAAGGCGCAGTGTCTCAGAAAATATTTATGCCCCCATAGTCTTGTATAACGCCGCCCACCATCCCTATTGGAGAGATGAACATAGGGGGAACTTGTCTACATGAAATTATTATAATATAATAATAATAATAATAATAATAATAATAGTTCACACCGTCGTTCGTCGACGCCACCACCAACGCGACCGGCCGACCATTTGTTATAATATTATATTTGAAACACTATTATTCCACATCTATTATTGTGTGTGTAATTCATCGCTGGCTGTTCGTATTGTTATTACTATTATTATAATATGTACTTAGACGCCGCTTCGAGTGTGGAAATCGTGATAATGCGTTCCCGCCACTTTGTTTTTTTTCTAATTCAATATTTCAATAAGCTTCGCCGTGTCGTGCACACCACATAGTATAATATGGTTTAGTAATAATAACCTTAGCCGCGCGTCCAGTTATCGATTATTCGGACACGCCGCGCTCGCACAGGTTATTATTACCGCAGACGCCGCCGTAATAATAATAATAATATTTAAAACATTTTTTACACCGTATCTATCATTGTATATAACTATAGCGCGCGCGGTCCCCCGAAGAATCGCTCGCTCGGTCGGTTGTTTGTTTGTTTTTTTCACCTCCCGTTTTCAAATGACGAAGACAACTCGTTTTTGATGGGCGTTTTACACTTAAAATACACATCTTATATTATTATCTTATATACGTACGCGCGTACTTTAAATCGCATTAATATCTGCCGCCGCCCGTCAAATTGATCCGTAACCTCTTTCGTAATACACTGCAGAGAGCTCGTATTATACCTACGATATTATTATTACACGCGTAATGATGATTGTGCGCGCGCGCGTCTAATTTACAGTATATTAAATAAACGCCGCGCGTCTATCTCGGGCGTGATTATCGTCTCGTTAGAGCCGCCGCGCCGCGCTTCTGGTCGAATGCGCGTCTGCAGCATGTCTTTCAGATCACTTCCGGCGACGGCGGCGGTCCTAGAGTTCATTTCATCATTATATTATATTTCTAACGTCTTAACACTAATATAATAATAATATCTTTCCGTGTTAAACGATTATATAGGAGAAAATGTACAAAGAGAATCTAAAACATCGGAACAATATGTTTTCAATTTCATACACGTGCGAATCAAAAATATTAAACAAATAATAACACCATGTACAATGTGTGAATTATTATTAGTATTCTTGTATTCGTAACGCGACGTTATGCAGTGTGTGTGTGTAGTGCGCGCGTGTAAATATGTTTAATGAATGGCGTGTATAACGTTTTTGCGTAAACGTATCATGTTTGGGTCCATTCATGATTTCCGGACGATGTCTTGTGTTCATCTGTAAAAACAAATCCGTGGGGATCGGCCGGTCGGGGTCCGCACGGTATATACCGTACGTGTATAATAACGCACACAGCGTCCTCGATGAATAGGGCGAAAAAATGTGTCACATAAAACTGGTGTATTTATCGTTTTTCGGCTTTCATTCATATAACATATTATTATTCATGATATTACATTATAGTAGTTGACTGGCAACAGCGTATATTATAGTATAAAACATACGTGTACATCATCAGAAGGATACACTTAAAAATGTTATTATTTTTCCTTTGTCGACGTGTGTTATAACAAATTATTATATATTGAACAAAACTGACGAATATAATAATATCGCGCCGCCTATATTATAATCTATATTTTAAAACCGCCGTATAGTCGGCCATACATTAAACATAATGTTATTTAGTATTGTATAGGTACTTCTTTATAAAAAGAAAAAAAAAAATGTAATTTAAGATCGTTGTTTGTGTCGGAAAATGGTTAGGTTATATTTGAAATTCGATTTTATTACGCGAGCACATTATACGGCGGCAGTTTACGCAGATTTTACTCCGAGCATAAACAAAATAATATTATGTGCACATAAGAATGCCGTGTTAAAAAATTTGCACGTGACCAGTTTTAGATTTAAAATTAGGTTTTATTATTATTATTTTTTTTTATGCGATTAAATCGTTGAGTACTTACATTTTTATTTTATTTTTTCGTGTTTTTATTATTTGCTCGAAGACCAGTTCTGCTGGCTGCGGGTTATTCGATAATAGAATATATGCGTGTTATATTATATACATTTATTCAGATATAAGAATTTAATGACGACCTTCGATGGAGGAGTATTTTGTTGTAATTACTATTTTATATTATGTACACTGCATATACACCAATATCGTTGTCGTCGCCTCGTTAGTGTATAATAATATGTGTATTAATTCAGTAAGAAAGGGAGTCTCCGATTCGAGGCAAGGGATTTTTTTTTATCAAATTTATCGAGTTTGCAAGATTTCTCTCGTTATAGTGATCATCGCGACTAGGATTGGCCATGGATCGTTCTTATTGAATTGGCGACAGAATTCAATTCAATGTGAATGTGAGGATATAATTGAATGGTTGAAAATGAAAACTATAGTATTATAATTTACAATATGTCGTGTGTATAGTAGTTGTAGTAGTCGATAGTAATACGCAACAGATGATGGTTTTTTTCCACCGACATAATTTCGCTTTTCCCCGAATATATATTAATTTGGGTCCAAGGAAGAATGTTTTTGAAATAACGCCGACAGTTTAAATAATATATCGTTTTTGTTGTTGCGCAAGGTCCTTGTGTGTGTGTGTGTTGTTAAAGGGCGTTTCTGTAAGCCTAAGGGTGCATTTATCCTCAACCTGACCCTGGGTAACATATATATATAATGTTACACTGTTTTTTTCTCGCCGTCGCTTTCGAACAACTCTGCTCAGAATCCCAAACGGACAAACCGTTGATTTATGATTCCTTGTTATTCTCGAAATTCTATTAATGCACATTTGTTGATATATTATTATTACATCCTTTCTCAGTGTATTTTATATAATAATGTACTCGTTTATATATACAATCAGAATATAAGGTTTAAAAAACACCCGTTATTGAACAATGTTAATGTAATGGACAAATGGACAATGTGTAATAAACTGCATAATATATAGTATTATATTATAGCGTGTGAAACATTAATAAATGATAAGTATAGTCGGGATAATAAACAAAATATTTAAGAAAAAAATACACAATGTTAGATATTAAATTTTGTAAGAGGTAATTTCCACACTTAGTTTTGGTTACGATTTTGTTTAATAATAAATATCGAAATGTATAGTATTTTTTCTCTGACAATTTTAATGTTCAATTAAATGATGTTAAGAAATCTCACGCGTTCACGAAGAATTATTATTAAATTAAATGGTATTAAATGTGTGGTTCAATAATTATTGATATTCATTAAACGTAATTTTTTTTTTTTTAAATCAAAATTAAATAAAGAATACATATTATATAACATTATCCTGTATGTTGTATTCGAACATTGCTATTATAATTATATATATAGATACCTAGATTATGTTTTTGGATATGTATATTTATAGTTTTATGCACAACACACGAGATGTAATATTTTTGTTTTCGCCAACCGGAAGTCGGTCTAATTGTGCACCTCATCGTGAGCGAAACCCCATTAAAAATTGGCGCGTTTGGTTTTCATGTCGGGCCGCCATTATATATTATATATCGTTTTGAAACTGTATCGAGAAACGCCGCACACACACTGGAACCTCTCGGGTTACATCCCGGTGAGACTTGGCGCGAGGATTTAATTCGTGAAATTCGGTGGCCCCCGAGGAAATTGTACCTATATATGACGTATATTATATTCAATAACTGCCGAATGCGCATATATTATGTAACCCCCCGGACCCATATATGCAAATATGCGATTATCGAACCAGAGTGTTTCGCACGGTTTATTATTATCATTATTTTTTTTTTTTTACGTTTCGGCGATCTTTGAAATTTGAACCTACGTAAACTTAGAGAAAATCTACGACCCGCATATTATATTAACATATTAATATATTATACATACGATAAATTCCTAGGAAAAAAAAATTATAATCTCTAGACCGACTACGTGTTTGCTGGATATAATTATCATGAAAGGCGTAGATTGTAGAACGGGCGGGAGAACCCATTGGTGACTATATACTGAGATTAAATTTGTAAAAATTTAAAAATTTTACTTTAATCAAAATACTTTTGGACTACATTTACTAGTAAAACAAATTCGCAACACAAAAGCTGGTCAGTGTCCACTATAGTTCGTTGTTTATAAAAAAAAGTAAACACAAATTTACAAATTTGTCGAAAATAATCGAAAATCGCATAAACACAAATTAAAAACAATAAAAACATTTGAAACCACGAAAAATAAAAACGTATTCGTGATAATAATATTATGCTATTTAAATATTGCTATTTAAAATTGTTCGAAGGAACACACGTGTCTTTTAATGTTCATAATAATAATGTTGGCGTCGGTGTCGTCGGTCGATTGCGAATTTGCGATTGTCGTCTGATGAGACACATCCGGGCGGCCAATTATTATTATAACATACACAATACCATTGCAAAATTAGTTTGTTTTTTTTCGATCATTACTATAATAATTTCGAACGAACAGCGTGCAAAGTTACACTTGGATTGCTTTAATAAATACAAGAAAATTGCGTAAATTGATAAACTACCAAAATCCTTAGCGGTACAACATTTACTGAGTTTATACTACTCATTGAAATTTTTGCGCAGACATCCTTGTCTATAATATTTCTACATGATTTTAACGACATTGATCGTGTCACAAACGTTCAAACTAATTTTAATTTTTATGAATCGACGAAGTACATTTCTTTAAAGAAATATAAAAAAATATGGTTTTTGAATTTTTTTTTAAATTTTCAGTAAACAAAAGTATAATATATTACCGAAAGGGATTGAGAAACAAGTGGATAATATATACTAACACAATTTTATTATTTTTCTGAGCACCTTTATAAATATTCGATAAACTTTAATTAAAGTAAAAAAAAAGCCTCGTTATCATTTTCCACTCCCTACTTCGATGTGCCGAGCATATCCTTGAATGTTTATTTTATAATACACCTAACCATGGTTATTTGTCAAATAATTTTTTTTAATTTTTGGCAAAAGTAACCGTATAAAATATAGATTGTCTACGTTTTGTATAAATTGGAAACGATATTGTAAAATCATAATATTATGTTATAATATGTCCGTTTACCAATAATAATTAATAATTATTATAATATAACATAATATATATATATATTTTGAATAATAAATAATATTATATTCGTGCATATGTACGGCTGTCGGCAACGAATTCGGTGTGGCTCTCGCGTTGTGCGGCGGTCGCAACGGGGTGATACGACTGTCTAGTTACGGTCGCGGCGTGGCGCGGCGGTGGTACGGCTGTCAGATAAATTTTATGAATGAAACGCATTCCAAGTACACACGCACGCGGTGCGGCTATAATACATAATATAACATTATAGTGGCGAAGCGAGCAAGAGAGAGAGTTAGCGAGCGAGTGAGAGAGAGAGAGAACGAATACTATAACCATATGATTGGGACCACATGTATGGTAAGGCTGCGGCGGCGTTCATCATTTATAAAATATTATTACGTACGTGCATCGTTCTCCTCTCATTAGCAAAATAATATTATATTTTTTTTTCTGCAAACCGACCGAATGATTATTATTATTATTTCGTTTGATATTATTTTTTTGGTGGCCCATGTGTTTATTATTATTATTATTATTATTATCATCATTATTATTATTATTATTATTATTATTGTTATTTTATTTTATGATTTTCCAAAAGTATACACTTATAATATATCTGATATGGAATTATTACAGAAAATTGTTTTATATATATATAAATCATTAATTTTAGGTATGAATTTATATATATATGAAAAAAAACTGTCGCGATTGTATAGAAAGGGTATGCTATATATTATATATATTATATTGTTATTAAAGCTGTTAGTTTATATCGCGTGTTACATTATTTAATTATCACGTCTATCGCGTCGTTTTTTATTTGTTTTTATTACTCATTATTATTATTTTTTTATCTGCGTTTTTTTACGATTTCCGTACACCTATCGTGTGTACTAATGTTGTATATCGCGACTTAACGAGACTACATATAGGTACGCATATTATATTATATACTCGCTGACACGTTTAATGTTTGATTTTTGACATTAATAAACTCGTTAAACACTACAGGATGACGCCTAATGTTGGATATTATTGTTTTCTTACTTTTGCGTATGGTACGTTTTTGTTTTCGTTATAAATTAAACAATAACTTTTCATCCGATTATTTAACGAATACATTGGCATAGCGTGGGGGTTTAGGGGGCTTTAGATTCCTTATAGAATAGCTACAAGTCCCCACATTCAAAACTAATCAAATACTTTATATTTTTAAAGTTTTTTTTCGGTAGGGGTTATAGCCCCTCCACAATTATGCATACACGTAATAATATAATGAGATCAGTTTAGTTAATCATTTAAATGAGTCGAACGCATGTATAATATTATGTTGTGTGTATATGTATAACTGTTTTGATAACACCACAGTGTAATTTTTTATTATCAAAGCTATATTTAACATGGTGTTTTTAAAATATTAATTATAAAAATGTATACATAAAAAAGAGGAATAAATTAAAAAAATAATATGTTTAATCGCAGAGTTATCAATAATAATAAATCATGTGTTGAATAATTATGTGTCTGTGGACGATACAATAGTTACCACGTTAGTCGTTTGAACTTGGCGGTTAATGATCATATAGTTCGAAATTGTTTTTATCATAACCTATTTATTATAAGTCTATGGTTTACACGCACAAACAAACATATTGTTTGAAATTTTTCGATGCATAGTTTTTCCTTTTCAATAAAACGCGTTTAGTGTTTTCATTAGTATAGACAAAATAATACAATTTTAGCTGCTTTTAATACTTGATATTATTATATAGATACTAATAATTATATATCATTTCTCTGTTGTACAGAATATGTGATATCACAATAATTATTATGTTAAACTGATAAAAATTGAAATGAAATAAATTAGTAAATACCTACCTTTAAACAAGTAAAAAGTGTATAAATGTTATTAGTTTGCATAATAATATAAATTATAATATAATTATAATCACATATTATAGTCTAATAATAATGATGTAGCATATTCACGGATGTTGAAAGTTGAAACATCACTTCATTATCGACTATAAAGATTGCTTACATCCGTTTCCGAAAAAAACATACACATATAATATGGTGTATTCTATTATTATAAATGATTTTCGTTTCTTTCAGTTAGACGGTTTGTGATTAGTTTCAAATTCATAGGTTTTAATAAAACACATTTTAAAACATTGTGTAATTTCTAAGTGTACGAGTACAATAATAACCATATTGTATACCATCTCTATTTTTTTTTACTCATAAAAAGAACATTTAATATTACAATGTCTGAATTTGTTTGTTTGTTTAATTTAAAATGTATCATTCTCTTATTCCATATCAAGTCGTAACCATATGTGTTAATAATACTGGATTCTGAATGTAAAGTTATAATGATATTTTAAAAGATGCATTTAAATGTATGAGATACGAATATATTTTCTGTTTTACGAAACCAGCGGAGTTCTTTTTACTTTTGGCTCACTGTATATAGGATAAAATATTTTATTTGGTTTTGTCATCATGGGTTTAAATTAATTTAAATCGATTCATTAAATTTAATTCAGCACTCGATCGCATGTATATTATAATATCAAATGTGCAATCTGATAATCATATAATGCTCATTTGCGTTTGTAATTTTAATAATAAAAAGGGTTGATGTTATGTGTTTTTTAACCCATTGTGGAAATAAATTGAAAATCAGAGGATGTGGGTATACGTTTTATATGTTTTTTGTTGTTGTTTTTCGTTTTATATGTCGCGTATATCAATTTAATCTTTATTCGGAAATTGTCGCCATCCGCACTGAGCTAGTGTATAGTATTTTATACAGAGTGATTCGTGTATTACGGAAACTGTGTACCATTTTCAAACGCAATCCCAACAAATTTTGTAACATGTTTTTTTCACATCATGCTGTATATATTAAATATATATTATACATTCGTTTTGTTGTTTCTGCCTTTATGAAGTTTATTATTATTTTTTAACCTGTTGCACGGAGTGATGGGATTTAAATGTAAAAAAATGAAATCCTTAAAAATATCAATGATCGAACAGAACTTGTGTGCATACCTAATAAATATAAGAGAACACAATATACACGAATCGTCTATCCTCGTTTTAACTTCTTTGTGAATTTGTGATAATATATATTATATTATGTGCGTTCATATAGATAAAGGTATTAAGTACCTAACCTAACCCGATGCGACGGCGGCCGACGATACCCCTCGAAAACCTGAATGAGATGCCATCCGACGATACGGCGTCGTCGTGATTATTATTTTCCGTGTACGTTTATATATATATATATATATATATAACGGATGAGAATAAGAGCCGGCCAGGCTCTACTCCCCTAATAAATGTAATATACGATTACAATTTATACGTGTGTGCCTGTTGCATTGCCTTCTTCCACCGCCGCCTCGTTCGGTCTCGACAGTCTCGCATGGGATAATAACAACAATAACAAAACGACAGGTAGACACGTTACCTACCTATATATATATAAATATAATGCGTTTAAGAGTATATATGTATTTACGTGGTGGTGAATGCGTGTAGGCTAAACCGACCACCACACCCATGACGATTGTACTCCGTCGCCGGCGAGTTGATTCTCGGTAAACACATTTCTTCCCTTCTTCTCTCATCTTCTTCGACAGAAAAAAAAAAATCCCTATACGACCGAATAATTCTTACCAGTCACTGTCGTGTTTTCGACAAAACCTCACAATATATATTATATAAAATATATGCAGCATATTATAATAATAATAATAATATGACCGAGCACATTCCAAAAAAAAATAAATACTCCTCTCGTCTCTACCTCACTAGTTGCACACACACACATCATATTACACATACAATTTTAATATCATTTTCAGCACTATATTATAATATTACACCGCACGACGTCGCCTCGTATACAACACTTGAATACTTCTTTTGTTGTCAGCGCATCAAACACACCAACACACCACCGGTCAGGTTGCTACAGCGCACGTTCACACGATTAAAAACGATAAAAAATATTACTTTATTTTTGTATTTATAATTTATATTATCACTATTATTTGAAATTTGCCGATTATGTTATCGGATTTTTTCTACTCAAAAATTCATTTAGACTTTCTGACATATACACACACATACAACGACGGTGACAATGGTCCTATATATTGTTATAATAATCACGGTACACGCGGGGTTTCCTATCAAACCCTTGGCATTTATACGATAGTACGAGTGGATAGGGTGAACCGTGCAGAATCGATTACCCACATTTCCTGAGATTGTTGTGCATATAATATACCTAGGTTTACTCTTATACGAAACGAGACCGAGAATACTGCTCGTATATAATTATATATATATATATATAGGTTAGGTATATATTATCCCGACTGACAACACTATTAAAAAAGGGTTAGACGGATAAAAGACGGCCTTGAATGGGTTGACTGGCGTCTTCAATAGTCAACAATCGAACGTAGCTCACGCGCTTGTGTGATGAATGGACTAACAGGTGATGGTAGTTAGTATTGCCGTTGCTTGTTAAACAGATATTTTGCTGCCGCCGCCGTGAAAGATAATTTTGTGTTTAAATTAAGATTACACAATACATAGATATTTGGCGTCGTGACATTTATCAGATGTAAATATTTACGTATTTACTATATTAGATATATTATATACTATAATAGTATAATATTAAATTTTTTTACCCTATAATAAAGTAAAATATAATATATTTGTGCATCATATCCAATACGACGATGAACATTTGATTAACTAACATAACCTTCGGTATATAGTTTTTCTGGTAGGTATATTATAATAAATATTGATGAGCAGCCGTGAAAAAACGATGAAAAAATAATTAAATTTTGTAGACAGTACCTATATATTATATATTTTGATTAAGAGGAGGATAACCGGCAGAATATTATGCTAACCGGCGTAGCTTCTGAAGTTTACTTATTCGTATACATTAAAAATAATAGAGACGTATATATTATTATCATCGTAATATAGTGTTAACGAGCGTACCGAACTTTAGTAATCTCCTCTTGCTCTCCTTCAATTCTTTTTATTACTATTTTTCTGCCTCCCATTAATTTTATACAGCGGCGGTGGCAAACCAAGTAAATACGCTTTTACACTGCACTCACGCATATAATATTAATATACACGCTATATACACTTTAGGATCATGTATAATATTAATTTAATATAATATATAACTACGTGTTTTTTTTTTATAAATATTTTCCACCGTCTTAAGACGCGCAATCGAAAGAGTATTATGTAGGTATATATTAATATCGGGTCTAATATATTTTATATTAGACGTGGTAGTCGTCGGAATCGTCATTATAATAATATACACAAAATCGAACGAAGAGACGCGTGTTTACACGACACGCGGATGACGGGCGGTGCTCTATTAAAGAGAAACGTCGGACAATGCTATCGAAAATATTCATCTTTTCTGTTTCTTTCGGGTCCAGTGTTCATTATGTTTTTTTCTTATAATTTCGATCTATCAATTATAGATCTTTCGTTAGAAACGTCCGTGATCTTTCGTCGTCGGGTTTCAAGATGTTGTAATAATAAAAATAATTTTTCGTTCCCTCCAAAACATAATACTCACGATGAAAACAAAGAACGTGCAATATTTTAGTTTTTTTAAAAACTTCGATTATGTTTATTTTCTTTTCTTTTTTTGTATTCTATTTTTCACGAAATGCCACATTAACTCGATGATTTGTTTACCAACCAAAAGATTAAATTACATGTTTTTTTTTTCTACAAACCTAGTTGTTAGTTCCCATCGTATAAAGTATATTACATAAATACGGGAGTGATATTTAACGAACCTTTTATTTTTAATGACCCTAATTTATTTATTGCTCGTCTCTGCCGTATACACAACGACATATTTTTTTCTCAGATTTGTTTGACATTATATGTACTACATACATTTCAAATAACTGTGAATACAAAGACTATGTATATTTTTCTACTCATTTTAGCGTTTGGGTTAGAGTTTAACGTGAATAATTCAAAGCAAATATAAACTACTTAATTATAAATTATACAATATTTATTTATACAAAAAAAAATTGTTTTGTTTATGTGAAATTGTTGTTTCCCATTTACTCGTTATAATGTTATATTATTACTGTTGAAATTAGTGTAAAATATTGTTTGAGCATAAGAATAAAAACATGTAATAATTTATTATCGCGTTAGACAATATTTAAAAACTTAGACGCTCATAAGCACTTAAATTGTCTATACGAAACGCCGTGCAAGTCCGTTCGTGCCATTATAATACGAAACTTAACGTGAATCGTTCGACCCAAAATATAAAAACACTACGAAATTAACACTTGTATATTTTCTATTCTATGTATAGTTGTAACACATGGTATTCTATACAATATGTTATGCTGCAATATTTTATTTATTATTTCCTGTCCCGTTCGGTTCGGTTCCAAATCGAATTCGTTGTCCGTTTCTTATACCTAATACATATTATACGATTCGTATCCGTTTGTAAACGGTGTCCGGGTAAGGTTTCGAGGGTTCTTGGACCCATTTAATTTATATAGCACAGCACGTCATTATACCGTTGCGATTATTGAATTCTCAGTATTTGTAGACTATAAATATAATAATAATTAAATGGGGAAAAAAAAAAAACAATTTTCCATTTGGTTGAATAACGCGTATATAGTTGACCTTTGAAACACTACGATATTATGTCCTTTTAAACATAATATAGTTTTCATGCGTGTATAAATAATAATATAAGTACCACCCCGGAGGTCGAAATTACACTTTAAATTTATTGCGTCACATTTTATCCGGATGCAATCAATAATGATAATAATAATAATAATCGATAGTATCGAAAGAAAAAAAAAAATATAAACGTGATTCCTTAAGCCGAATGTAGTGCCAGACAGGGTAAACTGAACAATTGAAGGATTTGACGAAAATTAATTGAACTATTGTGACAAATATTTAAAATTTAAAAATTAACGTAAATATTATTTACGTTAAACGTGTATAAAATGTATGATTTATGTATTGAGGGTAAACGAGTAACATTGTGTTCCCGTTGCCGATCGGCAATCGGTGGGAATTTTAGGCGTATAGTCAAATGTACATACGGTTAATTGATTATTATCATGTTATATAATATTATGTTCGTGCCCTTGTGTGTTATGTGTATATTATATATATATATTATTAATAATAATATACGAGTTAAAATTATGTATTTGGTTTACAGATGTGGGAGCAGCTTCTGTTGAGCATCTTGAAATGGGACGTATCTGCTATCACAGCTCACGACTTCTTGTGGTATATACTTAAAAGACTGAACATGGATACGGCCAAACCGTTTGTGGATATTGTTGTCAAACATTGTTCTACATTCATCGGCATGTGCGCCAGAGGTAAGAGTCGCATTTTTCTATACCTATAAATTATCGTAAAATACATTGAAAATCGATTTGAGCCTGAAGGTAATATCCCGCAATGAAATTATAAAGAACTGTTCGAAATAGGAACATTGTCCTCATATTGATTTAGGTAGATATATATACTCCCGTGTACTACCTGTATATAGGTGTAGCTGCATGGGTAGATTTACGACGTGAAAAGGACATTTAAATTAAATTTTAAGGATGTTTAAGAAATACTAATTTTATTTGGTTCTTAAATTTGTTTAAATCTATATAGTGGATATTTCTCCCTCGCTATCGTTATACAAAATCACTATTCAGATACGATTCTTGTGTTTGTTTTTATGATCACCGTTTCTGTGGCAAGTGATTTATCAACTTAAATAAATGTATATCAACAGTATTATTATTTTCATTATTTTGTAACGCAATATTCTGAACACCCTGTATATATATATAATTTTATATTATATATATATAATATTATAAATTGTCATCATTTCTGTCCCATCATGATAGTTTGTTTGTTATTGTTTTTTTTACACGTATTATTAATTTTATTGTTGTTCAAACGAGACGACTTTCAAACGGATTATACATTATTTATATACCTATGAAAGAAAAGAGCACACACGCATAAAGTATATTACATTGTATATAAATCGTAAGCGATTATCTCTGCCTTATTTGGGTTTTGCGAATAGCTGGAGGGGTGGGGGACCGGTTAAACGTGTACAACAGTTCAAAATATATAATATATATTGTAAGATATTTTCACAATGTTCGCCGGACTTAGACCAGTGTTGTATATTCTATATAATATCTCGGATAAATCTCGAAAGCGACCGCGTGTGTGTTTAATAGTGCCGCACGCGATTACCGCAGTAGGTATCGATATGCGACTTTCAAAATATAATATAAACAGTAAACACTGAATGTTTTTTGTTTTTGTTTTATTCGGTGAATCTACAACGCAAATTCTTTCGTTTCAGCATGTACGTTTACATAATGTCCCACTCTCCGTCATTATACGTATTATATTATTTAGTATAATATAATATCATGCTAATATAGTAATATCGAAAATGTACATAGGTAACGCATCGATGACATCGCGATACATACTATAACCCGCGATGAGATTTTCGATAATGCGGTGGCGTGTGAACACGTTGTATCGTCACGTCCGAGCCATCCCCCCGGCGGCGGCGTTTCGTTAATGTTATGATAATATTTCTTTTCTTTTTTCCACACCGTACGCCGCGGCAATTATTCGAATAAAAAAATAATAATTTCCGTTCCCCAATTGGAATCCAAACAAAACGAGACGAGTTCGATCGATTTTTTTTACTACCGGAACATATACTTATACGAAACAGTTCGATGACGGTAAATTTTCTACCGTTGATTTATTATTATTACTTTTTCAGAAATGTATTATTAACAGCGATTTGTTTTGATTTTTTTTTTTTTTTTTTGTGGGAGGTGAACATTTGTTTTTACGACCAAGGCGCCAAAATTCTAAAGACGTCTTTGCAGTAATGATTAATGCGCAATTTAGTACCAAATGCTTATAAAACTGCGCATGATACTATTTTCCCAATAATTTCATAGATTTGTTTTTAATTAAATTTCTGGATCTTTCGGTATTTTGTGTTATTCATACGAATTAATAAATAAACTACATGTATGCTATTTGTGTTATTCGCTCGTTTTTAATTTTCCAACGTGGGTGTATTAATCAGTTAGGAACGTGCTAATTAAAAATAGTTTTTTGACGGAAAAAACTTTGCATAGTGCAGAAAACTCGATAACTGTATTGTAGAGAATACCACGATTGGCGATTTTTATAAAATAGTTAGGATGTTAGAGGTAGTGTTATAAAAAACCTATTTGCAGTTCTGTTCTATTGATTAAAAACGTATTCGATTATCAAATATAATAAAATCAGTGTCGGGTCTTATTTTCAATTACCGAAATTTATACGAATGCGATCATTCGTGTAATGAAATGATAAATGATAAATTGTATTTGGGGTTATATAATATTACGTGCCTACGTGCGCGGATAGCCCGCTGTCCAAAACGTCTCATTGTCCTCGGGTGCAATCGCATACGTATCTTTGTAAAACTTCGTGGAAAACAGTGCACTATGTATTTATCAAAGGAAATGTGCCGAATGAAATATGACTATAACGATTATTATTATATTTCACAATTTCGCGTACGATAATAAATGCTTATAAATTATTATATTAACGTCATTATTATTATTATTATTATTCCTCTCCTCCATAGCATAATATTTGGTATTATTATGTATGCATATACCAATAGCCGCCGATTGCAATTTGTTACACATTTTGTTTTTTTGCTGCCTCACATAATATAATATATGATGTGGTATAACCGTTTTGACGTCGTTAAAAAACGGTAAACAAAAAAAATCAAAACAAAAAAAAAACAAAATCACGAAAAAGTGTCAATAAAACATTTTCTAGACAATACAATAAAACTCGGTGCAGCGCTGCATACACACACAAAGCACGCATTATGCACAGTATATTATAATATTATATACGAATGTCGTTGAAATTCACCTGTTGCTCTGCACTTAATATTCGTTTCGTAAACGCGTTTATGAACACTTAAAGTGTATTTAAATAATAATTGTATCGACGTTTTTAATACCGTCGTTTTGATTTTATGCCGCAGCCGCCGTAAATAATGATTTCAACAGCCTTCACATATGTGTTATTGTCCGCCGTTTATTATATATTTTATAATAATTTTACATATTATTATTATACTGTATGCCCTATTTCCCGTTTAAAAATGTGTATAACACATGAAAAATGTTAATTTCGAATGTATAATATATACATAATATAATATATTATATTATTCGGGTCTCCTCCATAAAAATCTCTCGTCGTCGATGGCGCGGCTGTAAAATATAATATATATATATATTGCGGTTTGTGTTTACGTATTAACCGGAAACTACTTGTGCGACCGAGTTCTCCGGGTGGTTTGTTTTTCATTATCTGTTGCCAAGGTCGAACGAGACATGGATCTAAACAAAAATATAAGGGTTGAGAGGGTTTTATTTATTTTCTCGTCGTTTGGAACTGCGTCGCGGCGTTTTACAGAGAGAACGAGAAAACAACTCCACTACTATATATATACAGGGTGATTGAAATGTCATAGGTTAGGTACAAACATGGTGGGAAATACATACGTTTTCTACGTTATTTGTTCATTATTTTTGTAACACGAAATTCCGATCACACTGTATATATACACATATATGTATAATAAATAAAGAAGACGACGATGATTGTTAAATGATGCGGGGAGGGGTCAACATTAAATATAATGACGTATATTTTAAGCATATTTTATATACATCCCTCGGCCTGGTACAGAAGCATCCATATAACTCGTATACAGTATACGTACGTGTATATATTTTAATGAATGGAGTCTATATAATATACGAGTATAATATGTATCCTCGACGGTTCAATGAGTATATATGGTTATTTTTTATTATGGTTTTTAAAAACAGTTTATTGGATTTTATTTCGTGGAGAAAAAAAACGGGAGAATGAGAGAGATAACTGCAATTTCTTAAACTATTCTTTTCTCTTCTACATGCAACAGGTTGAACGACGAGTGATAGATGAGCGGGACGAGGGTATAAGATATATATATAGTAATCGCTATAATATTTAATATGTATGTATTATACATATTATTAGTGTTATTTTTTACATTTAATATATGACTTGGATGCTTTTTCCCCTTTACATTATTCGGTACATGTGTTGTGCTCATAGTCGTTGTCATCTTGGGAATATCTTTTCCTGGCTAACATGTGCGTGTTCGAGTTTTGTCTTTATGTTTAATATTACATATAATATTGTCATATCAGCGGCTTTGCGCGACCGTCCGTGGGGCCCAGTAAAAAAAAAAAAAAAACCGTGAAATCGTTCAATATGACGACGCTCGGGTCGTCATGTTGCGAGTTACTTTTTAAATTCAATTACCAAACTAACACTTAAAACCGTGGTTGTTTTTGTCATATCTCAACTATAATATAAAGGTACTTAATATTGAACGCATATTTTATTAATCTTGTTAGAAAAAAAACCATACGAAGAGTTTTGGTATTATCGTATTTCAATCGATCCCGACATTGTATTTTTCACTCTCCGCGTACCGAGAGGATAATTTTTTTTTCGTCAACCAACGCGAATTTTCGGATAGTTCGAAATGTTATGTAAATTTATAAGTTTTTTTTAAAAAAAAAGAAAGAAACAAATCACTCATAATATAACCGACCATAGTACACACGATTCATTATCGGCAATGGCAGACGGGATTTTTTTTGTCACACGTTATGTCGTTATCTCGTCTGTGTGTCGTTTTTAACCCGGCGCGGCGGCACATACCTAACACATATGCTGATGGCGTCAAACGCCGCCTCACAACTTCGTGTCCATACAAACGAAATAACGACGACGACGGTGGTCTTATATAATATTATACGGTATTATGTTAATAGTAATTTTATTCGTGTTAATTATCCATAAATATAATTCTACGTTTTCCCAGGGATTATTTTATGGGCGGCTTTGCCATTGAGGTGTTTTTATATTCAGATACTAATAGTACATATACCGATGATGATTATATCATATCTACCATAGTATTATTATCATACGATATAATAAGGATATACAGAATGATATTGAAATTTCTTGTAACAAAACTGATGAGAATTACACATATTATACTTCAATTGTTTTTGTTTCACGAAATTCTGATCACTCTGTATATTAGTATAGGTATATATTGTAACAATATTATAATCTAAAATAGAGATGGAAGACATTTTTACGTTGTATAATCTATATATTATATTAATGTGATCGTCTAGCGTGTAAAAAGCACCACGATTAATTTATTTTTAAAAATCATTAAATATCAATTTATATTAAATACACGTTCAACATGTAATTGTTTAATTTTTAAATAGAACGAATACATAATATTGTCTCAATACCAGAAGAAGTATTGTTTTAAAAATAATATTTGATTGAAACATGGAACTGAATTTATGTATAGATAATATTACAGCATTACATTATAACATAACACACTTTGGTTTATACGTACTAGCTACAATGTGTGACGCGTGTGCGGTAATACACCCAATTTCAGGCCCCATGCAAATAAATACAAATATTTTTCTTTAATTTCATGTACAACTATATCCAAAGAAGGTTAATTATATTATGTATTATACGTGTCTGTGTGTGTGTATGATACGACAAAGAGCGTTGACACTGCCAACAGCCGGGGCAACTAGTTTCTCCTTTTCAGTAAGTATAATAAATAAATAAAAATATATATTATTGTACATTTACGCATTATATTACGGAAAAGAAGAAAAAAAAGCTACACGTACAATTACCGATAAATTGGAATGCGATCTAATATAGCCAGCCCGACGGTGGACTTCTGAAAATAGCCGAGACAGTGTGGTGGCATTGTTCAGAAACCTATAGTCCTTGAACGGGGTTCAGGTTTTGTTGACATTCCAGACGTCCGGGAGTTGGTGGATGTATACCTCTGTACCTGAAGTGTATACCTATATACCTTCCATAACATATAATATATTATATTATGGTCCCTCCAAGGTCTTTTTCGAAGAAGACAAAAAGAAGTCGTGATATCGCTTTTTTCCTCTCTTCTCTTATAAATATACAATCACCAGCAGAGCTCGGTGTAAACATTCGCTTGTTTTTACAGCATTTGTGTGTTGCATAATAATAACTTGTTATCGTTATACTATATATATGTATTATAAATTATATCTTCGGAGCAACCGCGGTTTCCCATACAACCCCTTTGGACGTGTCCCAAAACTGTAATGGTCATTAGTGGTAAAGTCGTATAACGTATGGTAATTTAATATTATAAAATGATGGCTGCTCGTTATACGAGTAAATGGGAAAACCATTATAGGTATTTTCATTTTTCATTGATATCCAGTTTTTCAATTTTCAAACAATTATTTATATTTCTTTTTCAGAGCGTTGTTAGTTAGTTCTTCCGATTTCATATTAATGTTTTAATAATTTGTATAATTCAATTATTTAGTTTTTTCGGAATCACGAAAATAAAATGTAAAAAAAAACTTTAAAGTGATGACAAGAAAAGCATGACATCAAAATTATGATGATAGTTTTAGATATCAGGAACGTTTTTTAATACGTATTTCTAACCACTCTGTATATATTTTACATAAACACTCATAAACAACATTTATGGTATTTAAGTATATAAATCTTAGTGGATTTTATTTTTTAATCACAATATCAGTGATATTTTTATAACTAAAAATTATATGTTTTCATTTATTTATATTAACTTTATGTGAATTGGCTTTTTAAATATAATAATAATAATAATAATAATAATAATAATAATAATAATAATAATAATAATAATATGAACAATTAAACAAAAAACATTTCTTAATTATATTTTGCAAATCGAAGACGATCGGACCTCACAATTTATATTGTGTATACGTACGTATACCTACAATTACAAAAAGAAATTGTTGGTTTTAATTTTTGAAGTTTTTCCAATTATTATAATTGCATATTATACAATAGGTTTCTTAATTCTATACTCTCGTTGTGAATACTGATCGACAAAATTACTTGATATGGCAACTTTACATAACGTGTATAGTAATCGTCAGTCGTGTAATCATTCGAAATCAATCAATTCAAACCTCAAAATGTAACGAAAAATTTAATTTATGTAAATGACTACATTCCTTCTCCTGCGGCAACTATATGTGTACTCTCAACCTGGATTATATTGTGGGCAACTTGACCCAGACCCGAAACGTCAAATTATAACCAGGGACAACCTGGAATGCCGTTCACATTATTTTAATCACTTACACAAATCTCGAAACGCGTTCTCTAAATAGTTGTTTTGTTCGTTAAATCTAAAGCGTTTTTATTTTATATTAAAAAAAGTAAAGACGATATTAATGTTTATACAAGGTAACATTACAAAAATAAGAATAATAAAGCAATAATGTTTAGGCGGTCCTATACGTATATATTCATTTTATTATACGTGTATAATAAAATGTATGGCCTCTTGACCCTCGTGAGAGAATTTTAGGCTTTAAGTCGAAATAAGTATTGAGGTTTCTGACATTTTGTTAGTCGAATTGTCGGAAGACATATTTTCGTTTCATATTAGCGTTTTTTTTATTCCTTTATTCGTGATTTATCGCGGTAAATATTTGATATCATCAAACGTTTTTGGAAACGGAAGTATGACTATACTATACTATATTCCTCCCATTTATCTAGCAGCATCCCGTGATGTGACAGGTCAGTTATCAGTGAATCATCATTATATATTTTGGGTAGTTTCATAAAATATTCCTGTTTTTAGTAATGTTAATAGTTATTAACAAAAAGTTGTTTGGGAAGAACTTCAAGGTTTCCTGACCGAAATTAATATATTCAAACACCGAATAATGAAATTCTAGAAAGTAAAATCAAATATTTTAGAACTGAGTGAGTAGTACCTATCTACAGGTCGACCGACTACATAATATAATAAAACAGCATATATAATATCTTAATAAATTCATTACACGTAAAAATTTAACGATCACAATATAATTCACTAATGTAATAAATTTACATTATAAAACAACATACACATAGGTATCTAAAACACTAGCCATAATCTAAAACGTGAACATCACGACTGCAACGTAGTGATTTTAGTTATTTTTTCACTCATTATATTCGATCAGTGTGCGGGCCTGTGTATTAACTATTCTACCAAAAGCGAGAAAATAAAAACACATGACGTCGAAAACTTCAGTAACTGGAGATTCTTATCGTTTTCCCAATGTTATCGTCGCCTTGTTTAACCTAAACCTTGCAACTGTTACGACGGTTAGTTAAGGTAGTTAGGTATTTTCGATATATTATTATTATCGACGAAATTATTATTATATAAATTATTTTATTATTTAAAATAGTGTATGTGTTTATTACGGACGTTGTCGTGTATATACAGGGTGTGTCTTGGAGATATGACAAGGTAAAATTAGTCGACTCTTTATTACACACTCTATATTATGTTATTATAAATGTAAAACACAATGCAGCGCAGCCTGTTCAACACAATAACATTGTATAATGGAATACGATCGGGTTGTGGCGCCTCCAATAATAACACGCTATACGTAATAATAATAATATTACGACGAAGGATATACAAAATGCGTGCGTATATTGTATGCTCTTCGTTTTCGGTCGTTACTCGATTGGACTCGGTGTTCGTATGACCGATCCACGCGAGAACGGAGAAGTCGCGCGAATGACGTACACACACCGGGGACACAGACTTGACCGACGACTTGCGTAAAGGTTAAAGTAACTTATCTGTTTAGAGATCGTTGTTTTAGTTTTACAACGCGAAAACGTCGTATAATATAAAGAACATAATATTTGGTATTGAGTAATATTGTCCGATAATATGTATAATGTGTTGGAATTGAGTGGTTATAAAAAATAATTTTCCTATTTGCTAATATAATTTTTTTTTCTATAACTTAGTTTACATTTTGTTAAAAATATTTCCATTAAAATCTTTTACTATTTTTCTCGGATAATATTGTGTGAACGTACGCCAGAGAAACGTAGATTCATCATCAACGTCCGTGATATAGTAAAGTTAGTAAAGTTAACTGTGCACAGTCAATGGCTTCGGGGACGTGTGAAACTTATTTCATAATATAATATACGTTTTAATGTTGTTATAGGTTACACACTAATACTAACGAGACATTATAATATACCGTTTTTGTATTTAAATAAAAATCCTAAATTTCCACATTGACGCTCATCTTCTATCATTTATCTATTATGATCTATACATACGTTACCACACTTAAATACGAATCGTCAACAAAATATAGCGAGTTTACGTTGTGCGCCGATGAGATTCAAATTTTTTGTCATCGAATCAATTATTGAAATATCTTATCATCAGTATCTTGTATAATATATCAGTCCATAAACGCGCGATCAGAAAACGTATAATATGATCACGCTACGTCGGCAGACAATAATCAATATTATACCAGCCCTCCCATTTCTGAGCCTCCTCTCCGTCAGTGTGATCATACCGTCTACGGGACGTGAGTTTGTAAATTAATCACTGACCGGAATATAATATACATAATTTGAATATAATATATAAATATATTTATAAAATACCGGTTAATCGTTTAATGAAATACACATTGTAATATTATATTACATCGGAATCGACAACGCTTTCGGCGGGGACGCATGGAGTTATTTTTTATTTTTTCGGGAGGTTTACGATATATTATTATTATTATGCAAATGTGTTTCATTCACGAAAACGTTTTTACACGCGGGTCAACATGTAATATTTGTATACAAAGAACACTATATAATAATGCGTATACGGCGGCGAAACAATATTTCGAAAGTCAATTATTATAATAATAATAATATGTGGCTGGCCTCTATTCGCGCGAGACAAGCCGCCGCGCCGGTCGTCTCAGCGAACTAGGCGGTGTGACGCATTTATATTGTGTGTTATAACACGAGCGGTATAGACGTTATTTATGTATTTATTATTATTATTATTATTATTTCAACTAAATTATATGAAGGTTTTTTTACTCGTAATATTCAGCGTTTATAATTTCGCGGCTTATATTGTATACAATACACCGTCGTCGATCAATTGTTTGATCACCGATTATGCATATTATATTATATGTTATAATAATATGTGTGTGCGAAATATTATTATTTATTGACTAACACAATAAACAAATATTATATAGGTAGATATTCGTAAAAACAATAATATACTAGGTGGTTAGAAACCGGTAACGGGGTAATTACCATTTATTGCCAAAAATTTAGACCGAGAACCGCGCTCGCTCCGCTGCCTATACATAAACGTGTAATAACGTTTGAAAATTGCGGTTTCACTTGGATCTTCTGTTAAGAAAACACGTACACGCGTTCTGGTTGTACTTTTACTCATACACAGTGCGTTCAGAATTTCGTGTGACAAAAATAATGATGAAAACATTGAAAACTTATATTATTCCCACCATTTTTGTAACATAAAATTCTGTTCACTCTGTATACTAACAATATCGTATTATCTTTACCGTCTCTCACTCTCTCGTTTAGTCATTTTTATTTATATTTTGTGTTGATGTATTATATTTTGCACTGCGCACGTATTCGGCCGGTTTGTTATTATTATTATTGCGAACTTGTTTTTTCTCTTTGCCCTGTGTTCGTCCGCCGAAAGACACGGGATGGTCGAAAATACGTCTGCGCGCCATTCTTCACGAATTTTACCGAGGCTCACGCGGGTGACGTATAGTTAACCCGTACGCGCTTGCGGGTCTGTGACATCAGAACAGCGGAAAGTTATGTCGAATTATCAGTTTATAACTACTACGTATAACCTCTGAGGTCGCCGCGTAATTATATATTTTTTTAAATTTTATGCATATTATATTATGTTGTGTCAAATAGTATAATACGTATCATATACTATAATATGGAGGAAGCAAATCGAAATAAATTGATGCATTCGACCACTATAAAATCGTCTAAAGTTCGCCGTTTATTGTTATCAGTCTTTTGTCAAAAGAGGAATATATAAGTAATTAATTTCTATTCTAGCCGAACACGCCCCGGGAGTTTGTCACGCAACGTTCGCTTAGGGTTCGTTTATTTCCTATTCGACGACCACGGTTCTACCATGGACCTACCACTATAACAATATATTAGGGTTATTAACATTATAGGTGTAGGTAACCTAACCACTACCGTAGTATAACCGCACTACAGTTCGTGTATAATAATTTTATACGTATGTGTAGTATGTCCGGTCACCGGTTTATCTGGTCGAAATTTATGGCACGACGGCTCATTGTTTTATATAATATGTAAACGCGACGGCGGCAATCTCATATCGTCGAGATTTATTAAGTAATCATACGCACATATTTTTCTCCCTCCTACAGCGTGTGACGTGTTATACGTATAATAAAATATATATTATTTATTTATTTTTCGTTAATACAAATGAAATTCAGTCACGTACCGACCACCACATATATATATATATAATATATCCCGCGAGCGACGAGAACGGTGCGGCATGTGTGTGCGCGTTGGTGAGTATACAATATTATTATTATTATTATAAGACCGCGGCTGCCACGGAGTAAAATCGAGTTGGCAAAACAAAGGACGCGGCGTCGGCAGTGGCTGTGGTAGAGAAGAAGAAGAAGAAGAAGAAGAATAAGAAGAAGAAGTAAAAGAAAAAGAATGCGGTGCACAACATATGATTTAGACCACCGGCATGATACAACGTTGATATTATATACAGGGTGTTCGTGTTACAATAATAATAAAATGAACATTGAAGCGAACGATTTTCCCACTGTTTTTTTTTTTTTTGACATTTCGTGAAATTCCGATCATCCTGTATACGGCGACTGAGTTATATACGTATATATATATATATATATATATATTATATAACGTATACCGGACCGCTTTTGGTCCCGCGGGCGTCTAGACAATATTATGCGTGCGCACACACGTATATATGTATACCTATAATATGTTTACCTGCACACGAATTCGGAATTTCGACGTGCGTTTATCTGATATGATGCGGAGTAGAGGTACACGCCACGATCTGTGGAAATCTCACTGGAATCCGTCCCTCGAGCGATGTTTTCGCGCAATGTTCGCGAGCACTCATCAGGCGGGTAGTCCTCTTCGTCCGTATCCGCCCACACTAGCCGCGACTAGTCTTGCCGCTAAAAAAAAAGGTCGAATTACACGAATTGCCTAAGCGATTATAATTTTGTTTTTGTTTTTTAACTGCTGTACAGTACGCAACTCGAATGAGAGTACCTACCCTAAAAAATATGCGTGATCACTACATATTATTTTTTCTCTCGTAATCTCTATATGAATGCATTTATAATAGTTTTAAGAACATAAGAAAAAAAAATTTAGATCAATTTGTACACTTTTTTTTATTCAGAGTTTATTAAATTTTCCTTTGGTACAAACATTATACCCACTCGGAATATTTAGCGATACCGCATACAATATGGCGTTTAATGTTGTGTTTAACAATTAGAAATCTCTAGTTTTTCAATACAATGTTGTTAGGTATATTTTGTTTTTGTTTTCTAATACTATAATTTTTTAAACAAAGATTCTGTGTGATTTCTCGATGTTATAAATAAATACATATTATATTCAAACTGTTATCTCACCTGTCCGATGTTTTTCAATGCGTTATAAAAGATAATGGTCTAAAATAAATATTAAAATTATTATTGTGTAGTAGGTCGAAGATAAATAATTAATTGAATCGTTGCCGCGTCACAAACCTTCGTTTCCCGTGTTTCCTGTTCGCAATATTGCGCGTACATCGTGTGCTGCTCGCATTGCGACAAGTGGTTTCCGCTATACATAGTCATGTCCGGCACATGTGACGCACATATTTATAATATATTATGTCGCTGATAATAATTACGCGAAATAGTTTTGTTTTTGAATATTTCAATAGTCTCTACTCTATATGCATATGGAAAATTAAAAAAAGTTTAACTATTATAGTTATATAGTTTCATAATTTATTGAAACGAGGAATAATAATTAAAACGATATGAGGTTGAAGTAGGTTATACGAATTGGACGTAGTTGATATACCATTCAATAGAGAGCGAAGTGGATTGTGATGACCAAAAAATTGTAAACATTTTGGTTAAATGACAAAATTATACAATTTTTTATATTGAAAACGGGATACATGTTTACAAGGAATTTTGTGATGATGAGTGAAAAGATAGAATTTCAAGAATACCTCGATAGAGTCTTTTTTTATTATTATTATTATCTAGAAGAAGAGGGTGTGCGTAGTTACAAATTTTTTCAAGACAGATGAGTGACGCGCCGGCTGTATTGTTTCGTTTTAACGTTATATCTCAAGATGCCAAAGTGATCATGGTGACATGGTATTTTATTGACTGTTTACATTTGGGTACCCGATACAAGGTATACGTAATATCGGTTATACTCGACGGTGAGCGTTGAGCGAGAGAATATTTTATATTCATCTCTCTGACTGTGCTCGTTCATTCGGTCTGTAAAATGCGGTCAAGTTCAATTTCGGCATGTTATTACCCATTTTTATATTATATAATATTATAAACCGTGGACAATAAACACAAAAATGCACGTCGCGCACACAAAAATTTGCAGTATGTTCGACCGCGACAAAGGTTTAGGTTACCGTTGTCGTTGGTCGTCGGACGTCGCGAAATATTAATAACAATAATATACGATTTATTCGTCGACGAATAATAGGTGGGAGTAACAAGAAAGATCATAACAAGAAACATTCCGTACCGTTGTATTATATTGTCGTCGAAAGATCTCTCTCTCTCTCTCTCATTTCTCTCTCTCTTCGCGTACATAAAAAAAACCAAACGAAGTCCGAGTCTCCGAAAATTAAAAAAAAAAATTTAAAACCTACACAATGTATATCATATATATATATATATATATATTATATTATATTATATTATATTACGACAACTTATACGCGTTTATATATTATATTATATACACGTACCCGGTCGGTTTCGACATCAGACACGCACACAAAATAATATAATATATACGCGTCGTAATAATAATAATAATAATATTATTATTATTATTATTATTATTATTATTATTATGTAGGTACCTATATCTAAACATCGTCTCGTTACCGAGTGCCCCCCGGAGTAGCGCCGTTAATAAACGGACACCGGACAGGAGGTGAAGAGGTAGCAAACTGTAGTAACTACCACTACTATAATACACACACACACATATATTGTTATTTATATACGATGCCTTCGGGCGCCGCGAGAGCTTCGTCGTCTTGTGAGAGTGTATAATAATAACAATAATAATAATAATAATAAGTACACGAAATCATTAAAATATACACTGGTTTTGGTCGGGTCAATCGAGGGGGTCGTGGTAATAATTTTTAAGGGGATAAAATTGAAAAACTGTTTTATTGTCGAAAAGTCCCTAATAATAATATATTCTCCCCATATCGACGCCGGTGACAGACGTAAATAATATTTCCGGTTATTTTTTTCTCTCCAATCTAGTGTTTTTCTTTTTAAAATAAATGTATATTAAAATAAGCGTATTTACATAATAACGGATGTGTGTGTGTGTGTATATTTCACCCCTCGAAACCAATTTACGTTGTGAAAATACATCTTGTTTATGTTTCATTATATAATTATTTTTCAATATAAATTTTATATCCACCTGTAATACACTCGTTGTATTTAATAACAAAAGTAATAACAGCATTTAGAATAATATATACTTTATATTTGTTTCAGATTACAAGTTTTGCACTTACCTGCCAAGCGTGATCGCCGGGTCCAGTATCGCGGCTGCTCTCAACGGACTGGAATACGCTGCTATTCATAAGTACGACTTGTTTACCAAACTTAGCGCCATCGCTGGCTCGCCAAAAGTAAGTCCTACACGTTATAATGCGTCTTTGAAATATATATTTTACGCATATATGTGCCTTTATATCAGTCGGATGGTCTAAATTTCGATCAAATTATATAATATTAAACGCATTTAATATATTTAATGTATTATACGCATTAATTTCGTGTTATCATAAAAAAATCGAAATATATATCCACTTAAATTAAAATTCTAAATAGTTGATATAAATTTTATGTAATGTATGGCATAAATACTTATTTTGTCCTCAATATTGTATAAAACTCTTATTTAGGTTGAATACTTTTTAAAAAATAGTTGGAATAAATACTTGAATATTTACAGCAACAATAAAAAGTTAGGAATATATATGTGAATAATGTATAATAATAGTTTTCGATTACAGTATTTAAATGTTTTTTTTAATTAAATATTTAAACAACTTAAGATGCTATTCAATTTAAAATTCGTTGTTTTAAAATTATCCGGGATATTTAAAAAATATTTGAATGAACTACCATGATTTAATCGCAATATTCCTCATTTTTGATTATATTATAAATCATGCAAAATATATAGATAATTTTTTATTCCGTATCACGTTTATTTCTACAAAACAAATTTTCCACCGATTTGATTAAATTTTGGCAAAAAATTAAAATTAAAATTATACGTAACTCGTATTTGATTATAGGATTATATTTTATTATTAGTATAAGTAGTGTAGTGTTTTTAATGATGCTTTATTATTTAAAATCATACATTTAATTAATCGCGTAACATTATTTGTTTTTCTCCAGGAGGTCTTTCAAGCATGCCAAGAACAGATCGAGGCTATGGTCGAAAGTCACAAGAAACAACGCAAAGAGTTGGAAATGCAAACTATGTATCAACAACAACAGCCTATTTACGACAAGACTGCCGAAACCGACGACGCAACAGACTGCTGGATTTGAATATCGTCGTTAGACTTGAAAAAAACAAACATATTTTTTACGAAAACATTATTAAAACACTACACAAGAAGAAAAGAAAATGAATATATAAATAAAAGAAAAACACAAAAAAAGTAATAAAAAAAATTCAATTAAAATCAATCGCACAAAATGATTTTATACAATATTATTTCTATAATATATATTACTAATATCATACTCTGTATATGTTTCACTTATTATTCGATCAGTGGAAAACCACCGACTCAATATTATTAATTATATTTATAATAATTATTATTATTATTATTATTATTATACACCACACACACTTTATTCATATTGTCAAGGCACTCGCCTTTACATTTAATTTTTAAAGATTTTTTACTTCTACATGTACTGTACAACGATTATTATAATAATTATTAGTAATTTAATTTAAGATATTAGGTTTTATGATTATTATTATATTTATATTTTTTTTTTAAGGGGAAGGCAATAAAATACGCTTCATGTTTCCGTACATACTATAATATTACGCTTTTAATAAGATATGATTATTATTTTTATTGCTCGCAGCAGTATATATAGCTCCGGTTTGAATTTTAAAAAAAGTGTACTGGCTAGTGTTATATATAATATATATTATATATACCTATTATAAGACCAGTGTTCATTAAAGCTCAATGTAATTAAAATAATACATTCATGTATAAAATATTTACCTAGATAAAAATATCCTAAAGAGATTCACTGAATCAATGGATCGTTGTGTGCGCGTATGATCAATATTTTACAAAAATATATCATTGTAAAATACAATCAAATGTATTTTGTGATTTTATATCATTAAAATATTTATTTATATGCGTACCACAGCGATTGGAGTTTAAATGTACAGTAAAACGCCGGTACGGCTACCTAACCAACAGATTCCTAAAATTTATTAATATTTAAGTCGTATTAAATTAAATGATTTTTTATATGGTATAATGAATATATTATACAATTATTACTTAAATAATGTGTTTAAAGTGCGTGTTAGATGGATTTTCCAATACGCGGGTGGTGTAAAATTTGTTAAAAAAAAAAAAACAACTCAAAAGAGTAAGATTTCAGTTAGTAACGTTCAATTCTTTGATTATTCAACACTATTTAACATTTAAAATTTAAAATTTATATTTGTTTTTACAATAATAATTATTCATTTTAAAATAGTAATTCGTTTTAAAATCAAAATATAATAACATCGAAGAACAATAGAGTAGGCAGTACTTCCTAATAAAAAAACATAGAGTAAAAATTGATAATAAAAACTTATTTAACGTAAACATCATCTTCATTGGCAATAATTTTATTGATTTAGATATAATAATAATAATAATAATTATAAATATAATGATAATTTTTTTTTGTTAATTTTAAGAGTTTTATGTAAAATGTGTCTTTTTAAGTATATAATATTCTGTAAAATAACTGCAGTTGTTTTCTTGTTCACAAAACAATAGAAATCATGTCTTCCACAGGCTTTAAATCCGGTGAAAAGTCATATATTTTGCTTCCCGCGATTCGTTCTTCTCACCCCCAATTAGCTTTGTCGCGCGTATGTATTTATTTATTATGTACATCTCCGACTCGAGTCAGATAATAACACACACATTACAAAAAAAAAAAAGTTTCTCATTTTTGATTTATACTTAAAAAATACAATATCATACTTTCATAAACAAGATGATTTATTTAACAAATTATTATTTTGATAGACTCCGAGATTTTCGTAAAGCTTTAATGCAATTAATAATACAATTTTATAAGTAGTCTTTTGTCGATTAAAAAACAACTCGAAAGCTAATCGGAGGGGAAAGAACACAACGTATTGGCCGCGTTATAATTTGTAATTTCTATTAGAATTTGTAAGGGGCACCACCACAAATACATACACACATTTTTTTTTTTATTATTATATTATATACATTAGGTATACACTTTGGTGAAATTTAGTTTTTTTTAGAATAAATAAATATATTACATGATTATTATAATATATATTATATTTTATACATAAAAATATATACTCAAGTTAATTTTTCTATATACGAAATAATATTTTATTATAATATAAAGTGGTAAAGAAGAAAAAAAAAGAAAAACCAATTAATTATTATCACTACTTTTGCACTGTTATCAACGCAGTTGTTTTTATTTTTTATTTTATTATTTTTATTATTTTTTTTTTTTTATTATATATACGTATTAATTGTTTTTTCCGTTCAGGTTATTTAAAATTTTGATTCTCACCCGATCTATTTCTACAGCCTTTCCTCTTAACCGTTATATATTATCATATTATATAAAACGAGGAAGTGGAAATACATTTAGAATTGTTACCAAACTGAAGTAGTCAAATCTATAGAATGTTTGAAATGTTTGAATATATACATAATATATATTATTATAATATCATGTTTTTATTTTATTCGCATATTTTAAGCACCAATGTAATAAATATACCTACCTATATATAAAAATACTCGGGTCTTGTAGTAGAGAAGACAAACTGATATTAATAAACCGTTTGAGATAACAATATTTTATGCGTGTACAAAAATTTGAATATATTTGATATGAATACATATAGTATACATATAATTATATATTAAAATAACTGATAAGCGCAAAAAAAATAAAGTTTTTAAGATACTGTTTTTATTTTTTATTTTTTATTTTTTTTTTTTTTAATGTTATATTGCAAGTTTTAATGTATATCATTTTATATTATATTATTATTCACTACGTTGTCATACGCTCTTTAAACGGGCCGTTAAATCGAGCTATGATAATATTATTATTATTATATTAAATGTTTTTTCTTTCTTTTTCTTTTTTTTTTAATTGGTAATTATTAGTACAAATATTTATAGACTAACGAATTCGTACATCGAATGCCAAGTTTTATGTGTTCCCGCAAAGAAAACAATATGACTTAGATAAGACTCAAATACGTTTAATAATTCCGTGTATTTTTCTCCTTTTAAGAACTTTTTGTAAAGTAAAAAACAAATTTAAAAAAAAAAATCTATGTCGTTTGTATTAACATCGCGTAGACTATCCAATATTTAGATGTATAAGTCGAGTCGATCTGGTCATGTTTTTACTATAATATTATGTATTTTTTTTTTTTTTTTTACTGTGCCATAATATTATAATAGAGTAACTAAAACAAACATATTTTTTTTTCGCTAACATACTGTATCGCCGTAACGTTAATACATACCATTTATTATATGTATACGCATATTATATTATATTTGTACGACATGAGATTTAATAATTGTATTTTTGCCCCCCCCTTTACTACGCGTGTCTCGATAATATTTTATAAGTTTTTATACCCGCAAAGTGTTGCCGGCGTGAAATAAATATTGAGCAGCGTTTAAAACAAATACACATTTTTCCGAACATATTTTAATGTAATCATATTTTTTAATAAGTTGTAAGTGTCTACGGCCATCGTGACAACAGAGTTTGGTAAACGGTGGTCATATTATTTTTACGAAGTTACAAACAAATGTAATGATTTTTATTTTACACATTGTATTGATTTTTTTTGTACTTATTCGTTTTATTGTGTAAGGTCAATATTATACTATAATATCAATAAAGAAAAACAAATGATTTACTTACTACGAAAAAGTTGTGCATTTCGATTCTTTAAATTACAAACCATCCTTTCCCATAATAATATTATTATATTATAGGCTTAGAAAGTCAGAATGGATGGATGTCATCCAATATCGATGTCCGAAAACGATTGACGGACTCGAACTCGCGTTTATCGAAGCGTAACCATTTTGTGCCAATCATATATTTTGGACAATTGTTCAAAAACACACAATATTGTTTCGATGAAAAAAAACGTGGTTTTTGGTTATTTGAACTGAAAATTGTATAGTATACCTTAAATATAATGTAATATAAACTATATAGGTATTTGGTATACGCGTTAATAATATTTTAATATAATGGTTTAGCTTACGTATGTAAAAAAAAGTGGGAAGATCGATTATGGACGTTCCTCCTTCGTCCCTTCGGTCATCGGAGAAATTAGTGGTTTATTATACTTAAGATTTGAATGCAATGATATTGCATTGGAAAATACGATTCTGAGCGAAACTCAATATATTACAATATGATTTACTGATAATTCATTCCACAATTTTACCACGTATGTAAATTACGAATGTAAATATTTAAAATAAATTTCAAGTTCCTACGATCTAAACTTAATCAATTATCAAGAAATAATATAATGAAACCGTAATTTTGCCGATTTTCAAGAACTTTCACTTTAAAAGCTTTCGAAAAAAAATTGACAGTCACTTAGTCAGAAAATCAACCATTCGTTTCTAAATTTTTTCTTGTAATGAAGTTCATCTAAGAAAATACTCAAAAAATTTCCAAGACACTATGACTATAACTCAATTAGTTATCACGAAATTAAAAAATTAAAAATTTTAGAAATGTTATTTTGCCAATTTTCCGCTATTTTTTAGTAGTTTTTCTTCTCTCAAGGAAAAGCTTTTGAGAAATTCGAAAAATGAGCTATATGAAGTACCATCTAGATGAAATTTGTTACCGAAAACATACCCTACTTGTGGTAATCGGACCATTATTTCTACCCGTAAAAGTGTCTTCATACATAAAAAAAAAATCATCTTTTTAAAACCATTATATTCTTTGCTTCGCTCAGAATCTAAAATGAATAGTAAACATTCGCATAGATAATACGTACTTATATTTACATAAAATAGATTAATAGAAAGATATATGATTATTTTGATTTTTTTTTAAATTGTATAATATGAGATGGAAATTATAATATCTACCTATATATAATATAATATATCGTATACTCGTTAGTCGTTGAGCATCTTCGTGTCGTCTGTAATCGCATTTGTAATAAACTATCTGTAAACTTTTAAAATTAATTAGACAGTCATTAAAAGTACTTAATGTATTATTCTTAATCAAATTAAAATACTATAAAAATACTCTTTATTTTGTTTACATTATATAGTTTTGTTTGAAATGTGAAACTCATTATAAAAACATCAATTCTCAATATTTTAATGAGGACCTTTATTATGTAAAAAAATGTTGAAAACATAATTTAATTTCTTTATTTGGAAATTTATAACAACGTAATTATACTTGGTGTATCTTTAGTATACCGACGAACAACAATACGAATTATTATTAATATTTAATATAAATATGTAAGTAATTAATAAAAGACATCGTTGATTTTTTATAGCAGTATAATTATGTAAACAAATAAACACGATAATATAACATGAGAATAATATATTTTTATAGTCTTAAATTCCGATCTGAATTATTTGTATAATTTAATTCCAACGTTTAATTTAAAAATATATATTATTTACACAACTATATGGTCAAGGACTCAAGGTGATGAACAAGTAATATTGTGTTTCAAATTAAACTTTTTAGATAAAATAATTGTTTAATGTTACTTAATCACTTATGTAACAACTTGTTCTGAAGTCCGAGTTAGTCTTATACGTCTCTTATACGTTTCAAGATTCAACTTTTAAAAATGCGATAAGTAACATAAATTTAGAATAATTTATTATTTTAACCAATGATTATAATTTGGAAATGCAATTATAATATAATTATTAATTCACGGCACATAATTATTTTGTTTTATATAAAACGTTATTAAAATACGCATACAAAATTAATAAATGCAGATTCTATTTGACAATTTGTATTTATTTGATATTTCGTAAAATATAGTTTCCTCTAACGCGTGTGAATTAATATTTTAATGACTAACGTCGATATATACGTCCGATAACTACTAATAATGTATAATATTAGGTAGTAAAATGTATTTCACAATAATATACGATGGCGGACGAAAAGTAGGTTCGTTTCCGCCAAAATTGTACCTTTATTCTGTTTACTTGTCAATTATGCATATTTCGGCCACAAAAGAAATTTCGATTATATTGTGGATCATAATAGTAATGCAATATTATTCGATTTATTATTACGCGTTTATTTAAAATGTTAAAGAAACATTTTATAATCACATTTAGCTATTAGGAACCGGCTAGGTAAAAACTTTATCGCTGATCCAGTGCAATGTTTGATAATTTACTCGTACCTATATTTTTCTTCTTCCATACAATATCGATAGGTATATATTTTTTAGACTATAAAATATAAACACCTAAAATAGTAGATATTTCATCAGTATATGCTTGAAATCTTATCGATACGTTTCCGAATATTTTTAATTTGGTGAAAAAGTGAATCTGCGGAAAACGGAAAGGTACTATTTAGCGGAAATAAGACATGTCCGAAAAGTCCATAAGAGTCTTTAAGGAGTGGACTGAAATTCTGAAAGCCCAGGAAGCAAAATATTTAAGAGAACCTTACCATCGCTAAAATAATTTATGTTTTAAATGTATTCATAAAATAAGTACAAATATAAAATATTAATAGTCATACTATTAATAATAATAATTATCTTTACAGTACACAAGTATTTAAAACCGATTATTTATCAACTTAACTCTTCTTTCAATACGTTTCCAGATTTAGCATTTGATTTATGTCCAATGAATAAAAGATTGCGAGATTTTTAAATCGTTTTAGATTGAATTTACCCAATACATTATTAATTTTTAATTCAAATCTATTTTCAAACGTGTTAATAAGAACATCATACGAAAGTAATTTTTCATAATTTAAAATAATCTTCATTCGTATATTATTTCTGATATCGTCTGAGACCAACTTGCCGGACATTTTTTTAAATATTTTCGATTTTCGTTGATCTGGAAACGTGTCTTCATATTATTAAGTTTCTTATTCATCACATTAAGTTTTTTAATGTATATAGATTTGTTTTTATTCGACATAATATTCATAGATTTTTCCACAATTAAATTATATACCTAGTTGTATAAAATTATATTTTTCATTATTTACACGTGAAACTCGAAATAGTAAATACCAAGATGCTTAAACTTATATATTTGTTGTGCTATAAAAAGTTTTAAAATTAAATGACTAAATTGAATAAAAAAAATGAATGTTGTCCAAAATATTCAGAGTGCCTGAGCGGGTAATGTCTCCTACCCACCCAGCCAGTCCATTTTTGGTGTTTATAATAACATTTTATATAATATATACTAAAAATGTATACGGCATCTAAATTATAATAATAATTAAAAATTAAAATGTAATAATATTAATAATAATGTATAATATTGTAACATGTATTTTAGTTTTGTATTTGTTTATTTAAAATATTTTCGTTGCTATATTGCTGTATAATGTAATGATGTGATCTCAATAGGACCGCATTTTATAATAAGGTTTTAACCCTAATTATGGTATACAAGACGTGCGTATAATAGTCGTTAGTCGTTACTGACCTGTAGTTTGTATACGTTATAAATTAAATTTTTTAGATTTTTTTATACCGCACGCGTTTACATTACTTAACCTGTAGGAAGAGTTCTCGAGTTTTATCTCGATTAATCTATGTTAATTGCTGTCATATTGGTACTCGAATATAAAGTCTAAGACTAGATAGACTGATAGAGGAAGAGGATTGTGATGATTTGAAGACATAGGATTTTTATGATTCATATTTCATGTATTATTATGATTTATTTTTAATCTTCAAAATATGCATATTGTTTTTTTAACAATTTCAAAGTTGATAAATATCAAAAATAATAAAAAAAAGGAAAATTAAAAACAAAAATTTTAATTAATTTTTTACATTTTATGTAGATATTATGTAGAGTAATTAGATTTAAGGATATAAATTACATAATGTATTCACTTTGAACGCAATATAAAATAAAATATTATGTCAAATTGTAAAATTCTCGTTATGCTGTAGGTACTGTATTCCGTGTAGTTCCGGAAAAAATTAAGATTAAAATACATTGTAAGTTTTAATTTTTAATTTAAAGTACAAACAAGTAACAAGTTTTGTAACAACTTTTTAATAAATTATCACATTGCGTTAAAACCGAAAATATTTTTAAAAAAACACACACAATGCTATAGAATTGTAAGTTATATTTTAAGTAAGAATTGTTAATTATTTTAGAAAAATTTGATATATAATAGGTATAATATATATCTACTCAAATTTTAATTATAAACAAACTGTAGTAACAATGCGATACGTAGATTTTCCATATTATGTGTATGTAAAACGGAGACAACAAAACTGAGTATTGCGTCCTGCCCTCTTATTATTATTATTATTATTAGAGTACGGATTTTAAAGCAATAAAAAAATAAAGAAAAGCACTAAAAAGAAACAATAAAGCTGTATAAATCTTCCAAAAAAGCTTAAAAAAAGCATTAAAAATAAAGTTTAAAAAAAAATTATTTATTAGTTCATAAAATTATTTTTTAAAAAATTAGTTATTATAATAAATTTTATTCACAAGCCCTTAAGTTTTCTTTCTTCCACAATTATTAAATTGTAAATTAAATTTATTCTATTTAAGATAATTTATAAAAAATAAATTAAATTATAGTTTCAAAATTATTTTTTTTACCTATATCATCGGAGTTGCATTGGACAATTAAAATTTTTTTCAAGTTTTCAAATAAAAATCGTTTACGACGATCGGACTTGTATTTTTAAAAAACTACGTTCGAGGTCTACAGATGAAATAAGGGAAAATTTGTAATGGATTAAATCATCATATGTTAAATCTTTAGGAAGTTCCTCTTTTGATATTTTTTCGTCTCTTAGAATATTTGATAATATGGTAAGAATTTTAAATCCCGAATTTTTGTTTAGTACATCATTAAGTTTTTTTGAAACTGTTTCTCCCGTTTTTCTCGAAGCTTGTTTAATTTAAAAAAATATATTAACATTTCAAATACGTTTATTTAAAACACATTTTGAAAAAATGTATTTTAAAAGCAAAAAAAAGTACCCAAATACCCAAAAAAGCATTAATATACAAAAAACGCAAAAAAAAAAAACAAAAAATACAAAAAAAAGCAAAATCAAATGTCGTGCATTTATTGTAATTAGTATAAATCAAATTTATAGATGACATAGCTTCGTTTTAGAGTAATAGAAAAAAAAAGCAAATGCCTTCAAAATCCGTATACTCTAATTATTATAAAGATAGTTTTTTGGCCTTAAACTAAACAAAACGTGACGTTTGATGGAACATACCTGTATATATACGTATAATATCGACTCGTGACGATAAAATTCATATCCGCAACAATGAAAATTTTGTAGAAAATAAAAATGTATAGGAAATTTATGGCACCATGCATCATCCATATAATTTTTTTATTATCTTAAATCGCGTTGAACCGTGGTATCAGTATATTATATCACCGGTATACGAATCCACAACCAGCATTGGTTGTTAATGCGTATGTTGTCATCCCTTCGTGTTTTTTTTTTTTTTTACTTACACCATAAAACATATATTTTTATATGATTATATCATATTTGACTATACGATAGCTTGCACATATATATATATTAAATATACGACAAAAACGACCTTAGTCAATATAATATTTTATTCTAAAAGTGTTTTCAATGGAATTTATATAAAAACGAATGAGAATAACGAGTGTGTACCCATTGTCGGCAATATCCCGTGTGACGAAAATATAAAAAATTATTATTCAAGTGCATAAGTGACGCGAGTTATGTTATTAGTTGGTTAAACATATGTGTAGGTACGCCGGGATGGGCCAAAGAATAAATATTAAAAAATATTATTATAATACGTTTACGTTGTTACGAGTTGAATATTGAGACACACACACACACAAATATATTATTGAAGTTTCCAATATAATAATAATACCTGACGCTGACGCAGACGTCGCATATAACATTCTTATTATTTTATACTGCAGCGACTCGAGTGTATGTATAGTGAACGGAATTAGTTTTTTTTTTTTTTTTTTTTTTAAGATCAAACGAAATAGAATATAATATTGTTATATATTCCGTTTTGGTCTTTACATAATAACAAAATGAAACGTCCGAAGTAGATAATCGTTTAAAATATTATGCATATTATTGGAGTACAAAGCCATCGAAAACAATCATTTAAATTCGACTTTTGCCCAAAAAGTAAATATTCTCAAACAGTTTTCGATCGTATTTTATTTCATTTCACTATATTTGACAATGGAAATTATATTTTCTACTATTGAATCGTTTAATCGCGTATAGTATTATCTTTCAGTAACTAGTTTGTCATAAAACATATTTTAAAGGTTCATATATTTGTAACTGTTTTTAAAGAATATTAATTATTGAGTAATAGAATTAAAGCAAACGATTAATGACATAGATAATATGTACATTCATTTTAATTTTTAACAGTATGGTAAATTTATATTGGACGAAAGGACCTTTTATATTTTCGTTAAAAATCACCAAATAGAGAGTAAGCAAATTATATTAGAAAATGAAAATAGCATGTACAATTCGTTTATTGTGATCATGGTATAGATATTGATTGTCTATCTAAGTATTTTTTTGAAAAACTATAACATTTCACCGCATACATGAAAAATTCAAACATCGCTGCTGCATTTAATTTTACCTAAAAGAATGTCGAATGGTGGTAATAACAATATATCAACTTTTATAAATTAAAAATATACCTAGTTTTTGTATTATTTATTGATTTAACAATTTGATATGTACCTACATTTTAAATTTTTTGTCATCGTTAAAAAAATAAAAATAAATTATATTTTGTCTATATTAAAATAATGATAAAATTAACATAATATTTATACTTTAAACCCCAAAATTGACTGATTTTGTGTTTCATATTAGATCGATTTTTATTTTATTCAATATGCGTATATTGTGAAAAATAAAAACAATATACAAATAACCTGCTACAAAATTTTATTTTATTTTATTATACGTAATAGGTATTCATTTTTCGAAATAAGTCAATTTGTTTATATTTATATAGGTTATCAAAATCCAACTCTAGTAATTACTGTATATTATAAAGTCGCAGCATATAAACAATTCTTAATATTTGGCACCACCTTGAACCGTCTTCGAACATAACTTCGTTGCGACATCTATATATAATACCTATACATTGTAGTAAACATGTTTCTATGCTGTAAATTTAATGACGTACGTAAGTATAGGTAGTAAGTATATAGTTACGATTATATAAATACTATTGTGTCTTTCAATTTTTAAACGGGGCTTCTATATATAGTTCTTTATGTTCACGACCTAAAAATACTAACGTAATTTATACGTAATACACGCAGACATACATATACAGTGTCTAATGCATTTTAAAAACTGCTAAAATATGCCAAAAAACCATTCAATAATATTAACTAAAATATGTTAATAAATACAAACAAAACGGAATCATGATGTTTAAAAATGGTCCACCCAAAAATACTTATTTTTGGTGTGCACTACTTTTTTGTCCGGTTTGTCTGATTTGTTGCAGGTATGCATGCGTATGCCCAATTTGGTAAATAGTAAATACGATGCTCGGCTGCGAAATAAAATTCAAATTAATAACGCGTTAACTACTAATAACAAATGACAATAATGATTTATGTAAAAGAAAAATATTTCGGATACTTTACAAATCGCAATAAAAAGAATTAGCAGTTTTACATTCTATTTTCCCTTTCTAACGACATGCTACTCGTTTGGCATCAATCACGTGTTATATTATATCAAATCGATTTAATTAGTTAATAACAAGGCATGTACATGAATTCTAATACTGAAGATAGTTTTATTTCTATTGATATTCTATTATATTTAATGTATAAGAACGCTTTTTTAGTTATACTTAACTGAGTAACTAAATTATTTTTTCCGCTCTCATGCATTTACAATTACTGTTGTTTTAATGATTTACTCTATAATAATATATATATATATCTATTATTAAAAATGTATTACAATATGAAATTTTTCTGAGTTAAATTTCAATTTAGTTGATATACGTATAGTAATAATAATATAATATATATAATATAAATATAATTAATTTTATTCGTATACATTTATTATATAGAATGATCAGAATTTTATCTTAATAGTGAACATTTCATACGTTATCCGCATGTTATCTCAAATTAATTATATAGAATATTATTAATATACAAACAATGGCGCAAACAGAAAATAATTTTGGAAAGGGTTCATAATTTAATATTTATAAAATCAGTGTTGGGCAAATATGACTAATATTTATATCTAGATAGAAGCTGAAGATAATTTTCAGTTACCTAGATAATAAGACAAAATATTTAACAACAAATTTCTAATTTAAAATATTTAACAACGAATTCCTTAATAATTAATATCAATATTATTAATTTATTTTATATAATTATGATTGTATTAATGTTCCTCATTTGATTGATTATTAATGTTTTTATTTATTTGATTTTTCGAATTCATTGCGTTCTTCAGAAAAATACGATCATTAGATTATTATATACAACAACGAAATAACATACATTTTGTCAAATTCTTTCTGACGAGTGACGAGTGTGTTAGAGCCAACTGCACGTGGTCTGTAATAAACTACTATATTATAACTTTTTACTAAATTATAACAACAAACAACGTGGTACTAGCTAATGTATATTGATGTTAAAGTAAAAATTGTATTAAAATTTATAATAAAATATAATTATGTAAATTTAGAAACTATCTCTTGTCTTTTACATTTTTAAACGGAACAGATAAAGATAAAAAACATGTTGTCTAGATAATATTTCGGATAAATTTATCTAGATAGTCCTAATACTGATATAATTTATATTATATATTAAACACTAGTGCCGGATTCAGTCCATGATAACAGGGGGGGAGGGCAAATTATATATTATTTTATATTATGAGAACTATGCAAAATGTCCATAATATATATATAACAAATTAATTTTTTTCGGATGGAAAAAAATTCCCCTCCCTGAATCTGCCTCTGTTATATAAATTTATAAACTTAAAGATAAGGTATAAGATATAGGTACTAAAATGTATGCTAAATTTTAAGAACATTGAATGTTTCAATACTATGCACGTTTCTATTTTCAAACATAATAACTCAATGATTAACCTATATATTTTCTTTTCTTTTTGATGTTTTCGCCATTTCATCAATTACCATTATACTATAAATGAATATTATAATATAATTTCATAATATTGTTTGATAAATATTTTTATATGATGGTGGTGGGCAAAGATATGAGATTTATTTTTTTTGCAAAATAATTAGGTTAGGTTTCAAATAATTTGCACTTTTGAAAATGATGCTTAATCCTACTTCCTATTACAGTAATAATAATTTTATTATATATTTGTGCGTTATTTTTTATTTTCCATTTGTAATAATTTGAATATTGAACTATCCATATAAATATTAAATATACAATTCTGTTTGATTTTAGTTAGTAATTTTGAATTTTACGAACCGTACCTAGTGACCCGTGGGAAGAATAAAGTAAATTATATTCAAAACAGTAAACATATTTGATTTATATTTGAAGCTCAAAGGTCAAAGGTATTTATATTATACATTTATACTAAATGCATTAACATAATTTCGAAGTAAAATAAAACATATAGGTATATTGAAATAGAAAATTATTAATTTCAATATTTTTTTATTTTTATTATAAATGACTTAAATTCAGTATGTTTTTAAAATATATCTAGGATGGTAATATTAACGCCATTTACAGTGTTTTATTATTTAATAATTATAGACTTTTGATTAAACAAAACATTTTTTTTATACGTGTTGAAACCGACAACCCGGAGGGAACCGCTTGCGCATTACTTCCTCCGACAATAAACAAAATTATTCAGTTATAATAGAACTCATGTAGGTATCTCGTATAATATATCATGTCAGAACTAATTTGTGTAGCCCATATATTATCGTTTCAACCCATATATTTCGTAAAGGTACCTAACGAAATAATTTTAAATTATTAATGTTAGCCAGTATTATATTTTATAACATCGTTAAGAAAGTTTCCTGTAATTGCAAAATAATTTGTTTTGTACCTAATTTCAATGAAACTAATTCTTTCTTTCGTTACCTAGTATATAATGTATATTGTAAATACTAAATTAATAATTAATTTGGACTGTGTGTTATTAATTATAATAACAATAATGGCCGAAGAGCTGGTTTAAAAGATATATGTTAATTACATTTTTTTATTTAAAGTTTTACATTAAAATGATATTATATAATGTGTAATATTATAATTATATATATATATATATTTACATTAAGCTAATATTCAGAGTAAAAATAAAAAGTTACTATTAATTTTACAATAAACAAATATATTTTATGAATAAATAATTGAAGGATATTGGACTAAATCGCATGTTTTTTTTTAATATTTAGTTCTAATGTATTATATATATATATATAATTTATATATAAATGTTAATCAAAACGTGAAAGCGTAAACTCATAAAAAAGTATAAACCAAATTTCCATAAAGCCTTACACATCTGTTATAAAATCAGAAAAACTACATCATGTTTCCGGCCCTAATAACAATAAACTAATATGTACATACGTCCGTTAAACGGTTTTTAGTGCTGTTGTGTTTTTGTTTTTCTCGTTTTCATATTTATTATTATTATTATTATTGTTATTATTATTACTGAAACGAACGCATCGGAGAACAGTGAAAATATGCACTACCTGCAACCAATCTAAAAGCTAATTTAACGTGTCGGCGGAATGTGTCTTTTATATATTTTTTTATTCCTTAATGGGACGCCGGTCCGAAAACCAGCAGGTCGTCGGTCCACCGCTGCCGCCGCGGTCTTCGAGCAGGTATATTATATTTCATGTGGCATTATATAGGTACGATAATATAGTATTAGCATCGTTATTTAATTGCGTTTTTTATTTGTTACCTATTCTGCGAGCTCGCACAAACGCACGTCGTAATAATTTTAAATTCGGAGAATACGTCGACAATAAAAAACGATTCAAAAGTGAAAACATTAAATTATAGAGAAATAATTGTATATAGATACACTGATAGGGCGATCAGAGATTATTGTGTTAAAAAACAATGACGGAGATAACATTATTAAGACATATATATATATATTTTATACTATATGCAGCGTCGTAGCAAGGGGTAATAGCGCCTCTGGTAATCCAATGTAAAAGATTATGAATTATAATTGAAACTCATTAATTTTATGGCTATGTGTTATACTATTATTAAAAACCATACTTTTCGTGTCTCAGACTTTCTATGTAGGTACGTTAATAAAGTAATGAAAAATTTTATTTTTATACTTTAAATATCATTAAATTTGCACCTTTTGTAATACTGCAGTGCCTCTGACAAAAGCCCTCTTGATTTCCAGTACCTAACTACGACCCTGACTACATGCAATACAATAAAGAATAATAATAACGTGTACATTTTCGGATTTATTCAAATCAAGTATTTATATATAAGTACTCGATTCTGAAAAATCCTGTAAAGTGTAAACGGAGAAAAACTCTGAAGATGAAACTTTATTGTAATATCCCGAAACATCATAAAAACCTGGCGACAATGAATGAATCCGGAAAATGACGTATTATTAAATAATACACGAAAACTAATTCATAACGCATATGTATATAATATTATATTGTGGGCTTTTCATTAACGTATTAAATTCTAATCACTCTGTATACGGATGTAATATACATGCTAAAATTGTTAAGACTTCATGTTACACTCTATATACATGTACCTTTGTGTCTTTTTCCTCTGTTGGTTGCAATCGCTATATACCAAACAATTCCAACTATATATAGGTATGTTTGTCTTAAAGAGTTTCGGTCTGTCGGAAAAACACAATAAAAGCAAATACTAATATAATAATAATAATAATAATAATAATAAAAAAAACCAATCTCTCGTTATGTTTTATTTTTAATAAACGAAACAAAAGCTCTCGGTGTGTCCTTTTAAGAAAAAAACAAATTGTTTTCATCGAAATATATATGGAACGCGCGCTACCTCACAGGGACGTTCCTGGCTGTCAGCCTCCCTCGTATACGTTGACATCCGAATCCGATGGGATTTTTTCCCTTTGTACTATTACCACCTCAGTAAATTGCATTAGACGTAGGTAGTCGATATTGTATATAAAAATAATTATAACCAACGATGGATAACAATAAAATACCTGAAGTATATAATATAATGTGATTCGTACCTATATAAACGTTAATGTTATTGACGATTATTCTTATTAATTATATAACTTAATATAACTTATTCATATTAATTTATATTATTATTTAATAGTAAAAAAACAAATATATTTAATACATATATAGGTAGGTGTATGTATATATATATATTTTTAACTTTGAGTTAACATGTGACTCATGTGAGCATTTTATTATTAATCTCGTCATCTCGAACATCGAAGTGTGTTATAGAGCACTAGAGCATAAAACTAAAAATTGTTTCGAGATTTCATCAATATAATTGATATAATAAAGTGAAATTTGTTGCTAATATACGGATGTGCATTGAGACAAAATGTCAAAATTATAAATATTTATAAAGCTTGTTAGTCAATTTTGGGCGTTCCTCCATCGAAAATTCGGTCCGCAGAGACATTAGTTATGAATCACGGAATGTTAGTGTGTTATATTTATATGCAATAAACGAAAAAAAAAAAACGATTCTGAGCGAAACTTAGTAAGGTGTATAATATATTTGTATTATTTATTTTTATCAATTGTATTTATTTATCAAATAAAGTGCATCAGAAAAATTAGTTATAATAAAATAATGGAATTTAAGTTTGTAAAAAATCTAGATTTCGCGAATTTAGCTGTTTGTTGCCGTTATTAGTGGTATTTCCTGTTTTATTAGAAATATATTGAAAATTTCAAAACATGACATAAATATAAAGTACCAACTGGATGCAATTTTTACCGGAAGTATAGCCTATTTAGGGTAATCAGACTATTATTTCTGCCCGATAAAGCGTCACATACAAATATCATATTTCTTCATTTAACTCAAAATTTTTACCCAATTTTAAATGCTTATAATTTTTTTTGAAAACTGTGTTAAATCATTAAGTTAATTATGTTTTTATAAAATGTTTAAACTGTAAAACCAGTTTTTCGTGAAAAAAAATTCCATTTTTGTATAAATTTCAAAGTTCAATATTTAAACCTCTATTCAATGTAACAGTGCCAGAATTTTTTCTCATGTGTAGAACACCTATGTAAGTACTTAAAATAGTTTTCCAATCCGTACGCTTAAATATTCATTATTATCCATATTATATAAAAACAAATAAGCCGCTCGTATAGATTTGTGAAGTGATCAGAAATCCGTGTTAAACATTGGCAAATATTAGTTTTCAAATTTTAATATCATTTCCGTTATTTACAATATTCAACTCACTCCGTGTTTAATAGTTTTATTAGTTTTTTTTAATGTATACGTTCAAAAAACGTAGATATTATCAAATAAATGTACAATATTTCTACTTTAAAAATGGAATTTATTCGAATACGACAACGCATAATATAATATATAAAATGAATATTGCATCGATATATAGGTACGACGTCCGAAATCGATCATGCGTATCAGTCTTAAATGCAACCATGCGAATAATTTCCCCCGATTTTTTCATGTAGGTATGCAGTTGACTGTAAATTCGCTATTGACAAGGGTTTCGAACTATTCAACCAAACGGATGTTGATGGAAAATACAATAGTTCAGTAGACTCAGTGTCCCTGTTTATAATAATAATAATTATTATCAGTGTATCGTATCACTTGGTATATAATATGAATTAAATCCACTAAGAGCCCACCAACGACTATTAGGCCTAATAACTAATAAGTAGGTCTAGGGACATCATGCTCTAAAAAACCTTAAAATATACATTAATTTATGCCTTAAAATATCACTAAATATGCTATTAAAATATGCATTAAAAAAAAAAAAAAAAAAATTTAATATTTTATAATATTATTTTAATTAAATAACTATAGATAATATTATTTCTTAATTATCATTTAATACCCATTTATTATTTATAATAAAAAAAAAAAAAAAAACTTTTAGTACCTAATTAACAGTTTTATTCTCCACCTTGTTTTCTTATTTTTTCAAACAATGCGAGTGATTGATGAGAAAAACATAAATACTAATTTTATAAATTAATTTCTTATAAATAAAACCATTAAACTAATATCTTAGGCCCAAATCTATTTAGATTTTTTTTTTTTATAACTTAATTTTTTATATCAAAAGTGGTCAAATATGCACTTATAAATGAAAAAAATGGTAAAATATGCGAAATATGCAACAAAAATTTTTAAATATAGACTCATATTACTATGAAACAAATGTCTTTATTACTTAGCTATGTTTTGAATGATTATTGAAAAACATGCAAACTCCCAGAATCCCTAGTCCTACTAATAAGTAATATTATATTGTAAATATTATTTACTAAAAAAAGTATCCCGATTTTAACGCATAGCGTTTTAAAAGACCTATACGAAATATAGTAATAGTACGTACATTTTTTATCTAACTACGGATATAAATGATTCTTAAATCTTAATATACACAAATCAATATAACAACTGAAAATCTCGATACATTCTCCAATGTGTAAACTATTAAATATTTATAATATATCATAATATAATTATAAATACAATTTTATGGTATTAATTTCAAGCCACTTGGCGTTTTTCGTGTAAATATTATATATAGACGCAGGGTTCTATTTATAATTTTGGCGCTCTGGGAACTTTTTTAATTCCACCCCCTTTTTTGCGGTGAAGGAATAGGGGTGATGTTAAAAATAAATTTCCCCTACCCACCATAACTACAATCTTGTATAGACGATAATGAACATAAAAACTTGAGTAATAATATTATATTTTATTGTAATATTGTTTATATAGTTAAATATTTGTAATATTTATTAGAATATTATTCTCAAATCCAAAACTATATAATGTCATTTGAGTTTGTGAAATTTTTCAAAGCACATAAAGATTTTTTATGAGATGAACATACTCTTATAATTTATTATCGTGATTTATTTTGTTTAATATAATATATAAATGTGTGTAATTAGAACAGTACCTTTAACATTAGATTAATAATTTAAAATATAAATAACACTTTTAAGAAACGTAACTTTAACACAAAACCATGAAAACGCGTTAACCGTTCCAAAATCGTTTACCACCCCCATGCGTAATTAAAAAATAATTCAATAATTTGTAATAGTCATAGACGTGTCGACTGGACCGGAAATATATTAAAGGCTCCGTTGACCGGAGTTTTATGACAAATAAATTAAAAATTATATTTAAAAAATTACTTTTAAGCATTGATATAAAGTTATGTTAAAAAAAATTAGGTAGCATTGTCGAATTAATCTGAAACTTAAAAAATACGCCTCCTAATAATACGACCTTGAGTTTCAGAGGTACTTAAGCTAGGTTACCGCTGCGGATGAAGTCTAGTCACGCCTATGGTAATAGTACCTATATGTCTAAGTAATAGTACGGTAGTAAGAGTATAAGACATAACAGCAAAGGTGTATTTATGAGAGGGGGGCTCGAACAAGTATAAACCCCTCCCAATAACCAAAAAACAAAAAACAAAATTGCTATTAAAAATATTATTTTGCTACTTGCTTTAGATTTTGCGTTATCATGTATATACAGATACAGAACATTTTCAATTTTTTGCAATTTATTTTTTATATTATAAAACGGTGAAGGGGTGGGTTATCGTCTTCATGAAAGCTTCTAAAAAGAAATCTAAACCCCCTCCCTCATTATAAAATGACAAATACTACGCCTCTGCGTAACAATATGACATTATATATTTCATCATTTAAATATAGAACTCTATTAAAATTAATTCGTATAAAATAAACTAGCAAACTGTAAATTGGGTATTTCTATTTTCTCTCTAAAATTAAAACGTACAAAACTGACGTACTGACGTTTACGAAGTGTAAATTAAAATAACTATCGTCAGATCTTCTTTACAAAAAGAGAATTTCAAACGGTATAATACAGTAAATGTAATGTTATAATGTGCACTCGATAAAATGGTATCTAAATCGTCGTTGCTAAGGTACCGGACCCGTGTAAGCGTCATGTGCGACAAACACGTTTGCTTTTGCACCGTGTTTTCGTCGGAAATGTACGAAACGAAAATTTACGATCAAAATTAACGAACAAAATTTGTTTAAAAATTCATAATAATCAAAACAAAACTATCCGGAAAAGGAAATATATACATATATATATTTTTTCTATTAATACACTATGGACGATACGATTTCCAACGACAGTCTGTACAATTTCCTGATCAAAGACTGCGGCCGGCCACAGACGCTGTTACGTTGCGAGAATCAGACGGCGAAAAAGCCGCGGCGGTGTTCGTGTCGCGCCGTGATCAAGACGGACGCACAGGCGGTGGCGGCTGCGGCTGCGGCGGTGACGAAACGAAGACAACAGAACGAGAAACGATCTTGCGGTGGCGGTGGCGGCGGCGGCGGCGGTGGATGTTGCGAATACTCGAGGAACAGGTGTGCGGACCGCGGATTGAAGTGCCATTCGTATTTGGACGCCGTTGGCCGATTGACGAGGAACGCGATCGATTGGGCCTGGTGCAGGAAATCGCACCTGCTCGTGGCCCTAGTGTCCTTCGTCCTGGGGATGTGCGTCGAAGATTTGTGCCAGTGTATGTGATAACGTACGATAACATTACGATCGATTAGATTGTTCCCACCGTGATAATAACATGATAATATTATATATGATAATATTATTATTATGTGTACGTAATCATGTACGTAATTATGCATTCGTGCGTAGGTTTATAAACCTGTGCGCGACGAATTTATTTCGAACGAAACGCCGCCGACGGGACCGACTAGAAATATATGCGATGGATCGACAAAACAATATAATTATTATAAAACACACGTGTTTCCCGGTTATGTTTTAGATATTAAAAAAAAAAAAAAACCAACGTACCCAACTGAACGTGTATACGGGTACGACGTGGCCTATTTAGGGGAGGAAGGTGAATCGGGGAATAAAACGCGCGGTTGAGGATTATATGGAAAAATTAATTTAATATTATTATATTCATTTTATGATATTATCATTATTTGATAATTATTATATTAATATACTCGTATTATTATAATATTATATTATGCATTAAATAAATGTTTTTTTTCAATTTCGATCGGTTTTGTATAGTTGATGATCCAGGGGATTTTAACAGGTGGTCCATGAATGACACCTTAGGGGGTCCGTATTGGGTTACTTAAGAGACCACGGAATGACTTTGATTTGATTTTTAAGTACTCGAATCAAAAATGTTTTAAAAACATTATTAAGTTTAATTTAGTTATGCCCAAAGTTGTGTAACATAGGTACAATAAAAAATTAACCAAAATCGCATAAATATTAAATATAAATATATCTAGAGATGTTAATATACGGTATTTTATTTTGCGTTTATATTATACCAGTAATATATACCAATATTATACTGTATAAAATCGTGTCATATCTTAGATTATCGGAAATTAATCAAAGGTTGTAATTTTTTAATGTTTTCATTTTGGCTTCTTAATAGAATTTGAGAAACTCGCAAAAAATTACAAATCAAAAAAAAAAAAAAATAAATATTTAATCGTTTTTCGAGTAAATTCAACTTTGAAGTTTCCTAATCTATTCTATACTTAATTTCTTGTAAATTAAAACTCTAATAGGTATATAATTGCATTATATAATTTAAAGTATGTATCTTTAAATTTAAATGCCTTTAAACTAATTAAAATAATAATTAACAATAAAATATTGTTTTTACATAGGTTATGTATACCTCATTTTAAAATTGCTGTATAATAAAATTTAAATAAATAATGTAAATAAATTAAGCTATTAAATAGGCATTTTTAAAATGTATTAATGAAAATATCAAGCCCATTTTTTAACTTTTTATTCTGTAGCTAATAATCGAATATCCTTTTACAAAATACATTTAAGTTGCTAATTAAGTACTATTGTATGCTACTAATATGTGGTACTATATAGTTATAAATGTGCCTTAAAAAATGTTTCTAGAAACGTGGAAAATTAACGAAATTAAAGAAACAACGGAATCAAAATAAACAATATTATAACATTTCGAATTTGAAAACGACGTTATACCTAATTTATTATGATATTATAATCTATATACTTAAATATTAAGTTTATAACAAATTTGTATTATAAATACAAATATTACTTAAAAATGTATAACATATTATTGTTATTCGCCTATTAGGTATTAATGGTATTATATTTTATTTTTGTGGGCGGTGAATGGAGTGGAGGGAGAGGGATTGAAACGAGAAACACTCGTCTTCGACACTTGTGTTGTACCTGTACCACCGTCCGCGCCGTCGTCGCACTGGAATTTCGACGTCTCACGCTGATCGGGCCCGGCCGCCGCAGCCGGACCGGTTGATGTATATAAACCGGTGTAAATCTCAGCGTGAATTTATACAACGGTCCTATTATAGCGACCCCCTCAAGTAACCATTACCACTGTATACGGGGAGGGATTCGAGTAACATATATAAGACGCAACCACGAGTCACGACCAAGGTATGATACGTGGGTATTATCGTCACCCGTATAGACTCCGGCGGCATTAAAGGGCGGTCTCGCATCACGCACTATCATCATACCGTATCTGCGTATACACACGCCTTATAATAATATACCTAAATCATACAGGGTGATTTTGTATAAAACATTTTTTTTTCTAAACTCTAATAAAAATATATTTTAATATCTAAAAGTTCGTATATTCATTTAGTATTCATAATATTTGTTTATATTTTACGCGTATTTAGTGTACCTCTACCTGTTTTTAAACTTTCGGTGGAATAATATTTTTGTCTTTTAAACGTGTATAGGTACAAATACCTTTGTAATATATCAAAATATATTACACACTATTGCAGTTCGTGATTAGAAAAGAAATAAATATTTCATATTTGATATGCTGCAGTAGATACATTGCAATAGACACCGAATGTGCCCCCCATGAAAAATGTTTTAAATATCGTTTTAATTAACGATTTATAATCGTTTTCAACGAAAACGATTGAAGCTTAGACTTAACTCTTAAGTATACTTTACGCGGTACGACGAGGTGGAATGAACGGTAAATATGATACTTATCACACGACGACAATACAATCGTCCTGTATATTGTACGTATGTATATTTGACGGGTAGTTATAATAATAATATAATAAAATATGAAATACGCGGCGTCGCGTCGGTGGTAGATAAATGAAGTCATTATAATATATAGCATATAAAATATATTTTATACATACTATTATAATTATACTGAAGGCCTTGGACCTGTAAACTATTTCGAATCTCTCGTCCGATCCAAAGAAGATATTATAAAAAATACACGTTTATACGTTGTTTTTTTTTTTGTTTGTAAACAATAACTATAATATATTGTCAGTATATAGGTACTTTTATAATACAAAATATATACAGGGTAAAAACATTTAGTGTTATAAAAATGGTGGGAATCGCATAAGTTTTCAATGTAATTTCTATTATTTTTGTAACACAAACTTTTGATCACACTCTTTACATACATACTCATCTTAACATGGCGGCGACGGTGGTCGACCATATATAACTCGTATAGACTATAGGTTATACCTATGTAGGCACTTAGACAGTGTCTGGCTTATGAATGGACACCCAAAAAATATTTTTCAGTGGATCTTTTTACAAAACATTTTATTTCTCTAATTTTTATAATCATTAAAAATGTAATTTTAATTTTATTTACAATGTAAATTCATAACTATATTTTTGTACTTTGTTTTTCTCCCTTTTGGCGTTCGGTCTCTCATTTGAAAATATTATCAAAAAGCGATCTCAAAACACGATACTACTGGCAATCGTCTTGTAGCCGGACGGGCCAGACGGATACTTAATATAAGCACACAGCTAGGTTAGGAACCTACCCAAATCGCGGTTACTGGTTTGAATACGTATCGTTGCTCGGCGATATAAAATAATCTAACCACGCAAGGTATACTAGGCGTATTGAAAATTAACTAATTGCACTTAAAAAACATAAATTAATATTAAAATAACATATTATTTTTAATGTTTTGTGTTCTACATAAAAATTTGTATAAAAAAAATTGAAATGACGCCCCAACCTATAGGACTTAATCACAAGATGCGCGATGATAGCGTATAACTGTGCAGAGTTATAATTATTTCGGAGGGGACGGAATTGAAAAAATCGTTTTTCTCCTCGTTTTTGAACTCGACTAAAAATATCTTACTCAATAATAATAAATAACAATCGTAGCAGCACATTGTTTTATCAAGCTGCATATATTGTTATTGTATAATAACCTATTATAGGTTATATAATAACCTATTTACATTATATAGTATTGGTCATTGAAAATAAGAAACAAATATAAACGGATCGTATAGTTCCATTCGGATTCAACCAACACTATTCAGTTCTTCCAGAAAAACTTTTTAATTTATTTTTCAAAGCAGTTTTAAAATTATTTACGAATAATAGCGTCACAGTGCCACCTTATAATTGCGCATTAGAAACGGAAAACAACAATAATTTATGTTTTTCGATTTCATGAATGAGATTTTTGACTATTTGCAAGAGTCGTGTATAGTAAAAATATTGGTTGAATCAAAGGGTGCTCGCAGAAATATCAACCGGTGGAGAGGGCAAAATACCCATGTTAAATACTTTTAAAAATATTTATTAAATTAAATATAATAGATCCGTTCTTGACTAAATATTGTACTAATTGAAATACTGACTTTATTATAAAATGTTATTGTCCTTAGAATATAAATGTATTAACTAAGAAATTACTCATTGGAAATTTAATTTTGATATTATCGAACATTTTATTAAAGGAGTATAAGAGAAGATTTGTTATCACTGGATATAGATGCTGCGAGTACCATAAAAAACAAAGATATCAAATAAATTAAAAAGTGACAAAAAAAATTGCATTATAATTTGCACAATAATGTTTAAAAGGTAGAATGAGAATATTTGATGAATCATCTTATAATATAATAATATTAAAAAAAAAAAATTCTCTATAATATACAGAATGATAAGAATATAGTGTTACAAAACTAATGGAAATAACAATGAAAACGTATGTGATTCCCACCATTTTTACGAGTTACTGATTACTCTGTATACGCTGGTCCGTTCTGGTTTAAGTGGTGTTTGTGCAATCGTCGTCTATTTAACAATCTTAATATACATTTGAGTTAACATATTATTATAAATTTTTTTTTTTTCTGATGGAATAACAAATTGAATTGTACCTAATACGACATGTCGACGAATTGTTGTATTTTTTCCGTTTTGTAATTAATTAATCGTGGACATTTGTTATGAGTAGTAACAAAAAAATTAAGTTTTTTAACACAAATACTACTCTGGTTTAATTTTGTCGTTCAAGTCTCGCGAATGATCTGACTGAGGTCAGGATTGTCCACACTGTTGCGACAGTGCGATGAAATTAATTGAATAAAAAATAAAAAACCTAAAATTACATATAATAGCCATCATAGTCACCATTGGTTAAAAAAGGTTATTGAGGAGGGCTGAGATGGACAAATGCAGCGCAGAAGTATAGTATATTATTATTGTGTCAAAGCAATGTCGATTGGAGAAAAATCGTTTTAAAATTATATTCATATCAGTACCTATAGGTACATTATTATAGAATTATATAACTACACTTTATATATGTATTGTGTTTATTGTATAGTGTATTTTAAAGGGTACTAATATAATAATAACAAAAAATAATAATATTGAAAAAATTTAAAACAATTTTTTATCTTATAGAGAATTATAATTTTAGAACATTAGATACACATGACCAAAAAATTTTATTTTCAAAATGCATTTTATTTGATCACGTTTTATTTAGTTAAAAGTTATAACTAAACTAAGCTATAACCATATATGATAGATGTATAGGTACTGCAAACAGCACTAAGGCTGGGTAGAATAATGGAATATTTATGTAAATAAACGTTAAAATGCTAAAAATTATTTGAGATTAATATAAAACATTGAAATGTTTGTAGTTATAAATGTTTTTTGAAGAAAATAAATTTATAATTATGTAAGTACCACGGTGTACTTATTATAGGTACGAATTTTCAAAATTATTATTTTTACTAATTATTTCTTCAGAAAAATACATTCAGTTATTTTTTATACTTTTCTCAGTTCTATACGGATAAATATAAATTCACATTCATTGAAAAAAGATTTATTACCCATTTAGGTACTATAAATTATTATAATATTCCAGAATTTACTACCTAATGAGTATTCGGGGTCTAAATGAGGTTAGGAAAAATAAAAAGATTGACGAACTGTTCATAAGATCAAATTTTTTTAGAATATAAAAGATTATTTTGCATTTTTAGAAACATAAAACATCATAATATTTGATATTTCAAAAGAACAATTTCAAGATAATATAAATCCGACCTCTAAATATAATCGTATTGTTTCAATGTTATCTCCATTAATTTTGTAACATAATAATATATTCTGAATTCTGATCAACATATGTGTACACAATGTTGTATAGGTACCTAACAATACGGTCGGGCGTCAGGTATATAATCAGTTTCATAGATCTCTAGATCCAATACTTAACTATAATAATATATTATAATATCGGCGTCTGCGGTCATATCGTTTGGTCTTTATCGGTATTTTAAATCGTAAATTTATATAAACGCCGCATCGTTCGTTTATTTACAACGTTTTTATATTTTTCAAACCGTTAATATTAACGATAGTCGTTTATATGTTATGGTCTTATAGACAACTATAAAAAAAAGGTAGGTAGATACTATTGGTTTGGTAGGTAAGTAGGTAGGTTAGGCATATAATAATTATTAATTGGCATTTTATGACGGCACGTGTCGACGGTTATTATTTAGATGTGTTGCGAATATGTATAACGACCTAAAGAATTGCACAATTTAAATAACTCACACGAATAATCATCTAATTTCAATTTTAAATTAATTAAAATATATTATATAGAAAAACAGTTGTAGAATTGTAAAAAAAAATATTTATATATATATTGTTACAAATTGTATAAACTTTTAAATTAAACAATTGTTTTGTGTACCTATACTAAATTTAAAAATCGAGCAACTAGTAACCCTAAATGCAAAAATAATGTTTTCCTCTTTTTAATAAAAAATAATTAAAAATGTGTTCGGTGTAAACCACAGACAGGGAAATTTAGTAGCGTACTTTCCCCTTAAATACGTTTATTGTCTTCTAGATAAATGGAAAATTGTTGAAATAAATGATATAACAAAAATTATTTATAAAAAAAAAAATTAAATAAATAAAAAACGCAATATTAATTATGTAGATTATTTTCAATTACTAATTCAGATTTTTTTTTTTTACTTATTATGCAGTAATCGCAACGCATCACGTGGACAATAAGACAAATAATAATGAACTAACAAAATTATTCAAACAAAAAGTACTACATATAAAATATTACATATATCAAAGTACAAAATATACAATAATTAATTTTTTTTATCAATATTGCTTCGCGTCTTTTCGTCTTGATATATATATATATATATATATTGATATATCGTGTTAAGTTGAACGGTAAACTTTACATGACCCAATCATGGTGTATGGGTGATGGAGGGGGGGGGAATTAAAATTGTTGAAGGTCACCAATTCTTTTTGCATTTTTTTAAAACCATTACATTTTTTTGTGAAATGTTCAAATAAAACCTAAATATATTCTTAAAATATATCATTTTGCACAAAATATTCTTTAATCATGAAATATGTTTTTTTCAGCATATATAACATTATATATATCAGTATATCAGTTCATAGGAGAATGAATCGTCGAGAAAGCTCATCCAATTGAAACTGCATACTCTTAGTAAAAATATAAAAATCCGATCTCTAATCATAACTTATAAACGATAAACTCATAGTAACTATCTATATAATTAGTAGGTAAACTAGATTATTTTGTAAATTAGGGTTCATTCAGGGTGTGCAAGTCGAGCATCTAATTCATAAAATATGTAATGTTGTAAATTATGGCATTAAAATTACAAAATAAAGTAGGTACTACGTTCTACCGTTTAAATAATAATTATATACATTTTTACATTTTTTCGTCCTTTTTGGAGAAGTTAGTGGTGGAATGTTATTGTGTTATATTATAATGTAGATTTGAATGAAATAATATCGCATTTGAAAAACACGATTCTGAGTGAACTCAGTCAGATGTACAATATATTGATGTTTAATAATATTTCTTTACTTTTAACAATATAACATGTAACAGAAAAATTAGTTCTTTAAATATATAGTTTCAGTGAATTCTACCGTTTTCAACCATCTTTTGGATGTTTTCTTTATCTCAATGAACAACTTTTATGAAATTCAAAAAATTAATTAAATAAAGTACCAACTATAACAATTTTTTCCTGAAACCAGAAACGTACCTAACTTGTATAGACATAACTAGCCATGCCATATTTTTCTATGCCTAATTAATCTTAAACTAATTTAATGTGAAATATAATTTAGCATTTTAAACTAAAAATTTGTATGGGCCCTATTATTCTAGTTACGTCTATGCCTACTTATAATAATCGCCAATCAGACTATTATTTCTGCTCAAAAAAGTTACGAATGACATAAAAAAACACATTGTAAAACCATAATAAATTTCTTACTTCGAGCAGAATATAAAATAATTGTTGATGTTTTGGGTCGATAAAATATTTTCTGTTTTAATATATGAAAAGTAAATGGTGTCCCATCTTTACATCATAAATAATTGATTGCGAAAAATTGGAAAGATAATTTATTGCAATAACAATTTAGGTACCGAAAATTATTTTATCGTATATTATAATAGAAAATATTTATTAAGATTTAATAAAATTCACACTGTACATAAAGACTCATAAACTAATATTGTTCATGTAAGTAATGTTCATTACGTCAGTTAAACTACTAATAATGATAATAATACACGTATCCATGAAATTATTATTATCTCGTTAATATTTACTAGCAATATGAGATAAAATGTATTTCACGATTAATAATTTTACGGTAAATTATTTATAATCAATTATTGTATATACAAAGTAAATGACTTGTGAGAAAAATAAATTACAATCATAGTACTACAAAGGGTTTGTTTGATTTTAAAGTATCTATGGGTATTGTATAATGTATAAGATAACATAATTTGTACAAATAAAATACATATCTATTTATTATTATTCGTAATACCATAACTATTATTAGGATTAAATTTCAAAAGAAAATATTTTACTATATTTTTAAAGTATTATTAGCACAATTGGTGATTTTAACTGATTAAAACTTCTTTGGTTATGACTTATGGTACTACGACTTTAAACCTTTTTTTCTTCATAATTACATTTTCAAACTATTCTATACAAATTTACAAATGAACACATTCATAGATTAATGGATCGTTTAGTAAATTATAAAATATAAATAATAAATCAAAATGATCTTTATAATATTAATAAATAAATACCAATATTTTGTTTGCATTATTATTATTATAATTATTATTAAGCATTTCATTATTAAGATACTGTGTTATGTGTGTATATATATATATAAATAAACATATATTATAAATTATTAATTTTATCACTATATCCTACTATATTCTATGACATATATTGAATATTATATTACATTAATAGGCTTTCAGTATACAAATAAAAATATCAATAATTTATAAATAAAAGTTATTTAATAATTTTTAAAAAAAGTATACAATAGTTATAAAATAATTATAATATAAACATTACAATGATAAAATTTTACACTACTATATAAAAGGATTATTTAATAATTATTACAGTAGTGCACTTATCTAAGAATACATAAATAAATATTTTTTAATTTCATTATTTTTTGAAATAACACTTTTATAATTATATTAATTTTTTTCCAATTAATAAATAAAATTAAATTCTAATACAAGTATAAAAAATTATTAAAAACTATATTATTACTATGTTACTATGTACTAAAAAGTTTAAAATATCACTTTCAAAATGGACGGAAAAATGTATGTTCATAATATGACTTATAAATTATTATTATAGACTTATATTATCATCATATAATGACTAAATGTAAATGTCATAATGTAAAAATATACATAAAAATACCAAAAATCATCATATATTGTATTTAAAATGTTATGTTTGTATAAATTACTATAATTAAATGTGTAATTATGACAATAAAAAAAAGGATGTGAATGTAATTTTAAAGAATTAATATAAAATTTTCAAATATTTTATTAACAAGTAACATTTAGTTGTAGGTATTACTAAAAAATAAACATATTTAAATCTGCTGGCTACTTGTGTTAAAGAGTATCTTTAAAATATCAATCAATAATTAATTAAAATGTTTATTTAAGAAAATACAGTGCCGATTAATTATAATATTAATGGTAACTATAAATATTAATTTTTTAATATAATTCATAAAAATTAGTTATTTGAATAGTTTTTTTCATATAACATATTCTTGAGGAACATGCAATGTTTTTGCCAGAACTAAATATATATTCAAATTAATATTTGTGATTAATTTTGATTTTTTCTATAATTTAAAATTCATTTTTACGGTATCTACCTGAAACCTTATTAATAAATATGTTAACTTTGCAATTTTAATTATGTTTAAAAATTGTTAACACAAATTTTTGCAGATAAAAAATACATTTCTATAAAAATAAATAGTTATGGCTACATTAAAAATATAATACTTATAATAATGGATGTATTTAATAATATTTTGAACACAAATGAGTGTTTTTGATTTATAAATATTATAGTCAGATCTGGTAGTAAATTAAGAACTATTATTTGGAGTTCTTGAATTATTTATGCACTATTATTAAAAATATATATGGCTAGTAAGAATACCAAGATAAATCTAAAAATGGATCGCAATTTTAAATTAATATTTTTGAATAAAAAAAGTGTGAATAGGTATTTGAGATTATTAAGTGTGTTATAAAATATTTAGATATAATAAAATTTAAATTATATCAAACAATCTGATGAGCATCACAATTGACAGACAAACCATTGAATTTCTAGCAGCACTGTTAGATGAGTATAGTTCAGGATTTCCTGGAATAATAATACAGTATTTTAAACAATAATAATAAAAAATATTATATTATATATTATGGTATTATTATAAGCTATAAATAGTATATTTATTATAAATTAAATACAACTTGCATGTATATAACGTGGAAGTGTAATTAAAAAAACCATTGTTAGTAAAAATGTACATTTAATAAAAACTGTAAGAAAAAAAAAATATATATAAAACGAAAAAAAACAATAGCTTGAATAATTCATACAATTATTGTATCTGAATTCAATTTTGTTGTAATGATTGGGATGATAATTATGAGATTGAACTTTTTAATATAACTTAGCTATGCCCATATAATTAATAATGAAATGTTTATTATTACTATTATTTTTAATAAAATTAATTCGATTTAGGTAAGTTATTAGATACATTTGAATGATAAGCTTAATTTATAATGGATATAAAATGACAGAAACAACAAAGCGAATAGGCTTCCTATAATATGGCTTCTCCATCAGGAGATGGAAATACTTCATCATGATATGATTGTTTTAAATAAAATATTAAAGGTTTATAAATAAACATTTTTTTAATACACTATATGTTTATATAATAATTACAAAATTCAATCAAGATAGTGAAAGAAATTATATAAATAACATTAATAATTAATTTGTTTGATATAAATCATGCATTGAACAGTTATATGCTCATTAATAACTAATAATTAATATTTAAAAGCAAACATATATTTTTGGATTATTCCCAGATTAATTAAATACATTTTATACTATTTAATAGATGATATAACAAATTTTTATCAAAAACCATGCGAAAAACACAATAACATAATTTGGAATTAAATTCAGTGTTGATAGATTTAATTATAAGACAATACATAAGCAGATTGTATATTCAAAGTAGTAATCACTAGGCAAAAACACAAAAATATTCATATGGAAATTATTTGAATTTATGATTCTACTTACACTGAAAATTAGAAGCTTGTCAATCAATTTGTCTTTTAAATATCTATAATTTACTCTCACTATTTAGGAAAATTTCCTGTAATTGATTATAAATGATCAAAATATTAAAATTAAACCAATTGTATTTTGTAAGGACAAATGTAACTTGAATATTATATTTTATGAAAGTATAACTATTGTAAACTAAAAATGATTTAATTTAAAATTTATATTATTACATATTCAAATTTAAGCTCAAAAATTGAACAAACAGTAGTTAACATATAATTAATAAGTCATAGGATAAATTAAATATAAAATAAATTGGTCATTTATTAATAAAATAATCTTTATTTTACAACAATTAAGCACAGGAAATTTAGCGCAAGTTAGATTGAGCATACAACATTTAAGCACATAATGTATAAATAATAATTTTAACAACTATAAATAAATTATTCTTTAATTTATTAAATTTATTTTTAAATTACTATTGTATTATGAATAATATGCTTATTTTCTGTGTGCTTAAGTGTTGAAACATTTTACAAAAATAATACAATATATATGTAATTTTACCCATTTGGAAAGTGTGAGCAGGTGATGACATCCGTCCATCACCACCATTTGAATATGCAAGAACTCGAAGTTTGTAAATTTTACCAGGTGTCAAGTTTGTAATATATGCTTGTAATGTACTTCCAATTGTAACAATTGTATCATTAGCAGTAACCATATCTTGATCAGATTCCCAAACACGAACCTATAGAATAGTACATAAATTAATTCTAGTATATTTTGTAAACGTTTCAAGTTTAAAAATGTCCAAACCTTATATCCCTTGATTGGCTCCTCTTCAAGTGTTGGTGCAACATAACGCCAATCAACGCGAATTGTATCAGGATTTATTCCGTCAATTACAACAGAAGATGGTGGTTTTTGTGGGGCTTTTCTATATGTCCGTTCTTTAATAATAATAAAAAATATATTAATTATTTTGGTCAAATATTTAAATTACAGCATTAAGTTTCAAAAATGTAAAATTACTCTAAATGTTAAATCTTACCGATATATCTTTCACTTTCTGGTCCTTCACCTGCAGAATTAAAAGCCATGACCTTTACATAATATTCTGTATCTGGCTGTAATCCAACTATAAGGGCCCAAGATTTTGTAGATCTACTTAAATAATATACAGCATCTTCCTCTTTTTCATTATGATCTTTTTTCCAATATTTTAACTAAATGAAATAAAATGTTTATATTAAATTAAATATTAATTATTTAAAAAAAAAAATTGTGTTTGAATTATCATGTGTTGTAAAAGTATAACATAAGTTTATATATATATATATATATAAAAAAGAAAGTCAATTCGTTTAAAACAATAATTATTATTATGACAATTATAAATTATTATGTAGGTAAACTACATGTTATATACTTACTCTATAGCCAATTAGTTTGCCGCGCAACATTTCTCTTGATTGATCAATTGGTGCCCAACTTACGTTCAGTGCAGTCGAATTGTATGAAATTGCAAAAACTTGTTGAGGTGAACTTTGTGGCATATCTTCTGAGCTGTATATTACTTTAGGCTCTGATATAGGACCCGCACCAATAGAATTATAAGCCTATGCATAATATAAATATAATCAATGACAATTATTTGGAAAAATAATTATTAAAATTCTTACTTGAACTTTAACTTCATATTCAGTGTAAAAATATTCTGGTTTAATATGTACCACTGCAATACCAATATTACCACTGTCTTGTAATGTCTCATACTGAAAATCTGTATCATGGTTCAATCTTTTCCAAAATACTTTATAATATATGTTTGGTCCATTTTGATCTTGAGAAGATAATGGCTAAACAATATAAATAAATTTAGGAATATATATAATATTATATATTTATACATATAAAAATAATACTTTAATAATTATTAGAATTTCTTACTTTCCACATAATGGTTAAATCACCAATTTTTCCATTTCCGCCTGTAATATTTGTTGGTGCTTTATACGGGCGATCTGCAGGAGTATTGACTTGAGGTGAAGGAAGTGATGCTTCACCAAATCCAATTTCATTACCAGCAATCATTTTAAATTCATATTTTGACCATGGCTGTAATACATTCTCTAATTCTGCTTGTTTGCGACCATTATATCTATCAATTTCTTTATGATCAATATCTAAAAGTATATACATTTCTTAATAAAACAAAGTACAATTATAAATTTATAAACTAAGATGTACCTGTAGCTAATGTATACCAAGTGCTGTTCCAATTGGAACGAGCAAGTACAATATAATGTAAAATTTGACGTCCATTTGATGCACCATCTGTCCATTGAAGTTTAGCCGATGTTTTTATAACTTCAACTTGTAATCCACCTATACAAAAATTAAATCATAAAAATAAATATTTAATTTATGCTTATTATTGACTGTTCTCAGTGGTCGGGAGTAGTACGCTACTATTTTTGTAGCAATTACTATGCATCGCTATAGCTTAAATAAAGTATTGTAATAAAATAGCACACTATAAAAATTATAAATAAATAGTGCAACTCTTATTTATAATATTATAAATTTTTATAAGATTATTTGAATAATACTTTCGATAACAATAACTGTAAAATAATTCGGTAGTCGTTTTTTGATAGTGCCATTTATATGCAGTTCATATAGTTAATAGGTATATGAATTATGAATATATATGTTTGCATCTCGGTATTATCTATAAGTGGTATAATACTTATCAATTATAACCACAAACAAGAGACATAAAAAGTAAAAATATATCATGTATTCATGTATAATACTGCATTAAAAATTATAATTGTGTACTTTTAATTGTGTCATGAAAGTAGTGAAAAATAGTATACTATTTTTTAATTTTTTATAGCGATGAATAGTTAACTACATATTTTTAAAATATAATAAAATGTAGTAAAACTACATTCTTATTAAAAATAGTGTAGTGGCAGGCGACAAAAATAGTGTAGTTTCCCGATACTGACTGTTCTATATTATTATGTTTACCGGGTGGTCCTGGTGGTCCATCAACAAATACATTTGCTACTGATGATAATTCTCCGACAACACTACGAACAATACATTTATATTCTCCAGAATCTCCTAATGTCAAATTATGAATATATAATTCACCACCATTTATATCCTATAACAATGTCGATATTTTATTTAATGCAATTAAACATATCTTTATTCAGGGTCAAAAAGTAAGACCAATATATTTAGTTATAATAGAAAATAAAATTTTTAATTTATTTCTTTAGGAACAAAAAAAAAAAAATTACTCACAATGTGTCCTATAAGCTCAGAATTTGAATTATGTAATGGAATATTATTATGAGTCCATATGTATGCTAAATCTAAAATATCATCAGAAACTGCTTGACAACGTAATAGTAAATCATGTTTAATAAAAGATCTAATTTGAGGACTTAATTGTTCAACAAATACAGGACTACCTATAAGTAAAACGATAATTATTTCTAAACATCAAAATTTATATTTAAATGTTTTACATACGCATAACTATAAGTTTTCCTTGACTTTCTTCAGTGCCATATAAATTTTGTGCAATACAGGTGTATATACCTTCATCGTCTTTTCCAACTGGATTTATAATTAAATTTCCATTTTCCAATATACGACGTCTACCTCCAGAGCCTAAATAAATAATACACACAATTAAATTAACTATATTTGTATTTTACTAATTATTATTAGTTTGCACATAGCTAATTTTTACTAACATAATATTGACAAATTTGGTTTAACACACGTTGAATAATTATGTTAACTGGTTAATATTGTTAATTTGGTAGAAAATTATTAGTATGTCTTAACATAAAAAAAATATGTTTATATATTAAATATAATAGTTGAAAATAACATTTTACCTATGAATTATAATACAAGTATATTTAATTTTAATTTTATTAATGTAATCACTTACAGAATATGTTGAATATTAATTTCTAATGTATTATAAGTCAATTATCCATATTATAACTCACACTAACCTATTGTGTATGTATCTTTTTTCCATGTAAATTTGGGTCTAGGAGCTGCTTCTGGATTACACTCAATTGTTACATTTTTTCCTTCTGCACTATATATCTCAGGTTTTAAAGGTTTTTTTTTAAATGATGGACGTATAGCTATACAAATATTTGATATTTTTTACAATTATATATTTATTAAAACTATAAGAATATAATTGATTTACATAATACTCTTAATTGAGCAGACGAGTAACGTGCTTTCAACGTGTTACGTGCTTGACATTGATACACTCCAGAATCTTTTTCTGCATCTAAATATTTAATGTTCAACACATTGTCTTGTATAACATATCGTTTTTGATCATCTGGTTGTAATTTATCAACGTCTAATGGCTCTCCGTTTTTAAACCATTTATATGTTACGTCTGGAACACCAAAGGCTTCACATGTCCATGTCAAATCTTCTTGATTATCCATATGCTTATCTGATAGTGGTATAGTGAAGGTTGGTTCAGCTAAATATATTATTTATAACAGAACATTAGTTAGAATATGAAATTAAATTAAAAAAATTAAATAAATGAAAGACATTAAGTTTAAAGAAATGTATATTTAGTCTATGGAATTGTATATACTATATATATATATATATGAAATAACTAATAATTAAATAATTTTAAGGTTAGAGGATACTTAAATATATTTAAGGCTCCATACATGAGACGATTATAACGCGACGCGACATTTCTCTTAAGCAAACCTTCTTAACCAACGATGTAATTAATAGTAATTTGAAGACGATGCTGCAGAAATATGAAAGGTAGAAAATTAATGCAACTGGCAGTACTGGTTGTATGTCAATCGATTACACATGAATATTATACAATATAATATTTAAATTTTTGACATGGATTATGATGTAAGCATTCATATACATTTTGACGGTTGCTTACTTAAGGGGATGTCATACCAGAAAATTATGTATAAAAAAAGCAGGAACGTCGATTCTTGGTGATACGCCTTTGTTCATACGGTCCTCGGGGAAATTAGTAGTAGAATATTATTGTGTTTTACTATAATTAAGATTGAATGCAATAATATTGCATTTGAGAAAACAATTTGATCGAAATTCAGTCAGATATACAATTTATGCTCATATATTTATTTTTATAAATTTCTTTTATTTATCAAATAATGTGCAATAGACAAAGTATTTATCATTAAACAATGAAATTAGAGTTCATCGAAAATATAGATTATGTTAATTTTGCGTTATTACTGGTTTTTCTTGTTTCATTAAAAAAATATTGAGAATTTCAAAAAATGAGCTAAATAAAGTACCAACTAGAAAAAGCAATCTACTGGAAGCATACCTTACTTGAAGTAATTGGAGAATACTACTCAAAAAAGTGTTCTCACTCTTAAAAACACAAAAATCAAACATCAATATAAAGGAGTAAAATTAAAAAGTGTATTAGAAAAAAAAAATTTTAATTTTTTATATGCTTATTCAAGGGTATGTTATAAAACACATCAAACTTTGCATCAAACAAGCTTTGTGTATTTAAAATTTAATAGTTATGCTATAAAACATAAAACTATCTAAATATAAATATCATATTTCATCGATTTCACTCAAGGTCTAATTTCAAATGCTTATTAAAAAAATTGGTAGTGTTGGTTTACATTATTTTTTAAAATTAGTTAAGTTATATATATATATGGTTATGCTTCTATTAAAATTTTAAATCATAAAACCCAGTAAAAAATTGTTGAGAAAATAATTTAATTTTTGAAAAAATTTCAAAGCTGAATATTTATACATATAATCAATGTAATAGTTTCAAAAAAAATTGTAAATTGCATTAGTTATGTTATTAGTCTGCCATAATTACAGTTTCTGTAATTTTTCTTTGAAAAAAAAAAAAAACTATAGAAAAATTTGAAAAATGAGTTAAAGTATCAACTAGATGCAATTATCTATTAATAGTATACTCTATATGGTAATCAAACCATTATTTCTGACTAAAATTGTGCTTTCAGACACATAAAAAAATAAAGCACATATCATTGTAAAACCAATAAATTATTAGATTTACTCAGAATCTTATAAGTGTTTTAGTATTTCTAATTCTACAATATCTACAATATTATGTTTTACTATGACATGTTAGAAATAAAATGTTTAATTGTTTAAATAATTTAATATTTCAAAATCAGATTTCAACAAACCATTTTATAACTTCTTAGCTTACAAAACATATTACATTTGTATATAATAAATAAAATATTTGAAGTGTATTATAAGAAAAGAGGAAGGTTAATTTCAGGCGTTCCTCCTTCGTCTCTTCGGTTTTTGGAGAAATTAGTGGTTTATTATAATTAAGATTTTAATGCAATGATATTGAATTAGAAAATACGACTTTGAGCGAAACTCAATATAATACAATATATTATACTGATAAGTTGTTCCAAAAGTTTACCACATGTGTAAACTACGTATGAGAATATTCAAAACATATCAAAGTTCTATACTTGGTTAGAAAATTATCCAATCGTTTCCAAATTTTTTTTTCTAATGTATTATTCACCTATTTGAATATTCAAAAAAATTTTCAAATCCCCATCATCAAAATCCGATTATTTATCATGAAATAAAAAATTTTTAAATAACAGAAACCGTAATTTGGCTGATTTTCAGCCAGTTTTTCTTCTCCCAAGGAAAAATATTTGAAAAATGAGCTAGACGCAATTTGCTATTAAAAGCGAACTCTATTTGTGAAAATCGGAGCATTATTTCTACCAGAAAAAGTGTCTTCAGATATAAAAAAAAAAAACATCATTGTAAAACCAATTCATTTCTTGCTCAGAATCTAAAATATGATGAAATATATAATCATTCATTATTATGAATTTTCCTTGTTATATGGACATCATCATAATTTAAAAACATGCAGGTAAGACAGCTTTTTAACAAAAATAAATTGAATAGCGAATTAGCGATAAATATTATTTTTCTTTTAATGAGTTTCTTTAATATTACATTTAAAAGTTTCCTACTTCTTATTTTATTATATTTTAATAATATTTCACCTTGGACAGTTAAAGTAACACTTTTCTCTTTACTATCTCGGTCATTTATAACATGACAGTTATATTCTCCTTGGTCTTCTACTTGAACTTTTGGAATTATCAAAACACGATTATAGCTTGTTAAATAAGAGCCTTTAGGCAACGGTGATCCTTTTCTTGTCCAGTTATATGAAGGTACAGGGCTAAAAAAAACACATAATTAATAATATGAAGTATGTAAAAAATTAATTTTTTAAAATAGTATGTTTTATACATAAGATATTTTATATTTATGTAAAATTAATATAAATACAGGTTTTTTTTAAGAATTTATACTTTTAACCATATATAATCTATTCAAGTTAAGAAACGTAATCGACAACTCACTAATACGAAAAGGCATAGCTTTTCTACGATCACTGCTGTATTAGTCTATTGTAGACAAATGACATAATCAAACAACTTAAAATGCATTGTTTCTACTTTTTGGTCATGATACAGTACTGTTTCTCTTTATCTTAACAATCATGAGTCATGCATCTTTGGCAGTGCAGACAAACTGGTGGTTGATTCAGTGGAGAAGACTGATATATGTTGCCACCGACTACATTTCTTAACTTGAATAAAATATTGGGTTAAATAAAGCATAGAAAGTATATAATATGTTCTACCCATTTGTTTATATCATGTTGATCAGTGACTGTATACTAGTTAAATGTTAGATATAAGCTTTCCTTTATTCAGTTCCTAAAAGATCTAAGAATACTACTCAAAATAGTGGTAAAATAAATAATTGGAAACTTACTATGCAAATGCAACACATTCAAGTCTAACTTCCTGGCCAGCAATGGGTGCTTCCGGATATGCTTTTGGAAAATTATTTGGTAATATAAGTTGTTGATAATTAGCTACACAAATAAATTAATAACTAAAATAAAATGTATATAATAAATTTAATCTGAAAAATACATACAATGTGGTATCACTTGTAAAGGAAAAAAAGGACCATTTTTGCCTGTATTTGAGACTTTACTTTGTACATTACAACTGTAATTTCCACCATCCATTTGTTCCAATGTGGAGAAATATAGGTATCCATCATATGACACAAATACTCTTCGATCTTCTTGAACTAAATTAGGAAATGAATCTCGTACCCAATAATACCTCACATCTAAAATTATAAGTAGTTATATTATAAAAATATTCTATTTTATTAACTTATAGCATACATAAAAAAATTATAATTTTTTACCTGGGAAATATTGTGGAGGATCACAAAAAATTGTTTTTCCCCAATTTTTATTTCCACGTTCCAAAGGACGCAACAAATTAAATTCACCAATAAAACCAAAAGATAGCTGTACGCTTTCTGAAATAACAGAACCAAACATATTTGTTGCCTTACAATGATAACGGCCTCTATCTTCATCCTAATACATATAATATTATATATAAACATTAAAAATTATTTGAGTATTACATTTATAATATAATTCTATAATTTTACCCTTTTTGGATCATAAATAATAAGTGTACCACCACTTAAAGTAAATCTATTATTACTTAATGGGTCAATTTTTAAGGATAATAATTGATCTTGGTTATCATATTCTTCTTTAAACCATTCATAAGTTGGTGATGGATAACCACCAGCAACACAACTAAAATTAACAATTTTAACATAAATATTAAAATAAAAAAAGGAAATCATTAAAACAATTAGTAGAATAATAAATTATGTATAAGAACTATAAATATAAATATTAAATGAAACAAATAAAATATATTTACTTTACAAAATTATATAGATAATACATACCTCAGAGTTACGTCATTCGTAATTGCTTTTTTAGATCCATCAAAAACTACATCTACTGGTTCTTTAATAAAATATGGACCCCGTGGAACTTTTTGTTGATCATCAATATTATAGCCATATTGATAAGACCGATCTTCAATTATGAAATGTTGTTTATTTAATGACATTTCACAAATATAAAGCAAATGTCGATCTCCAGGAACTTTTTCAAATCCCCATTTTTGTAATTGATTAGAATAGCTAAAAATGAATGTAATAAAAATACTTTACTTTACAAAACTATTTAAGTATTTCTGTAAGATAATTAAGGTAACAGAGTTAGTAATATTTTATTAAGTTATATGGATAACTAAATAGATATTAAATAACAATTATAAAACTTAATTTTTTTACATCTAAATTATAATATAGAATTATCAATACATTTTTATGTATTTAAAAACTCACGTATAGGCAATATAATCTCTATTTAATGTAGAGTGTTGTTCCGGTAAGAGAGCATTTTCAATATCTATTAGTGGCACATTATTTTCTGCATCATTAATCCATACACCAGGACTTGTTTGTTTACCAGTAATATACCACTGTCTATGTTGTGGATCATGTTGCAATAATTGATTTATGAGGAAACCATGTTCGTCTAAACTATTAACACTAGCTAATTCTGCACCAAACGCCTAGGTACATAAAATTATAAAAATACTTTTTTTTTATATATTTACCTCTTTTGTAAATTAGGTTAAAATTTTTATGAAAATAAGAATCATAAAATTGTATTAATTAAATAGATACATTTTAATATTTTATAAAATGTTGTTCACTTCATTACATCAATCGGACTAATTTAAGAAAGATAGTTTTGTCACATAACTAAAATTTTTAAATTAATTTGAACACAAAGTAATTTTCATTAAATTTTACATAATTAAAATTAGTTTTTTTAATGTTAACTACTATACATACTTGACAGTTCCGATGAGCATCAATTCTCGGTCGACTTGGCGATTTTACAAATTTATAACAAGAGTTTCCGTACTGAACCCAATATTGTGGACATTGCCAATCATTATCCACGTCGTTGATTTGGGTCCGTATCGATGGTGTCGAGATTAAAATAATCAAAACATATAGATAACTCGAATCGATCATTTTAAATAAGGTCTTTACTTATATTTAATTAAATTATGCTTTTGACATACTGGATTTACATAAATCAAAATTGAAATAGTTTTTAAAATACGATTATTTACAATTATATGACATGAATTTGTCGAACTCACCGTAAGTGTAAGGTAACAAATGTAAAACGTTATTCCGATCCTACACGACTTACGAAAGTGTAATTAATAATATAATAATTATCAACAATTAAGAGGAGGTAATTATGTTTACATCTTTACAATATCATTATCACTTGATACTGCGGAACACGCCCGACGATTATTTGTATTCTACGGCATAATAATATGAACAATGAACTTTGTTTTTTTTTTTTTTTTATCAACGGAATTTTTAAAACATGGAAGAATATACAGCGGTTGAAACCACAAACCCAAAAACAAAATAATAAATGGACCGCACGTAAAAGGAATAAAATATGATTGAGAGGATGAGCTATGAATGGGACGATCAGCATCATTGATTGGTTTACAGTTATCTCTCTCTCCCTCACTCTCGCTCATTTACGTTGTCTACCGGTACCTATATACAATACACCATCAGGCAGGCACGTATTTGAGGGGGGGGGAGCGATCGCCATTCCCCTCAATGACCGTATGATACTATACTGTCGAATATAATATTTACTCCAAGTCGAAAATTAATTTGATTTTAATATAATTATTATATAAAAACTATATAGGTAAACAGGCGCGCCATTTCAGTATTTTTATAGGAGGAGCGAAAATTGAGGCCATGTTTTATGCCGACCAGGCCAATTTTGTTTGATATTAAAATTATTATGTTAGTAACTGACAACTTCATTTGCGACGCACTTTTTAGGAATGTTTAAAGTTTTTTAGTTATAATTTTAGTAAACATATACCCATCATTATTCACTGTTAAAGTGTTAAAACAAACCACAAGAATACAAAATAAAAACGACGAAATGGTTTACAAATATACAAAAGTATAATAAATCCATGTTATTGTAGATTATAAAAGTGCCGTTTACATATTACGTATGGGCGCGATAAAATACCGAAAAAAATAGGGGAGCTGTGGCCCACCCTGATCCCTTCCAAATGGCGCTTCTGTAGGTAAATATATGAATATTCAAAAAAAAAAAAAAAATAGCCCGCCCAAAATAAAAGTCAAGTCTGTACATAAAATAAAAATAATTATTTTTATAATAAAGACCATTATAATATACAAATAATACAAACTGAGTTACAGAATAGAATATACATTTTTAACAATAGTTTTATAATTTTATTAAATACCTAAACTTTACCTAAATAATATTATATCACAATAAAATACTTAAACATATCAACAATTCAATAAAAACAGAACAATAAATTTGTTATGTAATAGAAATAAATAATCTAATATATTATTAAATACCTATATATATATATTAATTAAACTTATAATATTTGTAGATTTATGGTATAAAATTATAGAACTAGAATTAAAAAAAAAAACGGGAAGATCAATTTCGGATGTTTTTCCTTCGTCCCTTCGGTTTTCGGAGAAATTAATGGTTCATAATAATTAAGATTTGAACGTAATGAGAAAATACGATTCTGAGCGAAACTCAATATAATACAATATATTATTATTATATTGATAAGTTGTCCCAAAAGTTTACCACGTGTTTAAACTTTCTGATATAGAGAGATTTAAAATAATCAGTTTATGAATAGTTTCATTAAAATAATAAATTGTATGGGATTAATTAAAATCATAATGTATAATAAAATATCATATTCTTTTAATTCAAATAAATTTCGTTCATTGTTTGTATGATGTAAATATAAAGTTAAGGAGGTTCATTTATTGGAATATGATTTGTTTTATGATATTATTAATCTTAGTATAGGTATATTTATCATTGAATTTAAGTTACTAATGAAACATTAAATTAAAGGTGAACGGTAATTATTAGAACAATAAATGTTTTTTTCTGGGTGTAAATATGATGAATAAGATCATTTAGGTCATTAAAATTGTTTTATAAGAAAAATAAATACCTAGTAACGATAACTGTAAATTAGAAAAATTACATTTTTTTCGAGGAATGTTTAATTGTTCTGGTATACCTATTTAATGTCGTATTAATTTCGTAGTATATTAGGTACATAGTTATAGGTATAGTGTATGAGTATAACCTTATCTTTATGTCCTTATAGTAGGTATATACATTATACAATTATATATTATAATAATGTAATATATATACTTACAATACATACCTAGTATTTACACATATAAATGTATAAATTACATTATTGTTTATAGACTATTATATTTATATAATGTTATAAGTACGTCTTATAAATTTTTAAGAAGTCTTACATACTTTGTATCACTGATTAATTATACATATATATATATATATATACATATATAATGTATGTGTAGTACACTAATATACATATAATATAATATGCATATAATTAATCATTACGCATTCGAAATTTTTAGTCGAATCGGTGGAAAATAAAAAATAATTTTAAATAATTTTTAAGACGTTAAAAATAATTATTTAAAGTTGTAAATCGTAAATACCACTGTATTTTTCCTATTGAGGGTTTTTTTTTTTATTATGAATTTATTAATTTTATTATTATACTACTTGAATATTTCGGTGTAATGCCATTAATGCTAAACTTGTTTGACGATTTTAGCTGATACTATTTCTCAAGTAGGTTTTCAATCTTCTCAATGTAGAAAATGAACATTCAGTGGACACAGTCGACACTGGGAGTATATTCAATAAATTATTAAGTATAGTATTCGGAAATAAATCCTCTTCGATATAACGTCTATTGTATCAATTGCAGATCTTTAAAGTTTGTATTCGATACTAACGATCTATATTTTGAACGTGCTGTTTATTTTCTTTAATTATTGTAACAATAAAAAAGATTTGTCGGTTCACACAGGGCCTTTTTTGGGAGTGGCAAGTTTGGGGGGGGAGGAAATTGAAGGGAGTTGTTTTTATGAGCCCCATATTTTTAAATGTCCTAGGCACCGAAAAATCTTACAATGACCTTATATATATATATATATATAATTTACATACAATATTATGTAAAGAGATAATATAATTTTATATTCTAAGATTGTAATAAAATATATTACTGTAGTCTGTAGATATAAAAAAAGGAAAAGATTGTCAGTTGTTATCGTATAATAGTACATAGTTAAATTACTATAAAGTGACGATTGTCGATACCTAATAGATAATAATAATAACAATAGATGATATTTTCTAAATACACAACAAAAAAAAATAATAATAATGTTTAAATATATTTCGAGAGGGGAGGGTTCCAGTGGCGCACGCTGGATTTTTTTCGGGGGGCCTTAATTTTCTAAAGAGGGGGATTTTGTAGAATATGCAGTAATATGGTAAATAGTTTAATAGTATATTTACACAATGTAAATTTTACATCATTGCGGGCTTCGTTGCATAAACGTATGCTGGATTTTAAATCCAAATTGAATGAAGAAAAACATTTCGGGGGTTGGGGAGGGTTGTGACCTCTTAACCCCTCCCCTCTTCTGTGTGCGCTACTGGAGGGTTCAAACCTCTAAAATCCTCTGTAGATATACAGCTCTGTAATTATACTTAGTACACTAATTAAGTAAAAATAATTAAATATAAAATTTTGTTTTTAATATTACATTTTTTTGTAATATTTTTATTAATTCAAAGAAAACATCGATTTCATATATTTATCTATAATATAAACATTATGTGTAAATTGTATACTATATAACACAAGTATATACATTTAAAAATTCATTTTTAAATAAATATATATTTAATACAAGTGAAAGGATATTATTACTTATCAAAATAATTAATGTTTTAAGTTTAAATATGTTTTAAACTATAATTCAATAAATACAATTGTATTCAATTCAGTTGTTTCGTAATAAATTTGTGTATGAGATCGTGTACGATTTCTGGTTTGTCACATGATACCAAATGCCCTGCATTTCTAACCAATACCTCGGTAAGGTTTCCGACTGATTTTATATAACCAGCTAACTTATTATTGACATACCATGGTTTTCTAGTAGCCTTCTTATAATCAGCACTGTACGGACTTTTCATGCTGGAGTATAAGTTCACGGACAGTGGATACGCTACGACCAGGTCCATCTGGCCATTGTAAACTAATATGGGATACTTGGTTACTAGTTGTTCTAGGTGTTCTTTAACCGAGGTCATGAAGTCTGGGATCATTTTGTAATATATAACGCCCAAGCTGGTAAACTCGATGTCACCAATATGTAGAGCTCTCCGACTTTCAATCGTTTGCAACAAGTCTATATAGCTAACGTCTCCTACGGCATTTGTCGAATTCCACGGAATTGTATCACCGTCAATGATGTTGTATAAGCTTGAGAATTGAGTTTGTTCAATAAATGTACTCATTATACCACTCCAAGCCTGAAAACCAACAGAAATAAATTCATTATATTTCCATTCGACGTATATACAATTCTTTTTATTTTTAATATAATATCAGTATGAACCAGAAAACATATATTGAATCTGTATTAAAATAGTCAACCTAAATATGTATTTAATAATATGCATCAGTGGCGTAACTGGGTAAAAAAATAGGGGGGGGGGGGCAAAATAATGTACTCACTAAAATTGTAAACGCGGGGGGAGGGGTAAAATATATTTTACTTTTACATATACCTATTTTCTTGTTTTTACACTACTACACAAGGTATAAGCCTTAAACTCATGGGAATTACTTTTATTTTATTTTAGTTAATAATAATAAGTGTTAATAATTATACTAATAAGTCCTAATAATACATAATGAAATAAATAATAATATCACAGAAATACTGAGTATAAAAACCAGTTATTAAAACCATATTAATTGTTTGTTATTATTTATTACATATTTTGGATTCATTAACGTTGAATGTAAATAATGTGAAAAAACTCGCGAATTATCTTATTCTGTATGTTAACATGTTAGTAGTGTTAGTACTGTTGCGTTTCAAAATTACATTCTGCATAATATTATTCTTTCAATTACTTTTTAAAGATCTTAAAATTTAAACTGTTAACTAATCTGGTGGGGGGGGGGGGGCAAAATTATACTTTTGCCCCTTCCCGATAAAATTAAGGTGGGCAAGTGCCCTCGCTTGCCCCCCTCCCACAATTATGCCACTGATATGCATATTGTATAGAAATAAATTAAAGAGTTAATTTATTTCAGATAACAGGATTAGAGACTTATTAAAGTTTACATGTTACCCGATAATTATTCAATACATAGTCAAGTAATAGAAATTTGTCTTATTTTGAGATATCAAAATAATATCATTATTACAGATTACAAAATACTATAAGTTTATGTTACACTTTTTTTGCATATTTGCATATTTAATTTTTTTTAATATGTTGTGTAAATGTATAGTTTACTACATTCGCATTATAAGTGCATAATATTTCAAATCGATTTTTGAAATTACTATTTAATTTTTCTTTAAAGTATCGAAAAAATATATATACCTATCTATATGTTTATTAACTAGTAATGTAGCAAATGTTTTTTTGCTAAAATCATTGTGGGACGTGTTTTAGGAATACAATTTTCAATGGAAGAACTTCTCGAAGATTCCTTCAAAACCTTCAATTACTTGCTACATTTGTTGATGTTGAGTGTTTATTTTTGATATTCAAAAATGTGTTGGCAAATAATCGCGGTCATTTACCTTTGATAATATATCAATTAATATATATTTTTTTTTTTATAAAAACGAGCATAACAAATCTTTAGAAGAATTTTTGAACAAAAACAAAAATGTTATATAAACACATGTATTAAAATAAAGTAAACTTTGTTTTCATTTTTATTTATACATTTTTTTTTTGTACATGGTTGGATAATACATATTTGTATAGTATATTTATCTGATTATACATATTTTCAAGGCATATTTGGTTATATAATAGGGAATAAATGTATGTTTTTTTATAATATTCTAGGACATGAAGTTTATTGTTTAAGAGATAACCTATTTTAATATTTATAATTTGTCAACGCAGAATACAAAATAGTAGTATATCGTATGACACTAATTGACTATTGCCACTTACGTAAAATGCATCAACATAATGTTTATCATGAATTGCTTTTCTGCCTTGGGACTCCAATTTGTTGATTTCTTGTTTTGTATTATTATCAACTAAACCGATCTGATATAAGAAGTCTCCATAACATAGCATAGTTTCTGGATCTAAAAATCCATTTCCAATTGCAATTCCTTCCATTTTAATATCAATTAATTTTTTGTCATTATGGATCAGCGAAGCCAATGAAAGTGCAAATTTTCCTAAATTGTAATATAATTAATAAAAATACCTATAATATAATTAATTTTTTAAGTGATTGTTCTTATTCAATAATCTACAAATTATAATATAGTTATATAAATATTGTAAACAGAAGACAAATTTCTTATATTTGTAAATGTAAATCAAAAATAAATAAATGCTTAAAATCTTTTTAATGCTTTTATGAAATATATATATATATATATACTTACCACCGTATGATTCAGCTACAATATAGAAAGGGTTTGCTTGCTGTTCAGGAAACATTGTATAAAATTGTATCAAAGCATCAAAAAGTTGTTCACCAACTGATGAGTAGTTAGTTGCATATCCGTCATTATGTTCAGTAAAACTAAATCCTAAAAAAAAAAATTACAAATTATAAAATTTGTACTTTTAAACACTATTTATTTATTATTATAAATACTAATTATTCGTTTTTAAATTATTTAAACTACGATCTATAATTATATTTCAAAGTTTAAAAAAAAATATTGTGATAATATTAATTTATTGAATCTGTAAGTCAATAAGCATAAACCATAGTATAATATTAAGTTTACATGATTATAATAATAAATCGTATATTATAATATACCTACCTATTAAATTATTAATCAATAATCATGTATAATAGGCATTAATTTTTACCTGTTCCAACAGGACTGTCGATGAATAATAATGAATTGTTATTGTGCAATGATAATGGGTTTTCATCAATAGTGTAATTTTCTCCATCGAAAAAACAATTGAATGGGCCAATTTCTTTAAATATACTGAATGTTGTACTGGCGCCAGGACCACCTTCTAGCCATAAAATTAATGGAACTTCTTTTGCATGGTATAGATACTATAAATATAAATAAAAAAATGTAAATTACAGAAAAAATACAAGGTAAAAAAAAATATGACTATGGCTTAAATATATTTTACCCTCTAAAAACTTATAAATTCTTATAATCATTGCCTATAAGTAATATGATTATCATTGATATTATACACATATTGGTCAAAACCACATATTTTACATCTCTACGAACGGTATAATACAATATACGATTTCCACATGGTATCCACACACTTTTTTCTATGAAAGTTAATTTTAAAATTGTACATTAATTTACCGATACAATAATTCTTTAATTTTTATAGTAATCTTATAATATTTATATTTATATTATATAAATACAATAGATAATGAATAATAATACAAATAAAACATTATAGATAGGTACTATATATAATTACAAATAGATTCAAATCCATATAAGCATAATTTTTACATTTATAGTTATGTTTCTAAGTAAGTTATTTATATATATATATAAGTTTAATGACTATGTTAAAACAAATTTACCAATATTTCTTAATTTTCGGAATTAAACTATTATGTAATTTTTAAAATAAAATTACATTGTTTGGGCATGTAAATGAATTGTAAAAAATGAATTTGTTGAAAAGGTACGATTGTAACAGTTCCTGAAAATGATCAATAATTTCTCCTTTACAATTATTTCGCGTTATTTTCTTATCATCTAAAACAATTGTCTACTATTTATAAGTAATTACATTTTAAAAACAATACAAAAGTAAAATTTTTCTCTGTAACATAATTATTAAACTTGACTATTGTTTTAACAAAGACGTTATTGATGAATGTTGCCAGAGACGTATTTATGGGTAGTGAGTTAAACGGGTTTAAACCCCCCCCCATGGCCAAAAGAAAAAATAAATTTGCTATTAATAATATTATTTTGCCACCTGATTTAGATTTTGCATTATAATGTATACTTATACAGAACATGTTTATTTTCATTTTTTTACAATTAATTATTTTACATTATAAAACGGTGAGGGGAGGGTTCAGCTTCATGAAAACTTCTAAAAAAATAAATCTGAACCCCCTTTATAAATGACTAAAAACGCTTCTGAATACTACGCTATATAACGTAATCAAACACTTACTTAAATATCTATTAAATTACTCACTTAATATAATATTATTATATACTTACTACATTATATTACTACAAAGTCGTATTTATTATTTAAAAATTAGTAATTTTAAATGAAAATGATGTATTTTTATGTACCTATAATATAAATGTAATAATATTATTGTTACGTGAGACTTTTTGAAAAAAAAAAATTCTCCACGTGCTATATCATACCTGTTATTTATTTATAAATAATTTAAATTAGATATAAGTTACGCATAAATATTAAAAATATTTTTTAAAATATTAAAATTCGAATACAACATTAAAACAATTAATTTAGATTGATAGATCCAGAACATTTTTATAGGAGGGAATATATATAATTGTTTTTACAACAGTTTACACATATTACTATGATCAGAGCATCTAAATATATGATAGTTAAATACCCACTGCGTTGTGCGCGTAGGTCGGTAAAGGCGAATACGTTTACGAACGAGTAAAAAATGTTTGGCTGTTACCTGCGCGGGAAAGAACCAGAAGAACAGATTGGAATTGTGCTGATCGCTGACCGTAAAGTAACCGGAATAGCTGACCACCCGGTTCGGTCGGAACACTTCGGCCACTTTGGCCAGCTGCTTGGCCCTGAGTATGTGCCCGTTACGTATGTACGGCGTGAGCAGCAGCGGTTCCGCGGCCGAATGGGACGGGGCGCGCTCGGGGTCCCACAGCGGGTACGCGCTGCGCAGGTATAGCGGCGTGGATTCGGACGACAGGCACGCGGCCCGCCGCCACACGCAACACCCGGCGGCGCAACACACGAGTATACGGAACGCGAAGCGCATGGTGCCGCGGGCAGGACTGTCGTCGTCCTTGTCGTCCACAGCCCGATCGTACGGTCCGCCATGTTACGACGCCGGTGGGGACGATCGTGTTATTGCGATCGCATATGTCGCGTAATGTTTTCCCGCTTTTTTCCCCTTAACCGGCCACGTCGACGGATGTGATATATATATATATATATTTATTTTTTTCAAAATTAATTCATCACAAACACTTCTCTCGTCGTTGTGACTTTTTCTATCGGTGGTTTATCGGATTCGAATTCAAAACCGAGTCCTTAAATATTACGATTTAAGCACAGTGACATTACTTAGGTTAAACAAATATTTCATGGCATCCAATCACCGCGATTAAAAAAAAAAAAAAAAAAAACCGTTTCACATTTAGGTATTATAGTCATAGACGTAATAGCCTAATGAATTAGGAGGACTTTAGTCTCGTTGATTCTTCGTATACACTGTACATATCAACTTAGATATTTTCAAAAAAAAAAAATTTAATGAAATAATTAAACCCTTGCTACGGTGTCTATGTTCAGGGTCGGCTTGATAAAAATCGGGACTATGTGCGAAAAACTATTTTTGCGGAGCCTATTAGTGGTTATTTGGAAACTTTTCTAGTTTATCGGACACCTTTTTTTTTTCGATCTTAATATTAATTTTAATTAACAGGGAATGATTAAAAATGTATTATATTTATAATTTTTTATTTCGTAATAAGTACTTGAGTTTTGAACGTAGGGACTTGATATTAATTTTGAGTATTCACATAGGAAGTTTTCACGCATGATAACATTTTGGAACGAATTGCTTGATTTTCTGATTAAATATAGAGCTTTGAAATTGTTTTCAAAAATGTTTAAGATTATTACCTAATCTCTAGATTACGTAATCACAATTTTTTTATAAGCATCTAAAATTTGAATATTTTTAGTAGAATTCAATATTTTAATATTTTTTGTATTTTTAAAAGTCTGACGATACTTTTTCGGGTAAAAATAATGGTCCGATTAGCACAAATAGAGTATGCTTTAGGTTGGAAATTGCATATACTTGGACTTTATTTAACTCATTTTTCAAATTTCTCAAAAGTTTTTCCTCAGAGCAAGAAAAACTACCAAGAAATAATGAAAAACGGAAAAATTTACGAAAATTATCATTTTGAAGAAATTGATTTTAGATTTTTCATGATTAATAATGCAATTTTGAATGTATGTATACTTGAAATTTTTTTGAGTAATCTCATCGGTAGTCTATACACGTGAAATAATTTTGAAATGGCTTATCAGTATAATATATTATATTATATTGAATGTTGCTCATAATCATATTTTTTAATGAAATATCATTGTATTCAAATCTTAATTATAATTAACCACTAATTTCTCCAATGATCGATTGGACGAAGGAGGAACGTCCAAAATTGACCTTCCTGTTTTTTTTTCATTTACATCAGGTCCTAAATTCACAGATTTTAGATTTTTTCAAAAGAATCAAAAGAGTAGGTCCTTTTTTATACTGAGCCACTGTAGGCTCTCTTAATTTTAATCATGGTACTTTAAACAAAATCGATAAAGATTCTAAATATTTAATATAATTTCTTGAGAAAAAACAAATATTTTGGCTATTAATAAAGTAGTTATTCTATATTGAACTTATGATAAACCATCAAATTTTATACTTATTGATAATAAATACATTTTTATATCTATAATAGACAATTTAAATTGTTTACTTAGGAGGAGCCAAAAATTACATATTCAATAATAAAAGTACAGAAATTATATGCTTAGGTAAAGCATATAGTAGCATTATTATTGTTATTTTTCAAGAAAAACGTTAAATAATTCATATAAATTTAAAAAACGGAAAAATTAAAATTATATAATATAAATAATTACAAAATAATAAATATTAATAGTATAAATGTATATAATATAAATACAGTATGATAACAGAGCTCGGACTTGGTACAATGGGAAACCCGCAGCATTATAGTGTACGTACTATATGCGCTTAGGTGTTAATTTGTTTTCCCAATAGGAATAGGATATCACAAAAATATCAACTAACAACTTTACTTAATTTTATTTTAATTTAAATATAATAAATTATAATTATTTACTATGGACGTCTCTTTCGTTTGGTCCGAATTCGATGGTGGTCATCAGACAAATAAAATATTCTTAGCTAATAACTAATAATAAAGAGGTTATTACTTATTTTTGACGAATTTACTGTTATAGTAACACCACTTGGAACCGGTTCCAACAACAATATTAGAATAACCTACCGTTGTAGCAATTGTTTTTTAACATTGTACTATCAGTCATCACATTTCCGTTACGTGTCGTACTCACAGATACGAATAAATGAGTCTAGCCATACTGATTCCACTATAGGTAGTTAAGTAACTATCCGTTTATGAAAGACGGGTAAAAACGTTTATGTTTTCGACGATTTGGTGGCCAAAATCCTTTGGTTTTTAATCCGTATAAAATTACTATCCGATAATTTATTTTTACAACAGGCTGCGGCCCGCAGGACCTTTCAATATCCAGGTCCCTGTGCCACTGCATAACTCAAACCGCCTTCAAGTCGGCCCTGCTTATGATTATAGTTATAATAATTAATAAGGAATGCATTTTTTATTAGAGATGTAGATGGTTTTTATTTCAAACTGAAACTAGTCACAAAGTATCAATCGTTTTAACCACTAGTCATTTTGGATAAATACGTTTTGTTTTCTGAAAAACAGTGATCCTATATTTTTACATTCTGAGCGAAGCGAGGAATGTATTGGTTTTACAAAATTGTTTTTTTTTCGTATAGCGGATATTCATATTTCGAATATATTTTAAATAACAACTAGAATCTTGATAAGACCTATGAACCTTTATATGACCATTCATAAGACGAGAAATGATTTTCTCAAATCTTAAAATTGTATATGATAATTCACAATCAAAATTATCAGAATCTAAATTATCTGTGAATGTATATTTTTTAAATTGCATATACTTGGTACTTTATTTAACTCATTTTTCGAATTTCTCAAAAGTTTTTCGTTCAGATAAGAAATATTACCAAAAAATTGTTAAAAAGCGTGAAATTCGTAGAAACTGTGATTTTGATTTTAAATATTTTATGATAACTAATGTAATTTTGAATGTAGGGACTCGTAACTGATTTATTTAAATGTATTTACACATATACACGCACAAATTATACATATTTTTATGGTTTATACAATATCTAGCATTCACAAACGATGATTATATTTTTATCGTTATATTATATTCAATTTCGTTCTTGAGCAAAACACAACAATTATAACTTATAAGGCACCTATTGTTTGAAAAATAAAAGTAATAAGCACGTAGAAATAACAAGAATACAAAAATAATATAGTGCATATATAGGTACACCGTACACATGCTTGTTAACATAATAATATTATATCTACTCGTTATTATATTGATTTATTGTTTATATAATATATAATTATATGTGTCATGACTCATGTGTGTAGGTAAGACCAAGACGTGTGTAATATAAATGCCTAGGTAACTATGTTTAATATTATTAATTACTTAACTCACGCCCCAACCTGTAGCTCTGGATAATATATTGTACGATTCAAATCACGTGTCTTGATTGAAATGTAGGATTTCCCAAAACGTCAACAATTGAGTGATTAAGTCGTTAAGTATTTTTTTATTTTTTTTTTATACTTAATGAAGGGAAAAAATAATAGTTTTTTCTTATATATATATATATATATATACGAGTATATTTGATTTTATTGTAATACTTTGACGACAGTTTTACGAGACACACATCCGCAGGAAATCTAATAGCAACATACTAATTAATGTGACATTTTTACTTGAACGGCAAACAAATAATATAAAATAATTATAATGTACCGTCCTGCCTAAAACTAGTATAGGCAAACCATATTATATAATACATACGTATTATAATGATTTATACCTATAATAATCTATACCTAATTGGATTAATATAACTAATTATTTATATAAGTAGTTTATATTTTTCAATTTTTTAATTGACATTAAATAATTAGGTATACAAGATGTATATGAAAGATCTCAAAACTGATCGTCTGTTATATAACTTATAAGTTATAATTAAACAATATTTTCAAGTCACACTAGTAATTAATTAAATTTGATTAAAAAAAAATTGGCAGTAAAAATGTTTGTTTAAGTTTGGTTGTTTATTTTCTATTATTTTTTAAAATTTGTAAATTTATAAATATTTTTCTTTCTTATCTCAATATATATATATTTTTGAGATAATAATATTAGTATTTAATGTGGTAAGTTATATTCATCAATTAAAGTCATAAAACACGTTAGAACTTATAAATCGTAGCGTATAGAAACCAAATGGATATCTGTTGCTAAAGCCATCATTTAAATAATGAAAACATATATGTTTTTATAAAATTAAACATTTTGTAGAAAATAAACTGTGGAATTTATTAACCACCAACATTTATATTATAAAATTCATTATAAAAAATTACTATTAAAATTAATTGTCTCGTGAAAGTAAAATTATACAAATGTACTAAAATATTGGAACCAACATGAATAAATCATTTCTTAAAAAAATAACTTACAATATAGTTTTAAAATAAACTAAAAAAATATATTAAACAATTTAATATAATACTGTATTATTATAACTACATAAATATTAATTCCCTAAAAATAAAAGTTAACCGAAAAATATATATCTCCTTCAACTAACTCTAAAAGGGATTCTATATCATATCAATACACCACTTTAAGTACGAAATATTTTTTTAACATGTTAAGAGACGCGAAACAATTCAATATCACAATTAATATTTTAATTTGACGCAAGAATATTTTTTATAAAAAATATACCTAAGTAAAGCATACCTAATTATTGATTATAAATAGTATTTAAAATCAATAGTATAATTTGGGTAATAAAGTAATATATTTTATATTTCCGTGACTATGTCCTCTGTATTCGAATAACTTTTATTATAGAAATTTTCACAATTGACAAAATAAAGTCCTAATATTTTTAAAACAGCGTAATAACATTTCGTTTGAATATTGCTAATTCAATACAATAAGCTATTTGGATATTTTTTAAAATATTAATCACTGGTATATGATTCTTAAAGATCATTTTATGTATAAAAATATCTTTTTCCTTATTTTGGTCACGTCGCAATGGTGACAACAACATTTTCCTATTAAAAAGTACGCGTGCCCTCTTAATATTTAATATTCATGTAATAGTGTCTGTGTAAAAAAAAAAATAAATAAAAATAAAAAATTAATTTGTCTCGGGCAGGAAATCATAATGGGCCGGTCATCGCACTTCCCGTTGATTATAATGAAAATAATCACGTTCTTACCTATAATAATTAAAACAAGAATTACAACATAGCATTGGATGTTATATTTCGGATATTAGAATACAATATAACATAGGGTACCTAAAAATTACTCAAATTGTAAAACACGAATACGAAGTATTGAATTAATAAAATAAAACTAGTCTTTATTTATTTAAAATGTATTAATCATAAGTAATTTGAAATGTGTGTACCTACTTAATACTTACGTATTTTTATGAGTACCTAACTAATTATACATTTAACTAATATATTTAACATGTTATATTAATAAGTTGGTTGTAAATTAAAAGTTACTAAATCCAATTGCTTACATTGTGTTTTAAGCAGATTTTTTTAATGTTACCTATATATTTTTTATATTATTTAGAATTTTTAATAGACATGTTTTTTAAGTCAATGACGAGAGTTTTATATATAAAAATATAATTTACCAATTACAAAAAATTTTAAAAATTTGATACATTAAAATATTTAAAACATAAAACTTGATGCCTACCCGAAAAATGTTAAAATATCGATATTGTAAATTTTTTATTCTTATCCAGCTAATTAATTTTTTAGAACTCAGTTTGTATTATAAGGTATTTGATATTTTATAGTAGAATTAATAATTATAAAATTAAGTTAGGTATCTATTTATATATTTCATGCATTCTTAGGTTTGATTGGACACTAATAATTTTTGCTATAATAGTCTATCTATATCCTACATATTTAAATTGTATGCAAAATGTACTATATTAATGTTCAAATCTAAATTTGGTAAAATATATAAATTACTTAGATAACAGTGGTTCTATATTGATCAATGTAGCTATTTTGCCAGTTTTTTGTATTGCAATCAAAACGTCCTCGGCTGACATTGGTGATGAACATGTGACACGAACTAATTTTTTGTCAAATGATATTTCATATTCTTCAACGCCGTTACCTGAAATAAAATAAATAATATTAATATAAATAGGTACATGAAAATTAATATATATATATATTTATAACTACTTATGAGAATATTCGAGATGTTTAATAATTATAGATATAGGTAGTAGCCTATAGTAGGTAATCAAATATTTGTATTTAGAATAAAGAAAAGGTTTTGAACCTTAATATATAAACAATCATTAATTAGAAATCACCATCACAAGTACAGTATAATTAATAAAAAAAAAAAATAGAAATTTATACCCTGTACTATATATAGTTATAAATATATAAACGTTTTAAAAATTATTACTAAACTATCCTTTGATTACTCAATGTTAATCAATGACTATATTAATCGGACATTTGGAAATAAAAACTGCAATCTGTCTAGTTGTTAGTTGTTGACAATAAAACTATCTGTTAATGAGCTGATAATACTCATGTAATATTATAATTTCTTTAAAATTAATTTAGACTAATAATAATTAATTTAGACTTAAAAGCACGAATATTTATGTCTAATACAGTAGTGATAAAACAGTGGCATATTTATGAGGGATGTTAAAAACTTATTTTTATATTAAAGAATTATTTTTAATTTATCGAGCTTTATAAATGTAAAATGTATCAATAGTAATTCAAAACTCAACAGTGAAAATATAGTAGAATTTAATAAACTTCTTAAATTTTACGCTCCCAAAATAAATAAAAATTTGGCTTTGATCTCATTAAAAATTTGGAGAAATAAACTTGCTAGCAAAAACATTATTTAAAAAACAGAACTTGACGGGTTGTTAAAATCTAATAATGATATATTATATCCAAATATACATTTTTTATTTAAAATATTGTGCTTATTTCCCGTTTCCATATCTTGTCCAGACGTATTCTAGTTTAAAAATAATTAAATCGTATTTACGTAACACAATTTTTGAGATAATAAATTAGAACATATATCTATGACGAAGTATTAGATGAACTAGCTTGGAAATTCTAAAAAATAAATATTGTTTTGTAATGTTATATCTAGTACTTTAATTTAATAAACGATTATGATCTATGAGTACCAAAATGTGTTCGTAAAAGTAAAAGTGAAATAAAAGAAGTTTCTCTTGCTAATTGTCGCTCCAATTTTTTACTGATAATCACCCTTTTGAAAGAATTATAAATACGCCACCGAGATAAAGTAATATTCAAACGTACAAATAAAAAATTTTTAAATTCATAATTTTAAATTTTAGATGCAAATATGACTTAGGTAGCCGATTGTTTTATAAATTGTACCTACTAAAATTATTGTCGAATAAAATGTTTATTTTTTATTATAAAATAATAGAAAATAATATAAAACAGGTACCTTTTAATGGCTCCAGAACTCTTTCTATTCCTTTAGAACAGCCATCACAATTCATGTTGACATCGAAAATATAAGTCTAAAAATAAAAATTCATTATTTAAAATATTATTGGTTTTGTTGATACACGGATACTATTTATTTAAAAAAGACTGTAATATGTGTAATTCATATTTATAATTATATTATTTCAATGATTTTAATTTATAAATTAAAATTCTGAACTAACTAATAACACAATATATAATTTAATCACATGATAGATATTTTTAATTAAAAAATTTATCACACTACAGTAAGTACTTTCACTTTCTTTAAAATTGGAAAGGTCTATAAGGTATTTCGGTATTCGTCAATAAATAATAATAATACTGTTCGTGTTCATAATATTATCTCAAGGACGATTTACTAAATAAAGTTCACGGTAAATTACCATTTTAACGTAACAGACAGTGGTTCCAAATATTAAAGACTTGGCCAATAGCTTATACTGTTATTTATGGTTACTTTATACCCAGTATATAGGTATTAAAACTTTTCATCTATTTTATTAATCAAATCCATAATATATTTCAATAAGAAATAGCGAAGCAAAATCTAGTGTAAATGATAAGGCATTGCAAAATTAAATTAAAAATCTTGTGCTATATTATTTTTTTTCGTATTAAAATAATTTAAATTAATAGTCTGATATAGTTTTCTAATATACCTTTTCATAAATATTTTTGGACTTTTTTTTTAAATTTCGTACAGAAATAAGCAACGGGGGGGGGGGGGGTGGAGGGGGGGGATTTTCCCCCTCTACCAAATTTTTTTATCTTGATAAATAATAACAATTAGTAATTACATGATGAACAAAGTGTTTTTTTTTTAATTTTAAGATAAATTTTGATGTCTACTCCCCACCTACTAAAGTCTAAAAACGCCTATGAATACTTCTAATTTAATATTTAACGAAGTAAAATAATTAAAAAAACTAATTAAAATAGAATATTAGGAATATTTAAATAATTTATTGTAATACAAGACCTTAAAAAAGATTGGGTAGAGTTATTAAATATTTCAAATATCAAAATATTTACTATTATAATTCGAAAGTAAATTAAGTGCCTAATTATAGTAAATAATAAAATGTTAGGTAACTACCTTATTTTCTCAATTTTATAATGTACATATTGCATACACTATATTATAAAATATCTTTTATTAAATATTAGTGAAAAAATTGAATTATTAAATATTACGTATATTTGTTAAAAAAAATAACGTTCAAATTTAAAATATCAACTTGAATAAAAAATATATATTTTGCGAATAACTAATTTAAATTAATATAACATAAATTTTATAATTTTCTATATACATGCACACAAAACTTACTAAAAACACTGTAATGGCATTATTTTATAAATAAATATAAGTGTTATCTATACGTATATGACATAAATAATTAAATACACAAATTCGACGGATTTTAAAAATAACAAATAATGTTTAAAATTAAAATTTAATATTACCTGTAATTGCAGTAGGGACATAATAGCAGTTCAGATTATTTACTGAAAGGCTGAATAGTTATATTGTATTAGGTACCTATATACTGTGAAACGATTTTCAATATACGTGAGCTCGAGACGGGAAAACAATAAAGCAAGTATACCTTATTAGTTTAATTTTAATTTGTTTATTGTTTTCTTAGATGTGTTTACTTATTATTGTACTATCGAAATTATATTATACTATTTAACTACTTATTATCATCGAAATTCAAATAAATAACGCGTCATAAACGAACCGTTTTATTTTTCAACAAGAAAATTCCAACGTGAACTGACAGGTAGTAGGCACGATCAAAAAAAATAAACTGTTTTACAGTGTACGCCTTATATATACACCTATTAAGTACCTACCTTATATACCTGACGCATGTCGACAACGGTTTTCACTGGTGCGACAAAAGGTGAACGTACCAAATTGAAACTATGACAGTTTTTTTTTTTTTTTTTTATTAAGGAAAACATTGTAAATGTAGACAACGACATTCCCTACCTAGTCAGAATATTGAGAGTATTGTATTAATGACAATATGATTTCACGTATATTGATCATAACACCTTTTTCTTTAAACAAATTAATAAATAAATGTTTTTTTTTTAATAACAGTAAGTAGGTATAGAAGTATTCGCAATTTGTTAAATAATAAATATTTTAATAATAGACAGATAATCTTGCGAATAATAAACTCGTATAAAAACGTATAGTACTAACTTATAGCACTGTTTTAAGTATGTTCAGTTTACGTTCCTAGAGTAATATGTGAACATAATATTTATATATTTTCTTATTCAAATAAAGATTAAAAACTTGGTACTAAAAATATAATATTATTAATTACCGAGGTATTAATTAAGAGTTAAGACTACGAGGCGTAATCAAAAAATACCCGGACTGTGTTAATAATATTTATATCAATTAAGATAACGAAATTCCGATAATGTCATTCGATAAAGTAACTTCTAACGAGAATTTGAGCGTTGGTTTGAAATCGATAACAATATTTATTTTTATTTTATGTTATTTATACAAAAACATGCTTCAGTCGTGTGGCGAATTTCGTAATGGAAGGAATAGAAGAACAACGTGTGTGCGTAAAATTTTGTTTTAAATTAGGAAAAAGTTCGAGTGAAACTTTTGAACTTTTGCAGCAAGCTTTTGGAGATGATGTTCTGTCTCGGACAACATGTTTTGAGTGGTTTAAACGGTTTAAGGAAGGTAGAACATCCGTCAAGGATAACGAACGACCTGGTAGACCATCGACCAGTAAAACAAATGAAACTGTTGCTCGTGTTCGTGAAATTATTCGAAATAATCGTCGATTAACTATCAGAAAAGTAGCAGAAGACGTCGGAATATCTTATGGTTCGTGCCAAGAAATATTAACAAAAGAATTGGGCATGAGCCGAATCGCAGCCAATTTGTTCCTCGCCTCTTAACCGATGAGCAAAAACAAAACCGAAAGACCATCGCTCAAGAACTTTTTGAAAGAACAGAAATTGACCAAGACTTTTTAAAAAATATTATAACAGGCGATGAAACTTGGATTTACGGGTATGATGTTGAAACCAAGCGTCAATCTTCACAGTGGAAGTCAGCAAATTTTCCTAGACCAAAAAAAGCAAGGCAAGTGAGATCAAACGTGAAAGCGATGTTAATCAAATTTTTTGATTTTCGTGGTATAGTTCATCGTGAATGGGTACCTCAAGGACAAACAGTAAATCAGCATTATTATTTAGAAGTCGTGAAAAGATTACGAGAAAATGTTAGGAAAAAAAGGCCAGACAGTTGGAAAAGTGGTTCTTGGATGTTGCATCACGATAACGCCCCGGCTCACAACTCATTACTCATTCGTCAGTTCTTAGCAAAAAATCAGACTCCAGTAGTTCCACAACCACCATACTCACCCGACCTGGCTCCGTGCGACTTTTTTTTGTTTCCAAAATTAAAATCAACGCTCAAAGGACGTCGTTTTCAAACAATTGATGACATTAAACAAAATACGGAAATCTATCTTAAGGACATTCCAATTAGTGCCTACCAGGAATGTTTTCAAAAGTGGAAAAGAAGATGGCAGCGGTGTATTGCTTCCCAGGGAGATTATTTTGAAGGTGATAATGTGTATTTAGAATAATATTGTCTTAATAAAGTTTTATTTGAAAAATCCGGGTATTTTTTGATCACACCTCGTATTTTAAAACATAGATGCAGTAAAATTGCATATATAAAGCGCCTTCATAAAACTATATGATAAAAGAAAATATAGGTATCTACTCTAGTCTATACTCTATATGAAAATTACGCATTGTTTTATTTTATCTTGTATAAAAAAAATTTCAATTGATAAAATTCCAACATAAATATTTTAAGAGATTATAGGTACTTACCTTCTTAGTGAAATATTTTATATATTATTAAAATTTAATTAGAATATAATATATTTTATGAATATAAATAATAAATTAATAAATATTTGTTTTAAGTTATAACTAATTTATTTATTATCTGTATACATAAAATATGAATAGTATGAAAACAAATATTTAACAATTTTTTTTTAAAATTTAATAACAAAATAATTTGTATTTTTAAAATATACATTAAAGAAAAAAAAATGATTAATAATAATTTGTATGATTACTCGATTACATACTAAAGTATGTTATTGTGATTAAACGAAATAAAGATATTATTTCCTTATATAATCATATAATTTATAACCATAAATAATAGGCAATATAAGTTATTATATCATAATATAATATAGTTTGTAAAATTAAACATTCCTAGCTATATTATTCAATAAAATAGGCAAACCAATTAAAAATTAAAAGTTATTATAGTTTTTCTAAATATTTCAAACATTTCTTAAAAGTGAATTTCATTTTTAGATATCAATTAATAATATAAGTTTAATTCAATCATAATGTAGGAATATTTAATATTACATTTTTAATAAATACATGTATCTTTGATTTTAGTACAAATTATAGTTTTTTTTTATTTTCCGAAACCGAAACCACCGTTTCCAGATCCACCAAAACCAAATCCGACACCACCTCCAATTTGGCCAGTGCCTTGACCACTTCCACCTCCTCCAATTTGGCCAGTGCCTTGACCACTTCCACCTCCTCCAAATTGATTAGCGCTTTGACCACTTCCCCCTCCTCCAAATTGACCAGCACCTTGTCCACTTCCGCCGCCGCCAAATTGACCAGCACCTTGTCCACTTCCGCTTCCACCAAATTGACCAGCGCCAGAATTTTGACCACTTCCATTCCATCCAAATTGACCAGAATTTTGTCCACTTCCGCCTCCACCAAATTGACCAGAACCTTGGCCATTTCCACCTCCTCCAAATTGATTGGCGCTTTGACCACTAACACCTCCTCCAAATTGACCAGCACCTTGTCCATTTCCGCCTCCACCAAATTGACCAACACCTTGACCATTTCCTCCACCTCCAAAATGATTGGCGCTTTGACCACTCCCGCTTCCTCCAAATTGACTAGAACCTTGACCATTTCCACTTCCTCCAAATTGCCCAGAGTTTTGACCACTTCCATTCCATCCAAATTGACCGGCATTTTGACCACTTCCACTTGCTCCAAATTGATCACCTCCGCCACTTCCAAAATGTCCATTACCTTGACCTTGAGCTCCTCCAATATTTCCTAATTGAGGTCTTTGATGTTGTGCTGGTAAATTACCATGTGCGGCACCCCCATTGAATCCACCCCCAGAACCAAACCCTTCGCCCCCTCCAAAACCTTCTCCGGTTGTGAAGCCAGTACTTTGACCATTACCAAAACCATTTCCAATTCCACCGGAAAATCCATTTCCAGAACTACCACCATTGGCTGTACCAAAGCCATTACCAGATGATCCACCAAAACCTGTTCCAAATCCATTTCCGAAATTACCTCCAGATGCTCCTTCATTACCAGCGCCGAATCCATTACCAAAATTACCACCAGCAGTTTGACCATTACCTCCTCCAAATCCTTCTCCCCAGCCACCAAATTCATTTTCACCTCCAAAACCTTCACCAAAACCAGAAATTCCCATTCCACTCCCCCCACCAAATCCACTACCAAAACCATTACCACCTCCGGCACCGGCTCCGGCACCGGCTCCATTATTACCAAATCCATTTATTCCATTATTTCCGCCAAATTGGTTTGCTCCTGAGGTACCTGCACCATTACTAGATGCACTATTGATACCTTGTCCTTGACCAAATACATGAGATGTACCGCCAGCGTTACCAGAAACTCCAATATGTCCACTGCCAAAACCGTTCGTGGAACCTGAATGTTGAGTAGCGCTTCCACTAAGAACTTGTTTAGCTAATACAATATTTTTTGTAGGCAGATCATCTAAATCAGATAGTTTTAATTCTGGTTGTTCATACACTTCGATACTATTTATTAAACGACTCATGAAACATGTTATGAATATCACAATCTATAATATAAAAAAATTAGTGTATTATTAATTAAATTAACATATAATATGTAATATGTATAAATAAACCTAAATAAAATAATTAATTAAATCTTTATTTATATGTTTTGTGATATATACTGAAAGTTATTAGTTTTAAAGTGTTAGTAGGTTAGGTTAGGTATTTTAAATACAATTTATATTGTACGAGTATAATAAATTGTAACCGCCTACTTAGTATAACAAATAATTATGTCAATTTTGTTACAGAAATTAAATAAATATAAATAACATAAATTAATAAATAAATATAAATTAATATAAATTGTAGTTATATTTTTTTACGTTAAATAAATATTAAGATGTTTAATATTCGACTATACTTTGTTTTAGTAAACTTGGTGATAAAATATTAAAAATGTTGTATCAGAGTTAGTTTAAACTTAAAGTATTAAATGGTTCGTAGTTTTAATGATACGTAATAATTATATTTAAAGATTTAGCTTGAAATATATGAAAATAAACACTTACTATTGAAATATAAGGAGCCATGGTTAATTGTTGAATGTTTCTTTTCTGAACAACTTCTGTATTTTTATATCGTGAGATTGTTATTTTATTGAACGAAACGGAGGACACGTGACCCCCTACTAAGTAATAAAATAACACCCCGAATGTATTTTTAACAATGACATCATTCATGTTATAACATAATACATTGAATCATCATTTACTGAAATTAGTAATATGTATTTCATTGTTTTAGTTATTCCTTTCGTTAAGTCATTCGACTAGCAAATTAAATTAAAATTATATAAAATTCTTACATTTATAACAACTATAATGAAATCAATAATATATAATATATGACCTTATAAAATTAGTGTTTTTAAATAACACGGAAGTAATACTAATTCAATGATATTAATCAATCTAAAGCTACAAATGATAATAATAGGTTACGTTAGGCAGGTATATTAATTAATAAATTTTAACACATATTCAAAATGTTGTCAAATAGACTAGAGGGATACATTGGTAATTGGTTTAAAAACTTAACTATTTTATAATATAAAATAATATGTATGAGTTATTCATTTAAAAAAGTATATCAATATTTAATATATGATCAGAACGTCATATAGAATTTATGAGTATATCATACGTATACTCAATACCTATATATAATTATTGCGAGTAGGTAATTTAAATTTATTTGTTAAAATATATACTTATTATAATTTTTTATAAAATATAGATCATTAATCTAATTTATGTAATATAAAATTTCTTAGATAATATTATGTAATAAAAACAATGTAGTTAGGTTAAATAAATTATATTTTAATAGATGTAAAATTACAAACCAATTCGAATTATCACTACAGGACTCCTTATATAAGAATTCCCTAAGGTTGTAGGTCATTTTGATAATCCTTCTCTCTTGAATGAATTTTAAATACAATACAATAATGACATAGTCATTTATAAAACATAGAAGTTTAATTAAATGTATTTAAAGTTTGAAGTTTTTAAGAAAATATAATCTAATAGCGACTAATTTATTAACGTTATTTAAATAATACATTTACATGGTCATTAGGTTAGATTAAGAATTAAATGGTTAGGTATATTACAAATTCACAAACCAAATTTCAATAATTAATTTAATATATAGACTAAAACTAAAAAAACTAATTGAGAAATATCTTAAATATCAAAACGATTTTATTTATATATTTTGTTTATAATTATATATTAATATATTATATTTATATATACCTAAGTTAAACTTATAAGAAAAAAAACATAATAATAATACATATTATAAAGACTTGAAACGGCACAACAACCAATATTTGTTATATAAACTTAGACAGAGAATCAAACGAACGTGATTACGATACTATATACATATTTGTTATTAATCACACGAGACAGCTGATGTGCCGTTTCAGACTGTTTTCACTTTATGAATTGATAACTTAATTTAAATATTTTAAGCTTAAAGTATTTATTGGAAAATTATTAATTTAATTAATACCTACCTCTAATAAAAACAGGATTTTTTATTGGAGGGGGGATCTCCGATATACATTTATAATTTATAAAATAAGCTTCATTGGTAATACTTCCACACCCTCAAGGCCTTAACACTTGACCGATTACTAGATTTATATAAAATTAATAATTAATTAATAAAAAATTATTTTTAATATTAAATTTATTTTTTCCATAAAAATTTACAAAATAATATCTATTTTCTCGATTTCTGTGACATTATATCGAGAAATTACGTACTAAAATCATTTAATGCTTCCAGGATGCAAAGAAATATGGCATGAAAAATAAAAAGTCGTCATTATTTTAAGTATAATGGTAGTGTTCAATGTAGGGCCTAAAATTTATAATTTTTCGTACTACACACTAAATTTATAGTACAATATTTTTGTTTGATAATATTTTAGCTAAAATGTATACAGCTGTGATACTGCATAATAACTTCAATGTATTAAGATTAGTTAATATTTAATAAAAAACCATCAACTTTCGCATCTTTTTCTTCAACGTATAGTTAAATATTAATAATTATAAACAATTTAAATTTAATAAATGGTAAAATTTGAATATATTTTATATTTCAATTAACATTCAAAAATATTATTAAAAATGCAGATAACTAAGAATAATATAATGTACTACTGTACAATATAAAATTTCATATATTACACACTTTACTTTTCGTACTACCCAAAATGTGTCGTACACACAATTTTAGTCCCTGGTTCAATGAAACCAAATGAAGCAGAACTCTTTGATAACTTCTTATCAGCCGCAAGTATATATTTTTCTTATGCTAAATACCCTAGTTGCGTATAAGCTAAGATTGTAAAAGCAACAGATTTAGGCGGCTAATTTGAAGGGCCGGTAAAATAACTGTCATTGCTAATATATTTATATTTTAATTTAATTTGATTTGATTATCTATCTTCATTATATATTATATTAATAACTCACAGAAAAATTATAATCCAAATGAATAAAAATTTATAGACGTTATTGATTCACTGCTAGGTAATAACATTTATATTGACGACAGCCACATAATGTAAAATATATACGGTACATATGTTAAATAAATCCAAATGTGATGCAGGCTATTATTTTTCGTTATTTTTGTTGGTATTCAAAATTACAACTATTTTTCCTGTTTAAACTTGATATTTTGAGTATTAAACATGAAACCACAAATCAGTTATCGTAAAATAATGTAAAGTATACTTGATCTTAAATAAATAATACATTTTATATATTTAATTGTTGTTTAATATTTATAATTCTTAATATAATATTATAATAAGTATACGTATTTGTATTGTAATTTGTAATGCATATATATTATACAATTTTATAAATAAAGGATAAAATGTTTTCGTGAATAAAAAATATCAAAAATTAAAAGTGTAAGGTTGTACATTTAAGAAATATTGTAATGTTATTTAAAAATAGTGCGAGATCTATAGAAGTAAAAATCTTAATACTACCTCACAGTTGAAATGTATTATAATTTAGGAGGCATAAATGCATAATTATCATAGACTAATAGCGACAAAAACGTTAATCCGATTCTGGGTAAATAGTAAAATATATTTTTATATTATGTAAAATAAATTACAACTTACACAAACCATGATTAAATTATATGTGTTATCAAAAATATCTTATAAGTAGGTAAGCCACAATTTTTTTCTTCTTTAATTTTTCATAAAAATCTTAAAGTACATTTCTATGTTGTAAATTGTATTTATTGCCTTACAATAAGATATATTATATATAGAAGAATTTCTCGTTACAAAAATAGTAAAAATTACAACTGTTTTTAATGTTAGGTACCGTCTTCTTTTATTTCTGTTTCATAATATTTTAACCAATCACATATTTTATGTTTATTATATAGTATTTAGTATTACACGTTTAACTCAAATGATATAAGTCCATTATAACCATTATATTTATTATAGAGAGACTTAAAAGGTTTTTATGACAACTTCCATTTTCTGTATCGCTAAAAAACTAAGTAAAACCTTTTCTTAAAATTAATAGTGGATATATTGTATAGTTCGAACAATTATTAAATACATTTAGATTAAGCCAAAAATTGTAAAATATAAAGACTAAAATATTTTTATATAGGTCATACACTAATTATATTCATTATGTTTTTGAACACTTATTTATTTTGTTTCGCAAGGAAACATTAAAGTGATATAATTGTTCAATTGATTGACATTACTAATATAATATTTAGTTCTTTGAATTTTATCATTATATGAAAACTAATAAAATAAAATTTGTTTAGGTAATTATACTTATATTTATTTTTGAAATACTAATTTCATTTAATTACCCCAAATATTTTTGAAAAAATCAAATTAAATTAATTTTTTCCGTTTTTATTTTTAATTAATTAATATCTAATTCAATTTTATTTCCGCTACTTGTATTGTATTAATTTTTTTCACTCAATTAATTTCTAAAATTGTATATTTAGATAGAAATTAATTTCCAACATATTAAATGCATCTTCATCAAATATATATATTTTTAAAATATTTTCACGTACAATTTAAATTACGTAAATAATAGACGAAACCATTTTTTTGGTATTTTATTATTAATCAAATTAAACATAGGTACTTAATAATAAAAATATTCAAAATATACCCACTTATTTTGAATTTATTTGAAATTGAGTTTATTATTGTTATTACAGAGTTTTACTCATAAATACAATATGTAAATAGTACAATCATATAGTATATTACGTGCCATATAAATAAATAATTAGTTAAGATGAAATTAGATAAAATTGAAATAAAAAAAAGTAGAACAATTATTATGTATATCTCATTTGTATAATTTTATTATTATATAAACCATAATAATTTACAATACACCGTAATCCCCTATTAACATACTCATATCGATTAATAAATTATTATATATTATAACAATTAAAATCCGTATTATATTTATAATTTCTACTATGTGTCAGTTAAAAAATGTATAATTGTATATAATTTTAAAAATATTTTCCGCTGAGTCGTTTTCGAATTATCAAAAATAAATATTATTTACGTAATTGTACCTATACGAGTGTGTAACTTTTTGTATAATTATTTTTTTACAGTTACATAAATAAATAAATAAATAATAATAATAATAATAATATAATTGATATTAAAAATTCGAAATAGTCAAGTCTACACGAATAAATTTATCTACTTAATAACGATAGTAAAACTTATATAATTATAGTGGTATTATCCTTTTTAAGGAATTATCCTGCAGATACTGTAGAATTTTATTTGTGGAATTAGCCATAAGTCGCTGCTCCATTTCCTGCACCACCGAAGCCCCCGCCGAAGCCTCCACCGTAATTTCCGCCGCCGCCGTGTGTGAGGGCCCCGATGAATTGAGGCTTGTGGTGCAGACCGAAGAGACCGTGACCACCACCAAATCCACCACCGACTCCATATCCTCCACCATGACCAAAACCTCCGCCATGGCCAAAACCTCCACCATGGCCAAAACCTCCACCATGACCAAATCCACCACCGTGTCCAAAACCACCGCCTCCGCCTCCACCTCCACCTCCACCGCCGGCGCCATAGCTTCCTTGACCGTAACCACTTCCTGATCCGCCTCCAGTTCCCTGACCAGATCCGAAACTGTTACTGTTATAGTTTCCACCGGATCCGTGGCCGTATGCGCCAGTATTACTACTGGAACCACTTCCGGAGCC
>CM023361.1:10282089-10388550 GCA_013282895.1 Eriosoma lanigerum
CCGTGGCCGTATGCGCCAGTATTACTACTGGAACCACTTCCGGAGCCGTAACCACCACCTTGTCCGTAATTGCTGGTACCACTTCCGTAACCAGAACCAGAACTTGATCCTCCAGTACCATGTCCGTAACCGGAGCTAGAACCTGTACCATGTCCATAATTGGAACTAGAAATGGGACTGCTACCATGACCATAACCGGAACCGCTACCATAGTTACTGTTGGTCGATCCATAACCACTTCCTCCTCCTCCAGCTCCACCACCACCACTACCACCACCTCCCGAACCATATCCAGCTCCAACTCCCGAAGCTCCAGCTCCGTTACCAGAACCTAATCCGTAACCGCTGCCACTACCACTACCGGAAACTTGACCGCCGGAATGATGGTTAAATGCAGGGTGCAATGCACCGAACACAACTCTTTTAACAGTGACATCCTCATTATTTTCTGATTTTGCCTCAGGTTTCAGTTCTGAAAGCTTGGATAGTCCAGCGCCAACTACAGGACGGCTTACAAAACATGCCATAGAAATCAACAACTGTATGGGATAAAATTCAAAATATATTTAAAAAAATATCGTTATGTATATGATTAAAATCTATGTACGTACATATACTGTCCCACATAAATTATTAATCGTACCTATAATAATTATTATAAATGGTTTCTTTTGTTATACCCATAGTTTAAATTATTTTGTTAATTAATTAAAATTTTAAGGTTCTATAGCTGTATTGTCTCATCCATTCTCGTATTGTATGCAAATAATTAATTTAAATATATTTATTGTAACTACCTACATTCTTTTTAAATAAAAAAAAAAAATTTTTTTTCGTAAATTAAGATTTTAATTAAATTTTAAATTATGCTTAAAGAATTTATTTCGAATTAATGCATTTTAAAATATTTTTTATTAAGTAAAATGATGAAATATTAAATTTGTTAATGCTCTTGTAATTGATATACTCTTATAGTGTCATTTCAATATAAAAAAGTATACTTAATTTATATAACTCGTTCTAAAAAAAAAAAATACCTTTTACGAGTATAATATTATGAATAATTAATATAGTTGGTGTGATAAATGGTTTAAGATTTTTAAACAAAATAGATTTTATTTTCATTTTAAATTTAACTTGTTGGTTATTTTATTCACTATTGGTGTTTAAAGGTACTTTATATCGAAAATCTCGACAATTATTTTTAATACAGTTAAAGGATATAAAATAAATTAATTTCAAATGTAAGACTATTTGTTCGAAGTATTTTTTCGAATAAGAATAATACTTAAGTAAATATGTGCTTACCGTAGATGTGAGGAGATCCATGATTGATTGCCGAATGTATCGAATGTTGGCGTTTTCAATAGTTTATATACTCAATTATTAGTGTCTAAACAGGGAGTCGGGAATGTCCTACTCATACAGTCACACATACGTTATAACCCCCGAGTCTATTTGACCGAATACGTTGTTACAATTGTGTTATTGAATTTTTTTTTCTTGTCGTAAATATAGATATACTAACAAACATTTTTCTTTGTTTGGATTACTTTATGTAATTATTAATAATAATAATGCAATGTAAATGATTGATTACGAATTCTAACATTTTATTTAAGTTAATAATTCTATAACACGCATATTTTTAGTTTATTATTATTTTATTTCTCGTCCAGATTCGATTTCTAGGTACCTCCTTAGTTTCAGTTTTAAAAGATAATCAGTCTTGATTTATTTAGTTTTAATTAAAACATAAAAAATTCAAACTTCTAAAACTATTAATATCAAAATTTAAATTAATACAACTACTCATATGTCTCATAATTATTATAAGATTATTCAGAATCTAAATCAATAAAAATATTTAAATCAGAACTTAAAAACCCTAAAAAAATATCTATAATAAATATTTAACTAGGTACCTATAGTACTCATAAATAACCCAACAAAATATTATCATAAATATATATATATATGATTAAGTTAGAAAAATGTATAATCGATTTTAAAAATATAACCAAAGTAGCCTGAGTAATAAAGTAGTTTTCATGTGGACGATTAATAATATATAAATATATATAATACAGATATATAGTTTGCTTATCATTTTTGTTTAAATATCGCAAATTGTATATAGCTATATTACATTTAATTTTATAAAAGTTAGTTAAGTCTTGAGTTTAATTTACCTTTAAAACATATTTAACAAAATTATATAATACCTACCTGACAAAGTAAATTGTTAAATTTTTATTTTTATAATAATTTATTTTTTTAATAATAGAGTTGTGTTTAATTTATACAATATGTATTATAATAATTGAAATTTTTTTAGATAGGTACTATACTATTATACAACAGTGACATTCAAAATATAAATATAATAAAAGAATAAATTGAAATTGAAATTGAAGGTTCACATTGAATAAATAAATATTATTTTTATTCAATATTAATCGTAAAGGAGGAAGTTATATTGTAAGTATTACAATGTCATTTTTTTTGACGTGAACTTTTTTAATGTAATAAATATATATCTAGATTTTGATCACATCCCGATCGTTTAGTTGCTTTTTATTTAATAAATATAATCTACCTTTTTTTTTTTTTAAATTTCTATAGAAATACAAAATTTTTTCCAAAATTGTCTATAATAAATTTTGCTATTCAGAAATAGTCACGCAAATAAATGTTAAACAATTTAAGAATCATTTAAGAAATTGAAAATAACAATCAATAATATAGTCTATAATTTAATTTAAATTTATTGTAGGGAATAAATTTATCGATTTAATTTATTTATTATAGATTTGGAATTGGGGGCTATACTTATGAAATGATAACTGTTTGTTTGAGATAACCATTAAGTTAAAGTATTCGGTACTATTCTTGGTTTAAGTACTTTTTTCTTCTCCGTGAATAAATTTAACATTGTAAAGCAGTTCCATTAAAATAAGATTACATTATTATAATATTATATGTGCTGATAAATTTCAAATAAGACGCGCGCGTACTTGACATTGTCAGTTAAGTAAATATACAGATGTTAGGTTTGTTTGTTTTACAGTTATATTTTGTGTTTGCTACGCATGTATGAAACCGAACGCAATGCAACGTAAATGTGGGCTCGATTTATTGATTCGGTCGGGAGAACATTTCCTCTCGCGCTTTTCCCATCTCTCTATCAGTATACGCTCTGTATGTACGTTGGAGTTCGACCCTGCGATTGTACAATAATATATTATAATGTTTTTTTCTGTTTGTGAATTTCTTGTGAATTTCTTTTGTTTTTCCGTATAACCAATTATGAATTTACGATAATCGTGATAAGTGAGTAAACATCGATTAATACGCACAGTTTCTAATCAAATTTAGATACTTAGATACTTACCGTTGTGTATTTAACGTCATATTATTTAACACATTTCGCGCGTGTACTGGCTCATTATTTCCGTATTTAAAATATTGATGTTTCGTTTAATTTATACCAAGTTAAGTAATGTAACAGATGCACGCAAAATATTTTAATTTTAATTTTTTGGACTTAACGATTTGGGTTTAAAAACGCTTACGTTAAATTAGTTAACGATGATATTATAATTTACAACGATCAATTTAAATAATATTCTATGAGTATAAATTCAACACATAGCGTAACATAAAAAAAAATCAAAACAATAATAATTTAATATATTTTTGAAAGTTAAATGTTTTTTTTTTGTTATTTATATATATATATAATTCAATTTAAAAATACCTAATAATTATAATAATAATAACATTGTTGAATTGCTGATTAATAATGCAAAATATTGAATGTATTTAAATGTAGGTAAAATACTTAAAATCAGTACAATTTAATACATATGGTATTAGTATTTATATTATGCAACATAACAATTTATTTGATATGTTTATATTTTGTTATAATAGTTATTTTAGTATATTCGTGATTGAATTTGTATAATTACACAATATATTATTAAATTAAGTTAACTCATATTCTATTTTATCGCATATCTACATAGTAATGTTTGCCGGGGCATATAATATTATTTATTTTATTTAATATCGAAATATTGATCAAAATTTTTATCTAGGTACTTCAAATAGGTACAGACACGTATTTATAGTCTGTTTAATAATAGTAATAATAATAATAATAGATGACAGAACGTTAGATAACAATATTTACAATTAAAAATCATTAAGAATTATTATTATTGTTTTTCGATATTTTGCACTATAATCCAGTAGGCAGTGAATTACTGAGTCCATACATAAGTAGGTTACGCAGTTTGTCTTATTAGGTAGTGTTATTGTTATTCCTCAAGCAAATGGCAACAGACTGCGCGTGACATGACACACGAAGCACGATGAGTTGTGTCCATGATCATCTCTTTATTAATTTTATTAAAATCTTTTGATTTGTGATTATAAACATCTCTACAGGAGTCTCGATTACTTTTGCATAACTCTGTCGTCTATATTTTTCTATTATAATCGGCTAATATTTAATATCACACTTGTATTACACCGTTGTTACCGAATTGCGCGGACGGACAAACGGCATACCTTAAGCAAATGGAATAATAACAATATTACAAGCAAAACGCAAACAATAACTGACGGGGAAAAAAAAATCGTCTTTTGTTCTCTATAACACAATATATCGCAGCCAATATCGCTTTCATCACTTAAGGTCCTAGAATTTATTGAATGATGCATGCGATTTCTTCGAGCAAATACAGTAGTTGCGGCATATTGTTAGATACCACCATAGATTATATAAACAATTTTTTTTGTTTCGAATCACTTTAGGTAAAATAATAATCACCCGACATCAAAAAGCATTTTAAAACAACAAAATATAATACCTACTACTCGTACAATAAAATTCAATTTATAATAGAGTTTACTCGAGGCGATTCACCAGTCCAATCCGTCCTCGATCCTCGGCGATTGCGCTTAATCTAACTCAATATAAATCCTTGAAAGTTGTTGTATAATTGATTATTACCAAACATTTCGTTATTTAATTTGTGATATAATATAATACAGAAATATGATCACATTTTTCGTTCATAATTATTTACTTAAACGTATATTAGCATATTTAATTAAAAATTATGTTAGATTAATATACTTAATGATTACCTAATGATTTAAAAATTAATATTTTTAATATTTATAATATTACACATAAAACGTAGCTGTAATCAAATAAACAACCTAATAAGTAATAAATAATAATGTAAACAGTGCAATGTTTGATACAGAAACTCACCTATATTATTTCTTATACAATTTATATTGATTTTTTTAACATTATTCAATACTTATAAAGTTAAAAGTTATAATAATTAGGTATATCTACGCAAATTATTCCGGCGGAGAAATTTAAATAATTGTTTATTCTGAAATAATTTAGAATATTGTTATATATATATATATATATATACGCATATAACATAGTTTAATTATTACAAACTAATACTTATATAGGTCTTGTAAAGTTTTAAATTATACCTATATCTATATGTGACGTGTTGAGCTATTTTTTAATAAGGAACAAAGATATCCTCCACCCCATGTTTTCTATAACCCACCAAAACATTTAATATTTTTATCTAGCACATGTCATATAAAATATCAATATAAATCTATACACTTAATTCAAATTCAAATAATTTAATACACATAAGCCTATATCAACCTAAATATACATATAAATCAACAGACACTAAAAACCTTATCCAGACACACATCTATAGAATGCGGACCCAACGGCCCAAAAACCTATCTATTTTAATAGATGAATGTTTTTAAAATGTGTTTTCAACAAGCCACTATAGTGAAACCTGTTTTTAAATATAATTATTTACTTTATAACTATTTTTTTATAAAATAATATCAATTATACTTAATTAATAAAGATATTATATACGTAGGTATGTATTATAAATTTATAATGACAAACAAATTGTTATAATATATTACTTAAATATATACAAATTAGCAGTATTACTACTTTTCTTCCTCTTTATTCTCTTTTTATCTTTTTACTTAAATTTTAAGTGTATACGAATACGTAATAATTTACTCAATTTTAAAATATAAATAAATAGACATAACACATTTTATGTAATCATTTAATAGAAATATTAATATATTATCATATTTACAAAACTAAATAACATTACATCAAAATTAAATATTTTTAATTTAATAACTTTTGTACCCTCAAGTTTGTATTTAAAATTAATATTTTGAAACTAAAATAGTAAATTTAATACCTTTCAAAATCAATAACATGAAACGTATAAGTTATAATTATAAATAACTAATAAATATTAAAATCAATTAATATGTTTCTCAAGTTACTGATATTCGTTTGTAATATTATAATAAATTAAATAATCTATCAGCGTTTAAAGAATATTTACCTTAAATATAGATACATTTTTTAAAATAATTCAACTTTGTTCAAAATCTAAAACTGTATTAATTAAATTTGTAAAACCGATAGGTTTTCATTGAGATATGATTATTAAAATCATTAACATACAAGCATTGAATTTCTATAGTACTGAATGCATATTATTACTTACCTTAAAAATACATTACAGTATTATACTTAATAAGTATAATATAATTTATTGATATAAGTAAGTATTGTAAACTATAAGAAAATATAGTGTTAATATGTATATTTTATATTTATATACTTTTATATTTTATAGGATATTTCAAAATAAAAATACAATTTACTATCATAATCATCAGCTGTAGAGCTACATACACATATTTTGTCGGTTGTATTCATACAGTTTTAACAAAAACCAAGTAAGTTTGCAATTTAAAATAATTTTTACAGTATAGATATTGTAATCAAAACGTGCGATAAAAAAAATATCATTAAATAATTTTATACATTAAAGTATAATTAATTTCTAACATTATTTTTATTTTTTATGATAAATTATTTAAATATGAATAATAATTTGTAGATGAATAGAATACCACCACAATACGATTATCGAATTTCTAACGATGAACCATGGTTGTCTGATAATATGCCAGTTACAAATGAAAGTTCTTCAGGGTCTGGCGAATTATACTCCACATTTACTACCCCAGTTTCACAATATAAACAACACAAGTGGTAATATAATTATGAACGATTATACGTTATTATTTATTTAAATATTTTCCGTAGTATTATTACTGATTAATAATCATATTATTATAAATTACAATCAAAAGAATATTGTTATATTTTATAGTTTTTTATTTATGTTTATTTAAAATGTTATGTACAACAGGTTTCTCGATTTAATAATAATTATAAGAAATTGAGAAATATTATAATCCAATATAATAATAATTCCAATAATATTATTTAAAACTATTTGAAAATTTATTAATTAAATTATTAATAACATGAGTAAACATTGAATGCAATGTTTCAATATGTAATATATTATATTGTTTGCCAATTGTATAGATTTTCGTTTGGTTTTACAGTTTTAATGCGAGTGAGTTAATAGATAAATTGAACGATGATCAATATTCTCGGGAACGAAGCAAATTTGTTAACTACATATTGCCGTCATCGTCGAGTATGAGTTTCACTGGTATGTAAATGATATTATATTATGATTATTGGTCCAAAACAGTCGGATCGTTTATCGAATATCGACATCTGCGCGCGTATTACAATTTATTAAAAAAATACGGTTCTTTAAAATAAAATAAAAAAATAGACGCAGATAGTTTGCATCCATTATCGGCACACTCGAGGTTTCAAATATCGGAAATGTCGACTGATCTGCAGCCCGAAAAGACGTTAAAAAAACGCTCATGGTTCTTTTTAGCTTGGGTAGCCAATCTCGACTTCGTCATCGAACCGCAGAGTACGAACACTTACGTAATTATAATATAAAAATGAAAAAAACAAACCACTGCGAATGCCAATCGTTTTTAATTTTTATAACCACGTGTTATATTCAGGCTATTGTTATGTGGCTTGGTTAAGTCTAGTAACCATGTGCTACCTATACAACTGTTGGGTAATACCGTTGCGCATAACGTTTCCGTATCAGACGCCGGAAAACCTGTGGAAGTGGATGCTGATAGACTATTGCACGGACGCGATCAATTTTTTGGACACGTTCCTGATCAAGCCGCGGATCATATACCTAAAAGATGGATTTTGGGTGTGCGATCTTAAACTCATCGAAGTCAATTATTTGGAAAAGCTCCAGTCTAAAGTAAAATATACCTATTGTCAGAGGCGCCATTTGAGGGGGAGCAGGGTGGGCCACGGCTCCCCTATTTTTTTTTACGTATTTTATCGCGCCGATACATAATATTCAAACGCCATACGCCATCTTCATAATCTACAATAACATTGTCGACGGACTTATTGTAAATTTCTATATTTGTACCATTTTGTCGTTTGTATTTTGTGTCATAATGGTTTGATGAGCTGTGGATAATGATAAAGGTATGTTTAATAAAATTAGGTATAATTAAAAAACGTTGAAGGTACATTCCTAAAAATGCATCGCAAATGAAGTTGTTAGTTACAAACATAATTTTAATATCAAACAAAATTGGCCCGATCGGCGTAAAACTTGGCTCGCTTCAATTTTCGCTCCCCTATTAAAATACTGAAATGGCGCCCCTGCCTATTGTTAATTATTTCGCACACGCGCCGCAGTAGATTTGTTATGAATTATCAATAATACACAACTATACAATAGTTATTTACTATATTTAGTATATATTATACTCTCGTACTTGATATTGATTTATAAATATTCCATGGGGCGATTGTAACGGACTCTGATATTAAAATATACTACGGATATTTTATATTTACAGCTAGACATCATTTCTCTCGTTCCGGCAGACTTTGTATGCCTTACTCCTTGGTCAACTACGGACATGTTACCCTTGATGAGGATGAATCGTATTATTAAGGTAATATAAACAACATGCGTATAATATGCTTTGAAACTGGAGTTAGATAATGAGACATATCACGTTTTAACATTAAATAATAATTATTTATAAAGATTCAAACATTTTGGGAATTCTTCGATCATTTTGACAGCGTTTTATCGTCGCCGTATGTGGTTCGTGTGACAAGAACACTCACCTACATGGTTTATCTAGTGCATTTGAATGCATGCGCTTACTACTATGTTTCTGTTAAAGAAGGGCTAGCTACGAACTATTGGGTTTTTAACGGCGAAGGAAACGCGTGAGTAATCTTAAAACATCGATTAATTTGCAATGACTCCATAACATAATCGTTATATTCATAATGCACGTCTGTAACAAATAAAATAAATCATCTCGTATACATACATTAAGGTTAACATTTCTGTATATTTAAATACGATTAAAAAAAAATCGTTTTGCCACTTTGAAACATGCGAATTGTATCGTTAAAATTATATGTAGTGTAGATATTATACGATCATATATAATAATCGTATAATATTGTATACGTATAGTAATATAGGTATACTATATTGAAACAAACCCCCGATATTTCCAAATGAATTTATATTTAAAATCACAACAAATTTATTTCGCCACAACATATTTTATTTAGCCATTGTAACTTTATTACAGGATTATCGGATGTTGCAAAAACAATGGGCAAAACTGTCTACATAATATGATTATTTCGCCATTCCTATAATTTGTTTTTGATATTTTTTGATCGTCCTGTATAGTAGTAGGCCATCACTGGTGTAATATTATATTAACTCATTTGTGTCCCGTCGCAGGTATATACGTTGTTTTTTTTTCGCTACTAAAACGGCCACGTCTATTGGGAAAAATCCTCATCCGGAAAACGAAGTGGAATACTTGTTCATGACTGCTAGTTGGCTGATGGGCGTCTTCGTGTTTGCAATTTTAATCGGACAGGTATAATAAATCGTATGAAGTCCTAAAGACTTGGTCGCCATTTCAATCGCATGCTTATAACATTATATAATATATAAATATTAGATACGAGACATAATAGCAACGGCCACAAGATCTCAAACCGAGTACAGAAAATTGCAAGACGAGACTTTGGAGTATTTGAGAAAATTGAACATTCCTCCGCGCATACGAGAACGAGTGGAACAATGGTTTTCGTTCACATGGGAACAACAGAGGACATTAGGTTAGTGCATCTATATAGTATAGTGTATATGTTTTTTAATCATTAGTTGACAATAAAAATTAGCTAGTTTATACCAAAATATGTAAAACGATCCAGTATATTCGTTTTATTTTCCATAGGTACATATTCTAGTGCTTTTTATAAAGTACATTTTAGGATTTCATACATTCTTAATATTTATTATCTATATTTTATATTTTTTTTTATAATTTATTTAAATAAAATCTATATTATTTAAAAACTAATAAAACAATTGTTCGCTCTTTATAAATTAGGATCAGTTGAGCTAATAATTTTGTTTAAAAACTTGACCAATTCTACAGTTAAAAATTAAATATAAAATTTAAGTTAAAACATATATTATATTGATAATTTTATTTTGAAGATCATATTTTTAGTCGACAGTACCTACGAGTACAAACATAACTATCTAAAAAGTATAATTTAATATTGAACTTAAGATTAATCATTTTTACACCTAATATTAGTTTTTTTTTCGTATTATATTTTGGACATTTTAATGATATATCATTATACATATTTATAAACTAAAATAAAAATACAATATATCTACTGAGTAATACTTACTTAAGTTTTTAGCGTATAAATTTTGTTCTCAATACATTATAAATAATAAATTTACTTTTACGAGTATAATAATGGATGGTTATTTATGCGCATATTACGTTGTTATTTATGTAAAAAATGTTTAAATTTAAAACAAATAAATTCTGCCATCATTAATTAAACACCCACATTAATTAACTCCTTTGCATTAATTAAATATCAGATATTAAAATTCTATATAAAGTAGGTAATTTATAACCTTTGACCGTACACCCTAAATGAGACGTGAGTATGAATATATAATATTTTATATTGTTATACAACGACTACGTCACGTTATGTTAGGTTAATAAAATAATAAGAATAATAAAAAAGCAGTTTATTTTTATTATTATTTAGGTTAGGTAGGCTTATAGACTAAGTAGTTCAAATTATTTCACATGGAATTTTCACGTTTTTGGGTAAAACTGAAATATATTATTTTTATTTGTAACGATAATATTGGTATGAACGAATATAAACAATTTTAGATATTATTCTACCCTCATAATATTTGATATAATTTTTCAAATATTTTTACAGTTTCATCTAAAAAAAATATTCATAAATGGTATTGAATACTTATTTAAATCGTCACAATCACAAATAGAATATTTAGTTTTAAAAATATGTTGAACGGTAGATTAATTCCCTAACAATAAACTTATAGTATCTACCCACCTATTACTATTTTTTATTTCAGAATAATTCTTATACGTTTTTTTCAAAAAAATGAAATATCTGATGACATTTTTAATCCTTGTTTTAAAATATTGTTTATATAATATGTGCAATTGTTAATTTTTTCAATTTTCAATTTTATTATGATATAAATTAATCTAAATCACTAAATCACTAATTAACCTAACCAATTGGCAATTAGTTTATAATATGTCTATTTTATGTACGTTAAACAGACGAAAATCGTATTTTGGACTCTCTACCACACAAAATGAAAACCGACGTAGCTATCAGCGTACACATGAAGACATTGAACAAAGTGCAATTATTCAAAGACTGTGACAAAGCATTATTGCGCGAGTTGGTGTTAAAACTGAGACCAATATTGTATTTGCCAGGAGACTACATATGTCGGAAGGTAAATACTGGTTTAAAAATTACAAGTATATGTCACCATATATTGGCTGGTAGCATTTAAAAAAAACATCCCCATGGACAATTTGATAAGTGATTATTAATTTTTCCTATATAAATATTGAACTGGTAGGTACATTATTATTATTTACCTGATAGGTACCGTCAGTGGTGTAATTGGGTAAAAAAAATGGGGGGAGGCAAAATAATGTACTCACTAAAATTGTAAACGGGTGAGGGGGAGGTAAAATACATTTTTCTTTCACATATACCTAATTTTTTGTTTTTACATAACTACACAAGGCCCAAGGTTTAAACTCATGGGAATTACTTTTATTTTATTTAAGTTACTAATAATAAGTTTAAAAAATCACTCTCAATAATATTTAAATTTATTTTTAATTTGTTAATAATGTACTGTTGACTTATCTGGAAGGGGGAAGGCAAAATGATATTTTTGCCCCTTTCTGATAAAATAAGGGGGGGCAAGTGCCCCCCCCCACAATTACGCCACTGGGTACCGTAGTTTATAAAACATTATAGTAACAACTAACAGTACAGTTTATTGTTTGAAAACAACTAGTAAGTAGGTAGATAAAGAATTTACAGAAAAACAATTTACTCGAAGAAAATATGGAAAATATTTGTATTCGGTTGAAATATCCAATAGGTACCAAAACATACAAAGGTAAAAATATTTTAGTGTGATTTCTTTAATGGGAAATGTCATATAATATACGTAGGTGTCATACATACTTTATAAGTATTATACATTGTAAAATCATTTGTAATAACTACCTATAATAATGATGACCTTTATATATAGTTTACCTATAATATTTTGTTATTATAATCGAATATTTGTATAGCCACAACTTACAAGCAGTGACTTATTTAAGCAAGCACACCCACAAGGGGGGGGGGTCAAAGAGGACATTGTATCCTGTAATTTTTATTGTATTTTATGTATTTGTTAATAGTAAAAAAATAAATACTGTGTTAAATTTTATGGAGTTGTAAAAACAACGTGTCGTATTGTTCTTCAACCTGTAGCAATTAATGACGAATCGTCAAATATATAATAAATATATCACTTAGTTCTTTAAATAATAATGATTTTACCCCGGGTGGGATTTTATCCTGTGGGCGCACTTGTATTTAAGATTTAGTCAAGGGGAGATATGCGATGGCAACATTTCATTGATCAAGAAGGGCTATATTCGCATAACATCTTCAATAACGCGTGTTAAAAAGTTGCAATTTCAATATAGTTATTTTTTAATAGATATAAAAAATAACTTATTTTACATAAGTTAATGAAAAATATCACTAAAAAAAAGGTTAAGAGAGGGGATATATCCGCCATATCCCTCCGTAAATACGCCACTAGCTACAAATTATCTGTAATATGTCCTGTAGTATCTGTAAATATCTGTGATATCCAATTTTTATTCTTTCAATGTTTGTCACTGACACCGAATTAAAAAAAGGTCAAGAACAAATTACATTATTTTGACTTGTACGCTTTCTACAAGAAAAATATAATAAACATTTATATTATATACCTATGAGCTATGACTGTATGAGATTTGTTTCTATTAAAACAAAATTTAGTGGCTAAATATTCAAAGACTAAATCTCTCCAATTTGTGCCAATGTTAATATGATAGAAACTTAAAAAATCGAAAATACCTAATATTATTTATAATATGTAAGTTTATGGTTTTTTTTAGTTTTTGGGATATTCGGTCGTTAGATTTGTTGGACTAGAATCAATAAATGATATATTAGTAGTTAAGTAGTTATGCTAAAATTTTCTAAGAATCATATTCGTTAATTCATTCAGGTTAGATTAATAATTTATTTATAATAAACAGGTTTTAATAATTTACAAAAAAGCTTTTAAATTAGAAAATGATATGTTTTTTATATTATTGAAAAATAAAAATATATACGATCTGTATAAAATATAAATAAATAATACTAGGTACTATATAAAATGAATAAAAGACGGGACGATTTGTCTTTAACGTCTATAGATACTATATCAAAAAGTTAGTAGGTACTTTATAGGTACGGTACCTATATAAAAAAGGAAAACATTTCCAACAAGAATGTATAGGTATTAGGTAAAGTATAACAAGGGTGTACCTACTTCTATAATCCTATAGAGTATAGATAAGGCCGTATTTAACCCAAGTGTCGCCAAAGGCCCACAAAAAATTGCCGCCCCTCCTTCTCAAAAAATATTCATCATTAATACAATTTTTAAAATTGTTTACATGATTCGCTTTCTATAAATTTGCCGCTCTAGGCCCGGGCCTCACGGTCTTATGTATAAATCCGCCCCTGAGTATGGATAAAAGTTCGATTTGTTTCGGCACTGTAACTTGTTTATAGTTATACTTTGTTTTATACAAGTTAATATTATTATTTGTTAATTTATAGTAGATACCTATTATGTATTTAATGTAATAGGTATTATTTTACAAAAAAATTATACCATAATTTTAGAACTTTCAAAACAATGTGTAACATCTTTTAGGGTGAAGTGGGCAAAGAGATGTACATAGTTAAAACCGGACAAGTCCAAGTAGTTGGCGGTGAAAATAATGAAGTATTGGCAACACTCACGGAAGGATCGGTGTTTGGCGAAATCAGCTTGTTAAGCTTGTGTGGAACTAACCGGAGAACAGCTGATGTCAGGTATAACCTTTATTGCATTTTATAGTTTTAATTTTAAAATAAAAACGTTTAATTTAATTGTTTTATATAAAATGCCAATGGCCAGATAACCCATACAGCTATACCATATTTCGTATAGTATACCTATATAAAACATACTTATATGAAAGACGATTAACCAGAAATTTTAGGGGGTGTTTTGATTTTAAAATTTTAAAAAATAACATTTAACACTTTAAAATGTTTTGTCATGGTGTAATTTACCTTGATGAAAATATTACATTATATTATCATTTGTCAATTTTCAAATATTAAACAAAACCATGTAGGTAACAAATTGTTTTGTAGAAATAGATTTCTACTACCGTTTAGTTAATATATTTTTGGCATAAATACAGTCAAGAGCTACACAGTCCTGTCTATGCCACTGCTATATTATGTCTAAATTCAAATTATGCTATATACATATTATATAGACTAGAAAATAACAAGTAGGTAAAGACTATTCTTTAAGTTAGGTGGTTTGGATGTTTCAAATCTATTGTGTCCTTTAGAAAAATACTATTTAATATTACTAATTACTATCATAGGTGGAAATCTATTAATATTTTAGGCAGACTAATATTTTTAAAATTAATACTTCAATATTGTTATATGAATATAACATTTGTATGTATGTAAAACTCAAACTATGTTTAGAGCCACTTATAGAAAATTTGACTTAGCCCCTTATTTAATTCTCCACAATTTCTGTCTATGGTAACTATTCAACAATGAAATAACATAAGTTTATCAAATTCAAACTGACGAATGATGACTATGGTAGTGCACGTTGCACATAGTCTGTAATAAACTAATAACATTATGAATTTTTAATAAATTATAACAACAAACAATGTGATACCAGTGTATGTATATTATTATTGTTAAAGTAGAAATTGTATTATAATTTATTATAATATTTATGCATAATATTAATGTGTATTTAATAATTACCTACCTCTTATTTTTTAATTTTTTAAATGGGATAGATAAATGTAAAGATAAACATTTTTTATTTCATTTAGATAATATTTCAGATAAATTTATTTACATAGTCCAAACAAACACTGTTTATGTTCGTTCAAGATTAGTAAGATTAGTAAGATAAAATATCATACTTAAATAGTTAGCTACATAATATATATATTAATTTAATTTGTATACCTACCTACTCAAATTAAATTAGGAGTATTTCATGTTTAGATCCCATGGATTTTCCAACATATTCGTACTGAGCAAAGAAGATCTTAACGAGGCAATCAAATTTTACCCGAATGCTCAAGAAATACTTAAACGTAAAGCTAGGTACGTTTTCAATTTGCATTAAAATTGTTTCATATTAATTTTTACCACTTCAAAATTCCTTGCGGACAATATTTGAAATTGTTTTTTTTTTTTATAATGTACCTACATTATCTTTTTATTGTATCTCTTAGGGAACTCATTCAACAAAACGCAGCAAGAGAACACAGACATATTTTACCTAACGAATTACTGGATAATCAATATGGCAACAGCACAGAAAGCTTAGTTCGAGTATTATAAACAACAAGGTCAAAGAAGACGATACAAAGTTTTATAATAATATGGTTAAATTTAAATATATATTACAATTATAAATTATAAATTATATTTTATAATAAATAAATTATAAATTATAAAATCTACTTTACTATAATTTTTCCATTTTTATATATATATTTAAATTCCTTTAAACAGATGTTTTGAATAATTTAATTTTAAAATATTATAGGGAAGTGGTCTTTTTTTCTATTAAACTAATTCTACATTTTTACATATTTATATCAAAATTATATTCTTTCCTATTTATTTTGAAGACAACAATCTTTAAAGACTATCAATATTGCATATAACATGAAAAGGTTGCAAACATTGTAGTAAAATTATAAGCTAAACTATTAAAATATTTATTATTTGATAGTAGGTAGTAATGTAATAATCAAATGTAGGTAATGTGAAGGTTATAAAATAATTTTTTACTATTATTAAATTCTTATAAATATGCTCAGATTATGTTATATGTTATTTGATATTTGAAAAATCATTATTTCAAATGAATGCAGATCTTAAAGTAAGCCCAGTAGTAGTGATAATCAATGAAATATCTACAAATATTCAACAAATCATGACTATAAATAATGAGTTTACGGTTATACTATAAAATAAAAATGAAAAAATTAAGTAAATAGACTTATTGTGCATATGAGAATTAATTAAAGAAGAATATGCAAGATGTTTTCTGGATAACAAGGAGAGAGAGCAACAAAAAGATAAACAACACATTTAACAACCCTAGCAAGAGAGGCACGTCGTCTTAGCAGCTTCTTCTCGAAATTTGACAACCATAATACAACCAGTCTTTTTATAAAAATTTATAATAATTTGTAACCACATTTTTGAAATTTGTAACCTGATATAAATTTTGGACAGAAACCTAAATTTGAATTTGGGTACAAAAACAAAGTTGTCCTGCTACCTGTATTGGTAAATAATTTGTCTTTGGGCTAATTTTATATTTTTGCAAGAAATTTTAATATTTATAAATTATAATCATTGATGACATTATTACTAAATTCTAGTATATAAATAATTATAATAACTAAAAAAAAAAAATGTGATTTCAATACATAGGAGCCTAAAGATAATGTAAAACAATCTGTTATAAAAAGCATAAACATAATTCTTAAAACCAATATATTCTTCACTTTGTTTAAAAATTAAATTTAAACAAGTAGACAATTTAAAAAAGTTTACAAAATATATTTAATTCATAATATTTAAATCAATTGTTTTTAAACAGTTTTGTATGTAATTTGATTCTACTTTTTATTTATAATATAAATTATTAGTTAGAAATGTATTTAATAATATTATTTTAAAAATTAAAGTTTAAATAATAAAAATATAATAACAGTTGAAAAAAAAATTAAATTCTTGCTTAAATTAATAATTTACACATATCAATATCACATAATCAATTTTTCAATTTCTTTTTTGAGGAAAAAAACTGAAATAAATAAATAAAGAAGTAATTATTAATTATTATTATTATTAGATAATATTTTCTGTAGTATACAAAAAATAAAAGTATAAGGAAACATAATATTATTTACATAAAATTATACCTTATTTATCTGGGCAAATGCTGATCCAAATTTTGCATGTACTTGTAATGAAGGTTGTAACCATTTTGGAAGTGCATTACGTACATTATCTCTTTCATATCGATAATCTAATAGCAATACGGTTGCATAATCTTGTTTATGACGTACTGAACGACCAATAGTCTGATTTATTGCTTTCATGCATAAATTTTCGTAGTGTTTTTGACCAGCAGACTTGTTCTAAATTATAATGAGGAAATTAATTAGATATTATAACACTACAAAAGTATTTAAAAATTATAATGTAATATAAATACCACGTGATTATTGAGATAATTCATTTTCTCTTGTAATTCAACTGATTTAATATTTGGATATGGAAGTCCGATTACGATAATACATCGCCCTAAATCATCACTAAAATTCAAACCTTCACTCAACTTACCACCTAAAATAGTGGAATATTTATTAATAAAAACCAAAAGATGTTTAATATTATTATTTTATAATAATAAATTACCAATAACACTGAACAATAATGATCCTGTTAATTTACTATTTGAAGATGATGATATTGAAATTTGTTGAGAATATTTTTTTAAAATTTCATCAACTTCATTAGTGGATTTAGGTTCTCTGAATACCTTAAATTAGCATAATGAATATAATTTTATAGGATTGGATAAATTTAAGTTGCGAGTTGTAAGTTACTTACTTGTTTTTTTTCTGAAAGTCTTTTAATGACATTATTTTTTTCCAAATGTTGATAAACCATTTGTTCATAATCATAAGATGGCAAGAAACATACAACTCCAGATGGAACTATCCGACACACATTTTCAAGTATTGATCCAATTTCATTTAACTATAACACAATGTAATATTTCAAAACCTAATACTTTATTTAAATTTATTATAAGAACAAAAAAATACCATTTTAATAGAAGTTCTTGCTTGATAAGAAAAATCTAATTGCTTTCCAGAAGGTCCAGAACATATTATCAATGGTAATATGTGATCAGGTGGGATAACATGACCACAGCTAAATTGTACAATTCTTTCAGTATTATTTCCGTTCATATTGAAAAGCTGATCTTTGAATTCAGAGATTGGTTCCATTGTTCCTCCAGAAACTATAACTGACCTAAGTTTTAACATTTAGCCATTAAAATTATATACTTATTTATTATAGAAAAAATAAAGATAATATTCCCTGTGTAATTTTTAAAAAAATATTTTACTATTTCATGTAAAACATTCATATATAAATTGTCCTTTTTAAAAATTTTAAATATATAAAAACCTACTTTTATATTAATTTTTTATTTTGTTAAATGAATTCTATAAATTTAGTATTTATTAATTTTTACCCGGGAATACCATTTAAAATTAAGAAGTATATAAAAAAATTACTAAATATGTATATATTATAAACTTTGAAAACAACAAATTTAAACAATTTCAAAAGTTTTACATTAATGGTAGGTACAAAATATAAATTTTTAAAATTATTAATTACCTAGCTTTATCAACAATTTCTTTGAAGTGAACTGCAGGGTTTAGTAATAAAAATTTAAGTACACCTTTGCTGACAAAAGCTTGTCTTGTACATAAAATACGTCCATCTCCGGAGCTATTTGTTAACGATTCAATAAATGACATTACTGGAGTGAGAGGATTTTTACTTATTAAATTAGTGTTTTGTGGCACATTATGTTTGTTATCATCTTAAAAATATATTTACAAATATACAATTTGCAATCAAAATATATGTAAAATTTTCATATTTATTAAATATTTTTATTTATATTAGGTTACCTTTTTCAAGCTTCTTAACAGTTTTATTTTTTGCTTCAATATTTTTAAGAAAAGTTTGTAAATTATTTAGTTTGGGTTTTAATGATTCTATTGTTACTGATGGCATATACTTTTCAGAATACCCTTGAATCTATAAAGAAATAAAAATAAAAATCATATTAATAAATTACCATAATATTTAAACATTTAGCAAGGATTGTCCAAAATCTAAAATGTTACTACAGATTATTTGAAAATCAATAAATCGAAGTAAATTTCTTAAAACTGTTGTACATTTATTTTTAAAACCACTAATGATTAAATGTAATAATATTAAATGTATAATATTTAATATGTTTTCGAAATATTGGTACTTCTTTGTATGGACTTTTTTTACAAAAAAATTAAGTACTAAATATATAAGTATATTGGTACTTCCAATATACTTATAACAATATAAGAACAATTAATTACTTCAAAAGTATATACATTATTTAATATTGAATTATATAATTTAAATTTAAATTATAATTATAATATCAAACAACTCAATGTTGAAAATTTCTAGCAAGCTTCAAAAATCGGCTAGAAGCCAGAGAAAACTGTGTATTAGCAGATGAATACTTTGTAGAGAACTTTAATTCAATAATATATTCTTGTTTGATTTTTTTGTCATATATATATATATATATATAAATCTTGGTACTTTATAATCACAACTCAATTTTTTTACCTTCAGGCCAATTTTACTTTTTTTAAAAAAATCAACAAGTGTAAACATATTAAGATGATCAATATCTGCTTGATGTACAAAATCCTCAAGAGTATACATTTTTGAATCTATACCTTTCTTGCTTGATTCAACATGACTAATTCCAGGTGTACCACCTATTATAAATAATTAAATTTAAAAATATAATATAATAAATAAATAAATAATTAATTATAATTTATTCATTACCAAGCATAATAATAAATTTTCCAATAACATAAATTAACTGATTCAAATGAAGCAAATTATTGGCACTAAATCTCGATTCATATTTATTTTTATATTGAATTAATTGGCTATAACTATGGGTTAACTAAAACAGAATTTTTTTTTAAAACAAATTATTTTTACAATATATAATAAGGTATATATATAAACAAAATTACTTGTTGACCATTTATTTGAAAACTGTGAATGTGTTGTATAGTATCTAATAAATTATGTGCTTCATCAATAATAAAAATATTATTCTCAAGGTGAATACCACTTGCTTCTCTTGTAGATTTATGAAGTAATGTATTATATGGTAAAACTATAATCTATAAATATAATAAGCAAGCTACAAAAGTTATAAATAATAATATAGTTTTAATGTCATAATAAATAAATAAATAATTACATTACCTGAGAATATTTTATAGATTCTCTACTCGCGTAATATGGACAAGCTGATAATTGATTACCTCTCAATATTATTTGTTCTATGTCTTTAATTTCAAATATCACCTCTTCAGATAATGTTTTAATTTTATCTTTATTGTTATATATACATTTACAAGTAGATTCAGTTTTTTTTTTCTTAATGACTGTACCATTTTTAGATATACTTGCAATTTTCTGACCGCTTTTTAATTTACTCATTTCTAAACATCTGTGCAGGAAATCGTATGAATATTTTAGATATAAAATATAAGAATATAATGATATTTTATTACCTTTCATTGATTAATGTATTATTTTTTAAACTTTTGACAGTGTCATTTATGCAATAGTTTTGACGAGAAGCTAACGGTATTATTCTTGTAGTGCAATAAGGACTTTTTTTTATTTCAGTCACAAACTGAGTTAATTGAGAATGTGTTCGACTACAAAAATATATCTAAAAATATAATTAATTTTATATTCTGTACATTAATATTTAGTTATTTAATATAAATAAATTATTATGAAAGTGTAATTTCTATGTCAATATAAAACAATTTACTTTTACTCCTTCATAAAGGTCATTCTTTTCTTCATCATCTTGAGATGTATTTTGATCATATTCTTCAAGTAAAAATTCTGTTTCTTCATCAAATGAATTTTGATAGTTGTCTGTTTTATCTATTTCAATATTACTTTTCTGATTCAAAACATTAATTTTCAACGACTCTAATTTAGATTTTTTAATTTCGTGTTCCTGAAAGTTAAATACTATTTTTTTAACTCAACATTAAAATATTTTATAATTCAAAATGTAATAAATTTAAGCAATATAAACAGTTTTAAATATCCAATACCTATATTTTTTATTTGTATTCAACATAATATCATAATTTTAAGCAATATAAACAATTTTAAATGTCCAATACCTTTTTTATATGTTCAATGTTGTTTTTGAAATCTTCCATTGATTTGATAATTAAATTTATTTCATATACCTTACGTTCCTGATCTGCTAGTTTAGATTGTCCAACAATCCAATCATCATCATCGTCAAATTCTTTGTTTTTATTAGCAAGTGATTCTAGTGTTAATTTAAGTTGTCTTAATTCTCTATTTTCATGATCAAGTAACCAACACATAGCCCCACAAATAATACTTAATGTTTTACCCTAATCAAAAATAAATTGCTTTTTTTAAATGTTGACAAACTTAAAATCAAATCAAATAAAATTATTAACTATAATACATACTTATTAATTATTTAAATTTATAATGGTGTTATTATTAATTGTCTAAATAGCCAAATTATAACTTACGGTTCCAGTTGGACTTTCAAATATGCCCAGTTTCTTGTTCTCCAAAGCTGAATATAGATTAGTCATGAAATCGTGTTGGATCCCATATGGCGTAAATGGAAATACAAATTGTTTGGGTGGATAAAGTTTTTCTTTTATTAAAACATTGTTTAAATTCTTGCTATCACACATGTTGATGTATTTAAATTAATAAGATTAACATAGGTAAATACATAATAAGTAAAATTCCAATAAACTTAATATTTGATCCAAAAAAAATAATAATACAAATAATTAATAATCAGTGTTATTATCTCGTTCGTGATTTTGGCGCCAAAATAATAATTTTGTCTACAGACAAGAATCCTTGTCAAAATTAAAAATTTACAGATTTATATTCACCTTGATCTTGATCCTTGTCACTATGATAAAATAATTGATATATGATAATGATATAATACTGTGATAAATGATAATATGAACAGATGTAGAACCACAAATATGCGATTTAAGATTTTAGATTTAGCATTTTACATTTTAGCATTTACGTGTACACTGTTAATAATTAATTGTTGTACCTATTAATCATGCAGTTTACTGTAAAATGAGAATTAATAATCCAAGGTTAATATATATATATATATATATATAATTGAAAATAATTGATGTAATATTATAGCCCGTTGCAATGCTAGGGATTTTTTTTGGTGGGTGATCAGACAATATTCTTTCCTCTGAAAATATAATTATAAGTAGTTTGATCATAGAATCGTTTCATAGAAGTCCTCCCCTTCAAATTAATATTATTATTATTTTTTATTATTGTCAATAATAGATCACGTTCTATACTTTTATAATTTGAGATTATCCACATATTTCTTAAAAAAAAAATTGGGGGGGAGGGGTGTTTTAATCCCCAGGACACCCCCTTAATACGCCACTGGCCCGTTGTATAAATAATAATTTTAAAGAAAACTGCATTTAAATATCATCATTTATCACGGAGACATTACAATTAGTAAATAAATTTGAGACACAGTGTAAATAATAAATAATATAATATCATAGTTAGGATTAGTAATAACATGACAAACTAAATTATTTAGATCTATTTTGTCATGAGTAATAATTTATCATTATATGAATAATATATGTTTACTTAAAAATTTAAGATATAATAGTATAGTACTAATAGTACTTAATATACATCGCAAAATTGTATTGAATTCGTAGTTTTGTGTTAGACTTCTAGTTCTGGGTGGTGAACCAGACAAAAAAGTTTTACACGCTACAGGCATATACTGCATGGTTAGTAATTTTTTATGTTTTAAACAAATTAATTAATTTAAACTATATTGTGTTTTATACATGTTTAAGACAACAATGTTTTTTGTTATAAAATATAAAAATATATATTTGTGTAAAGTTCATAGAAAAAATGTTACTTTTTGTTTTTGTCAAATAAAAAAATACATTGATCATTACAAGACATTGTACCTAGAGGGCTATAGCCGCAGAGTATAACAATATTAGGACCTAAAAAGCAAATTGGTTCCTACGACGAAAAAATATTTATGAAAAAAGTTTAAAAAAAAGTTAAAAATTTATTGGAAAATATTATTGCATTTATTAATCGAATATTACTATAATAATTAATAGGTTTGTACTGATAATACTCAGAAAAATTCGTTCCAGGACAAACCTACTAGATACAAAATATCTAACCGGTACACTTGGTGTGAATCAAAAATTTGTTTGATAATTGAGTATTTTGTCATGATAATAATAATATATTTGCTAGTATATTGTTATAGCTTAGACTGCTCACAAAGTCAAAATATTTTTTTATCATATAGTATATGTATCAATGTATGAGATATTTAGTAGTAATGTACCATCTTTAATTTGTTACAGAGTATCACCGAGTATGCAATTAAAATTTATTCAATATTTCTAGATTTAAATTACGTACAGCCTACAGTTAACCAGCTGTAAGATTATTTGATTACATTTTGATGATTCCAATTGTTATTACCTACTACTACTGAGTTGTACTAATTATATATTTGTAATTTTGTATATAGTTTTATCTTTTAAAGTTTTGAGTCTAACTGTAGTAAACCCAAGGACCAAGGGGTTTATATATTATTAAATTAATAATTAATCGGTTAGATAGGTACCTATTAATTTATAAAAAATAATACCAGTTGATTGGTTGTAAACATATTATGTTTGGTTCCATAACTTTTATCAATCATTATTACTCTCGAGGGCAATGGCCTCTCATAATTTGTTTAAGAATAAAATTTTTCGAAAACTACAATGCCATAATTATTTTTATAATCTTACAAACCCATTCTTAGAGTCTGGAGTACCTATTATCGAAGGATAGGTTATGAATAACCCACTTGGCACTTGCAATAAGTTTTCTATAACACAATATGTTACCTTACCTAGCACTTATGTATAGTGGTAATACTTGTTTGTGTCGGTTTTGCTTTGTATTCTCTTTCAATCTGCTATATAAACACATATTTGGCATAAACAAGATTCAGATATAAGCGAAAAGTCGTCGAGAATTTATACATACATTATAAGCACATATCGGAGTAATCTAAGTATAAATTTAGTTATATTTCAGGAAATTTTCGTGTAGATACTTTTATAATTGAATTATTTACAACGATAATAATACAACTCATACTTTAAAATTACCAGTAGCGTATTTAGTCATTTAGGATATCTTTGAGGGGGAACTAAAAAATTTGTTCTTTCCTCACTCGAAATACATAGGTAATTGATACTATTAATTTTTAATAACTACATAATATATGTTATATACATAAACGTCATAAATATTAAATGTTCGTGCATTATTTGGTCTAACAATACGTTTGAAATAAACAATCATTTAGGTACATTAATTAATTAAATTATAAATTGAATAATTTACAAAAAAGGACAAGGGGATATTTATCCAATGGCGGAGGGTATAGCCATTAGTCATAAGCACATTTCCGAATTTTTGCGTATACATAAAAAAGGTGTAATTTCATGGGCATACGCCACAGTGTTATACAAATTACTAAAAATAAATACCTAATTATTTGAATCTTCTGTAAAAACAGATTAATTTATTAATATTTATTAATACATAGAGGCCATAATGGAAACATTATGATTAACGATACTTTATTTTAATTTTATTAATATATAAATTATATTTTATAGGTAGGCAGATAACATTGAACTGTTCTATAGAATAACGCATTAGTGCAATACACATGTGTCATGTATAAATATATTTTGTACAGGTAGGTACCATATAATATTAGGTAGGTTCAATATAATATTAAATATTAATATGCCAATAGTTAATACTATATAGGTATAATATGTATAACAATTAGGAACATATTTTTCTAGTTATATGGTTTCTCCGTGCTCCGACTATTTCTTTTCAACATTGTAATTTATACACGTACTTGCTAGAATTAAATTATTATTCTGCTGTACATTAATTATTTATATGACATGAACGATTAAAAATAAAACATTATTTTGTTATGATTTCTAAGAAGTTTTGACGAAGATATGGCAATATTCATAATGGATACCTATTATCGATGCGCGTGCTATTATTATACATTTATACAACTTAATAATTAATATCCGAATTAATATTATCAAACGACTAAACGGGCGAACGCGAATGCCGCATGCAGATTCTCGTACTCATACCGTGGTGTCTGTGTGCCATGTACATATAATATAAAGTTTAATAATATAATATATTTAAATATATAGTACAACAGACAATTAATTCTAGTTCTAAACGTAGTTTTTCAAGAATTACACATTTCTTTGGTCCAATAATTAAAAAAAAAGAAACAACGATGTTTGTGAACATTTAATAGATGTATCAGAAAATAGAAAAGTAAGTTTTAAATCATTTTAATTAGTTACAATTATATAAATTAATACATTTTATTATTCTTATTTTGTATAATAATATTAATTTCTTTTGTGAAAAATTAAGTGTTCATAAAATGTATTTTATTATAATTTGAATCACACGTATAGATACTTACCTTCATATTGTATTTTATAATTTCTATATTCCACAATTAATAGCGTTTTTCACCCAACTGCACTGGCTGCACCAGTGCATTTTTTTTATGTTCCACCAGTAATTCTGAGCGCAACAAATTACTAATTTTGTGACATTACTCACAACTGCACTCAGTACATTGATAATCGCACGAGCTCTCTCAGAGACAGTGTGCATTATGTTTTATGATTATGAATTATGATAATTGATAATAAATAATAATAATTAATAAACATATTTTTATAATTTATGAAGTTGATATTAAAAAAAATATTTAATAATGTAATTTTGATTCACTGATACATAATTATATATTAAACAATACAATTATTTTTTTGTATTCAAATATTCTATATGGGCAATGATTTTATGTCTCGTTTTAGACTTTTTGGTTTCATTGAGTGAAAGTTTTAAAATTATTAAATTATTTATAATATATTTTATTCAAGATCCACCAAAACCTAATACTCTAAAATTAAAAATTGTATTATTGATGTTGTTCATGTATCATCCTTTTTTATTTAGACAAACAGATTTGAATATGAATATGTACAGTTAACATTTTGTACCTACTTAATATTTTATGGATCATTTAAAAAATATTATAATAATATGCTATGACATTTGCATTAATGGAAAGTTATAATTTTCTTTAATATTAATTTATAATCATTATGATATGGCAAATGAATATATAATAAAAAAAAACTGTTTCATCTGCTTTTGCACTAATATACACTGATCATGATTATCAGTGAACTGTTTAAGTGCAACCTTAGTGCATTAGTGCAGGCTGGTAGAAAACACTATAAAGTAGCTTAAAATGATTAAATGCCTTATGTAGTTATTAAAAATTTTTTTATGCGTTAGCTGAATTTTAAAATAGACACTTTGCTCATGCTCTCGATTTTCTAATTTATGTTCTTAACCAAGTATATTAAACAATAAAATGATGCGTATATCCAAAAAAATGTTTACCAAATATCACTGAATATATCTTATCTCTCTATTATCTCTTTGTAAATATGTCTCTGTACTTTACACAGTCATGTACCATATTTATTTAATTAAATATCCATCATTATCAAAGGATAATCGAGAATCACAAATTGGAACTGATTCCATCAAAACTTATGTAAAACATGATTAACATGTAGATTTACTATATATTAATAACACAAAAATGAAATAATAAATTCATCAATTTTTTATTATTATTTATACACATAGTAATAACATATTATGTTTATGTATGTTGTATATATTTTGTTGTCATCAGCAACAAATTTTATTTTACATTATTTTAGTGGTTAGTTTTAAAACAAATTATAATAGATAGAGGAAAATTGTTCAATGTTTAGTGTCAAATGCATGAAAACATGACAAACAAATATAAATACATAATTTTGAATTTCAAATTTCAAACATTTTTAAAAAAAAATATTGATACAATTAATATTTACATTATAAAAAAATATATAATAGGACAAAAATAATAATAATAACCAGTACATATTTATATTAAATATAAAATTGTTTATAAATTATGAATTCAGTCAGCAAAATTCTCGTCAAAATAGTTATGGAGCTAAAAAATAAAAAAACACAGAATTAATTGTAAAACATATAACTATTTGGACACTAGTTTTTAATATTTCATGACATTATCTGACTAATGTTAACATTATCCAACATATACTATACATAGTATACTTTGAATACTATACATAGTGGTCAATGTTAACCCATTATCTGTAATATAATATAAATTATATATAGTGACCTATATCCTATTTACTAATTGTAATATCTCTGTAAAAAAAAAATGAAGATTTTTTAAATGCAATTTTTTTAAAAATATTATTTAAACAGTTTACTATAATATTATATACAATTATACATTATATTTTTAGTTTTAAATGTATAGTAAATAAATGAAAAAATAAATAAATTTATATTTTTTAAGCTAGTGTTATTTAAAATTTTAAGATGGCCAGTATTTTATGAAAATTTTGATGGGTCAACATTTTAAATTTAATTAAGGTGGTAAGTTTTAGGAATTTGTTTCATTTATTGTAAAAATCGTATCTAAATCAACCTCATTTTTTGTTATTATTTAATCTACTATATCGTGGAATATACTTGGATCATATACATATGATTTAAGGGAATATAAAATTCATATTATCAATATTCAATATTCTGATAAGCAACAAATATCGCAAAGCAAAATACTAAATACTAAAATACTAAAATTATGAATTATTACAAATAATGATTTCAGAAATATCATTACTCCAATAAATATATAAATTTCTAAAAATCGATATCTTGATTAAATTTGTAAGTCGACAAATAAAAATTATTATACTGTTAAAAATAATTATTTTTAAATTTTACAGAATATAAAAAAGTAAAGTTATTATTATTTTTTAATGATACGTTTTATTTTAAAAAGTAATATAAGGAAACAGGTAATATTTACTTTTGCCTTTCAAATTATTAATTAAAAAAACGGCATTTCAAAAATTTTAATTTTTTACAAAGATTATTTACAATTAGTAAATAGATCTGGGATTTCTCGTATATAAATATATTTATTATGTATGTGCGAATTTTACAAATATGTATTAATTATACTTTATAATTATTACTTTATACTATAATATTTAAATAAATAACAATTTGATAAATTATTATTAGTATCATTTTTTAATTAACATTTTATTTCGACTTTAATACTTAACAAATATTAAAAATAATAAAAAAATACTAATATTTTTTCAACTAATTATTCATTATTGGCAGTGTGAAATTAAACAATTATATTATTCAATTAATATTTTTTGTATATTTTACAAGTTGCATAAATTACAATTTACAATACTGTTAATAGATTAAATTCCAGTCACTAATGCTAAATTACTTTGTTAACAGTTTTACAAATTGTAAATAGATAATATAATAGATATCTGAAATTCTGAATAAGTAATTATATTGACAATTCAACATATTGGTATTATTAAATTTTTATAAAAAGGAATTTATCAACTATTTCATTACCATAGGTAATCTACTGGTAATGTTTTCATGGTTAATGTTGTATTATATGATAATTATATGTTAATATTGTTCTAATTATTATCGTAGCTAAATGATAATAGCCTGATTACTATGAAATATGAATGGACTAACAGTCCACTACTTAATTATTGATTCAATAAAGATGTTTTTCAGATTGTTAATGAAGTGTTCATCATAGCTCACTAAACTTATTTTATCGATTGTTTGTGCAACCCAACATAAAAAAATAGAATAAACATTGTCTGCTTAAAAACACCTATACATAAATATATAACTATGAGTCTACAAAAACAATAAATAATATTATTACTTGTATTACTCACCTTAAATATTAGTGCAATTATGATTTTACTGAATTATTGATCTAAAAATAATAAAATATTAATTATGTACTTTTAAAAAAACTAATATACAATATAGTCTGTTCAAGATAAGAAACAATATTGGCAGCCAATTAATGTACATGTTGTGGCTTTACTATGAGCATTGATCTCGATTAACACTGTATACGAAAGTGTTGCATTAATTTATCGTTGATAAATGATGTCAAATAACAAACATCTTAAAATGCATTCTATACTCTATTATAATGCAAGTCATATTTTTCAGTACATATAACAGTATGTCGTCTGTAGAGATTGGTTGATCAAGTGAGAGAAATAGATAGGCATATTAAATATATTTTATTTAACTAAGTTTCATAACTTGAACAATTAATAGATATTAGTTTGCATTTTAATATGTATGATAAGTAATTCATAATTATTACCACTATTCAGTACTTTTTCGCTTGTACACTTTTCCAAACTTTAACATATATTTCTTTATATAATTTTCAACTTTGAGTTTGACAGATTCACTTATTCGTAAATTTTCTACATTTTTAACTTGAAGTTCTTTGTATAAAATATTAGAATTTAGCTGTAAATAACAATATATTTAATATAAATTTAAATTAATAAAATATAATAAAATAAATAACCTTTTTAGCTAAATATTTGAAATCTTCATTATTTTTAATTCGTCCTTGTACACAACTTGTTTTAACATATGGATCTAGTACTTTTACAATAACTGTTGCCATTCCATGATAAAAATCAACTACATACTTTAGTTCTCTTTGACTATTTGGTAAAAGGTCAAGTATCTCATCAGATAATGACATCATACTTTCAGGTAGTTTATATTGACGTGAGTTTATATTAAATTTAGTGCGTTGTATATAGTCCATTACAATGGGATCATCAGCAATATTAACACGGCCCATGGTATTATTTATACCAATAGAAGAATTAACATTGTTTACAATTGGATTAATTACCTCATTATTTAATTGATTTGTAGGTAAAATATTAGTTGAATTCATACTAAAACGTGTGGCTGAATTATTATCATTTTGTTCAAGTTCAGTTACTAAAATATTGTCAGCTTTTTTAATATTTGGTAAACACATATGAAGTGGTTTTGATCTAATATCAATTGCTTTTACTTTCAACATATCATTGTTTGTTTTTTTGCATTTTATTGATTCAGTTCCATTTGCATCAATGAATGCATAATTATGTGATGTTTTATCTAATAAATTTTGTCCCACATTATTTGGTACATTTTGATTATAAACATGAATATTGCTATTGTTATTCTTATGGAAATTTTGATAATGCAAAGGAATTTTTGGTTTTTTAAAAATCGCATTATTTGTAGCACATATTACATTAGGTTGATTTTGAAGCTGTTTAATATTTTTCATTGAAAAATTAACTTCTTTTCTTCTCTTTTTGTTTTGTATATCAGATAGTAAGGGTAATTTTCTTTTATATTTTCTGTTATCTCTTAATGAAATTGAAATATCTGATTTGAATTCAGTAATATGTTTTGGAATATTTGATTCGTAATATTTCATGGTTAACTTTTGTTTAAATAAATACAAGTGTCTTTCATTTTTTTTCATTAATCTGGCGCACATAGTATTTGTTACAGTGGGTTTTAATTTATGATGAAGTTCTATTTCGTCCATAGGATTGACGGTAAAAATCTCATTATTTTCTAATGAACAATTTATTTCAAAGTTTTTGGGCATACTAGTATATTTTTTCCTGAGGCCATTAAGTAGTTTCAATGCAAATTTGTTTGTAGTATTTATTTTGACAGATTGGTTATTAAGTAATTTCTTTATATTTAAATGTTGTGGACCTGTACTTAATTGTTCATTATATAGTTTCATAGCCAAAGATGGAGCATCCATTTTTAAAATCTTTTTTTCTCTCCTTATTCTAAATGTGTCATTTTCAATTTTCTTATCCATAAATTTTAACTTATAATTTTGTATTTTAATTGTTTTGGAAAGTTGTTCTTGATAAAAATTACTTGCAATTTTTAAATGTTTAAAAAATAAATTGGATGACACCAATTCATTTTTAGATTTATATTGTTTTAAATGTGATATGGCTGAACTTTTATTAAACGTCGATTGAGAAATTTTCATTGGCGATTGATCAATATAATTTTCTCTGGCTGATTTAAAACGGCTTAAGAAACCTTTATCAAACAGTTTTTGTCTGTTAATTAAACATTGTTTTAATAATCGTTCTTGTGTGTTAACTGATGCATGAGGTAATATAACGGTAATATTTTCATTAGAATCTGTCTTATTTAAAATTGTGTCAGATATATTTATTATATTTTTATTAACATTTACTGATGGCTGTATAGACATAAAAGCTATTTGATCCTTTAAACTTGGGTGCTGGGCTTCATATGAAATGTTTTCAGGAGCCATTATTTGCAAAGGAAAGCCATTTGATATGCTGGGAGGATGCATTTTTAAAATAGATTGTAATTTTATTTTATTCTTTAGTTCAAGAATTGTCGGTGGTGGCGCATTCCATAACTGATTTGTAGTTATAATTTCTTTGATAGGATAATAATCCATTAATTCAGTACTGGGTTCAGTTATGACTTGATACACAGATGCGTTAACTATAAAAAGTAAAATTAAATTAATGTTAAATTCAAAATTCATATAAAATAATAATATTACTTTAAAATATCATAAATACATTATAATATATTTTTAAAAACAATAATATAGTAGGTAATAATTATACTATGTTATTAATTATTATTAGGGCAGAGGACTTGTAGCCCTAAAAAGTCACCAAATATGCACTTAAATACCCTAAAATATGCATTTTAGAATTAAAAACAAAATAATTTTTATTTAATATGTATTATTTATTTTACTTTGTTAAATCTTAAAATTATTATTGAAATTAATATTAAAATAAACATGTATAATATTATGTAAACATTTATCAATCCATAAATAAAGTTAACATACGAAAAACTAATCTTATCGGCATTCCTCGGGCGCTTCTAGGAAAAGCATGCGTCTGCGGACAGTCATCAACCATATAATATGACAAAAATTAAAAATATATTTAAATTCATAAATTTTGGTTGTATTATATGAAATAAATAATTCAATGAAAAAAATATTGATAAAATTATTAATTCAATTAAAATATGTCTCAAAAACTATAAAATGGAAGAAACATGCCCTAAAAACAAAAAACTCAAAATATGCATTTATATGCAAAATAAAATTACAAATCTAGTTTTTTCTTTGCATAAAACGTATTTTTTTCTTACTCTGTTATTTTTTTGACTGTGTAAAACAAATATGTAAATGCTACAAGTCCTCTGCTCTAATTATTATATTATATTACTAAATGTTAACATTAAAATTCATTAAATTGATAATATTATAAATTAAAAAAAAAGAAGGGAAATTGATTTTAACGGGTTCCTCTTTATCACTCAGAGAGGTTAGTGGTAAAATATTATTTTGCAATATAATAAATTATATTAGATTCTGAGCGAAGCAAGTATAAGTTTTACAAAGAAGTGTTCAGTTTTTTTTGTGTATGAAAACATTTTTTCAAGTATAATAATAGTCTGATTACCACAAATGGGGGTATGATTTTTGTAGCAAATTGCATCTAGTTGGTACTTAATTTACTTATTTTTGAATTTCTCAAATGTTTTAAATATGATAAAATAAATTATTATTTAATTTTGCCTTACGAGAAGAATTTTTTTCCATAAATGTTTAATATTTCCTGTAATTTTGGGTTAATCATTTTGAATTGTATAGAAGCATAATAATATACTATTTAATCTTTTTTCAAAATGTTTTGAAAATCGTGACTGACAATTTTTTTTACAAGCTATTAAAGTTAAAACTACCAAAAAATTACGAAAATTGGCAAAACTAAAGTTTCTGTTATTTTAATTTTTAATTTTATTATAACTAATTAGGTTTTAAAAAATCCAAGTAAATGTAGGTTTAGTTTACATTTATGGTAAAATTTTAGAACGGATTATCATTATATTAATATATTGTAACTGATTTGATTGAGATTTGCTCAGAATCATGTTTTCAAATGCAATATTATTGCATTCAAATTTTAATTATAACAAACAACTAATTTTTCTGAGGGTCGAAGGAAGAGTCGGAATCGTATTCCTGCTTTTTAGTTTTATAATATTAAGATTTAAATGAAATGACATTGAATTCAAGTAAATAATTCTGAAATTCAGTTAGATATACAATATATAAATAATATAATATTTCTCTATATGCATTTTTATTTATTTATCAAATTGCAACATGAACATTATAATATAACTAAAAACTAGTTTCTCAAAATTACAGTTTTTTTAATAATACGAATATTAGCTTAAAGTAAAAATAAAGTACCAAGTATATGCAATTTGGTACCAAAAGCATACCCTACTCATGGTAATTGAATTGTTATTTCTCCTTGAAAAAGTGTCTACAGACTTTTAAAAACACAAAATTCAAACAATAATGTGAAATATTTAAAATTTAAAAAAAATTGTGAACACCCATTTTCAAAATTGTATGTATACTTATATTAAGAAGAATGTGATAAATTACATTTTTAGTTTAAAATATTAAAAATCAAAATATTTGTGTTATCAGACCATTAGTTCTACCCAAGTGTCTTTAGACATAAAAAAAAAATATTTGTTAAACCAATAGACTCCTTCGCTCAAAATCAAAATGCCACATAAATTTTCTATTTTAATAATTAAAATTAAATGTGATGCTTACGCTTAGAATTATTGCTCCATTTAATTTTTTTACAATTGTTGATATTTTCAATTGTCGGAATATCATGATTTTGTTTGGATATAATTTTAACGTTGGAATTTATATAATTAAGAGGCATGTTAGTATAACTGTTACTTCTTTTATTCCACTGAAAAATCTTTGTATTCCTATTAAAAAAAATTACAAATATATTAATAACTGTTGGAAGATTAAAAATTATTATTCATACTTATTTATTTCATTTTGACGATTACACATTAAACTAAATGTATTTATAGAATTTGTCTTAATATTTTCATTTTGTACACAGCTGAAAAGAAAAAAACAATTTATAGATCATTTTATATTAACTTGGGCTTCAAAAATAAAAGCACAATTTTGTTTATATTTAAAGGGATTAAAGAAGTATCTTTGTTAACTTCAAATTTTAGTCAACCAAATGATTGGGCTTTTTCTTGTAATTATGGTCAACTTGCTTCAGAATATAGGCACCACCAAATGCAAAAACCCATGGCTATCCAGAATTCAAACTTGTGCACCGAACATGTGATAAGACCACTGGCCATTCTAGATCCTTAATAAATATAATATAACTTACTTAGTATTGGTTAATTTATAAGTAATGCCTTGATTTTTCCTTTTAAATTGTTGATTAGGAATAATGGTGTTCTCAAATTTACTAAAAAAACATTAACATATTTAACTAGGTTCAAAATTAATAAATCATTTTTAAATCATCTTACCGTTTAATTTGTGTAGAAGGGATTGGTAAGCTTACCACATCAGAAGTATTCTCTGAAATAGTAGCTGAAATTTAAAAATGACTTTAAATATAAATCACTTTTTAATAAATGTACTAAAGCGTATAATAATTATTGTATGATTTAATGATAAATAATAGTATTAATTACCTTTCAAGTTTCTTTTACGATACAATTTAGGTATTACAAAACTTGTTCTTAGAACAATCCATTTTTTCCATAAACTCCTTGATGCATTAATTAATGGTGAAATATCATCTTTGTTTGGAAATATTATGTCAACTTCCTCTTTAAATTTCTGAATTTCTTTTTCAGGATACTTTAATCTAATAATTATGAAACACAGTATTATTATTCTTATAAATACAAGATAAATATTTTAAAAGACAACAAAAATGGAAGATTATATTATTATATTCCTAGATTTTTAAATTTTATGTTTTTACTTTACATTCTTTTGTAAAATTTTTCATATGGGTATTTTTAGATAATTGATAAAAACATGATAAAATATTTACTTTCCAATTTTGTCTTTTATATCATTAGGTATAATTGCCCATTTTTCTACAACATCTAAAACTTTTGATTTAGTAATTGTATTTTTGGTTGAAATAGGTAATACCGAAAGGGTTTGTATAATCTAAAATAAAATATTATTTTTTAATTTTTTACTTTTCAATTATGTATTGATAATTTACTTCTAGTTTAATTGATTTCTTATGATTAGACTTCATCCAGCTGTAAATAATACTTAGACCATTAAAATTCATAAACAATTTCTTACAGTTTAAGTCATTTTTTCGAATAAATTTCAAAATATGTGACTGACTATTTGAATCAGTAATATGGACCATAAATTTGTTTAAATTTAATGTTGACCTTTCCAAATCTGATCGGTTTTTACTTTTAAAGAGACTTATTATTTCTGTTAGATGTCGATCAAGCTACAATAAATATAAAAATAAATAAGTTTTAATAACATATTTAATTTAATATTCAAATTTACCTCTCGTAAATGTTTTTGTGTTAATATTGTTTTAGTTTTATTTTCTTCAAAATCAATATTTTCATTATCGTCAGAATTTTGATCTCCTGTTTTAGATTTTCTATTGATAAATCCTCGACATTTTGATGTTCCACAAAAACACTTTTGCTGTCCAGCACTTTATAAAATAGTTAGTATAAATTAGTTATAAATTAAATCAAAATAAAATAGAACAATACCCAAATGTTTCAAAGCTATAATCAAATGTAATTTCTTCTCCTATTTTGATTAGTCTATTGCTCATGAAGCCCATTTTTGATTCCCCCAGCACACTCCACTGAAATATGAAACAAATAAATGTTGTTTTTTTTGCATTGGACTAATTATAATTTTATAGTCACTTTTTCAGCCGTGCAATTTGGATCACAACTATGGTTGATAAACCTTGTGATATTTCCTTTGCATGTAGCATCAAGAATTTCATCATGTTTCAATTGTACCATATAATTATTATTTTGGTATAATTTTGATTTCATTCTTTTTAACATCTCTATTTGGTTAATAACTTCACCAACATACTCATTAATAAATGTATTACTAAAAAAATAAAACTGATTATAAATTTTATTTTATAAATTTGTTAACAACATTATATCAACATTTTATAATATTAAAATAGTAAAAATGAATTTTGTGTATACTGATTGAAATTGTAACAAATACTAATTACATATCAGGAAAAAAACTTGTTTATTAACTGATATCAAATTTGATGATACTAATAGAATTAAATTTAAGAGATAAAATAAAATAACTACCTTAATAAGAATTTAAATTTTATGTGGAAAAAAACATTTAAACATATTAATTTAGGTGGTAAAAAATGTATATATATATATATTAAATATATACTCCCAATAAACTCATTAAATATTTATTGATTATTTTAAATAAATGAAAACTCAAGAACCATAGAAAGTTTAAGTGTTATATTTCAATTTAATATACTATAAATTAATACCGATTTGTGATATATGACATTCATGCAAGTAAAATCTATTAGTAATTTTTTTTTTTTTTTTTGAATTTATAATGTATAATGTATAATGTATAATGTACTTTGTTTCTACAACATCTCGTTTTCTATACTTTAAACAATGGTAGAATAAATATTGATTACATGATATTTAAATGTACATAATCTTGAAATAATAACAAATTGTTGTGAGCCAACAGGGCTTTTATTACCTTGGTATATCTTCAAGAGCAAAAACACCGTAGCCTTTATTTGTTGCCTTGGCAATTTTTAAACGCTTAAATTGTTTATTTTGAAATTGTCGATTGGTACAAATCCTTTCTAATGGACAATATGGCCCACTAGTCAGAAAAAAATTACATGTATTATAAGAAATACTTAATAATATTATAATTAATGAAATTTACCATTCAATGTTTAATGAACGATTTAAGCAATCTATTCCACAAGCCTGTTTTCCTGCAATCCAATCTTTTTTAGTATATGTACAGTTACAACCATATGCATCATAATTAATTAATCTGTAACATGAAAAAAAAAAAATATATATTTAAACTAAACCGAAGATTATAATTATTTAGCTAGGAAACAAATTTATTTTTAAGTGGCTAAAAAATTTAATTAATAGTAGATAATATTTTAATATATGCCTACTTATCTGTCAATGAAATTAATTGATTACCTGTATTTTAATTTCCGTAATTCTTGAGCTTCAGCTGGAGTATAAATACTCATATTTTCCCTAATTAAGCAAAAAAAAAAATTGGAATTAAAATATTATGATTATATATAAAAGTTGATTTTTTTTTCTTTAAAATATCAAAGATTACCTATCTGGTCTAAATATATTGCATGAAATCAAAGTGAAGTTTAATTTATTTAATTTGTTATCAAACTCCAAGTCATTTCTTCTAGCTTCTAATAATTGTAGTTCAGTTTCACGTTGAATTTGGTCAGCTAATAGCAAATAATGGGCTTTTAATTTTTTAGATTCTATATAACATTTGCTTTCTAATTTATCAATGCATTTAATTTTCTTATTTAATCTTTTGGAACGCCGTATTTTGTTTACATATTCTTTTGGAACATTTTCAGGTATATGAAATGAATTTATTTGTATATTATCAGAATAACATAACATGTTTATATTTTCTAAACTCTTATTAATATTCTTGTTATTTTCATTTTTAAATTGTTTTATTGGTAAACTTTTAGAACGATACTGACGATCTGATACATCTGGCATATTATTTATTAAATTAATTTCAGAATCTGTTAACTTTTCATTTTTTTGTTCATAGATTAAATATCTCCAAGTAGTTGTATCTAATAACTTACAATTCGGAAAACTTCGACTACGTCTTAATTCTTTTCTAAACTTCTTGTTCAGTTCATAACTTTGATAACATTCAAGCAGGATATTTGGCCCTCCTTGTAAGTACGAAAGACTTTTCCACGATTTAATCAAATTGACCTCAACAGCATCTAAATTTACTCTATCTAGATTAAATACAAAGTTATGAGGTAGAGAATATCTCCGATGTCGTATTTTAGTAGACTCATTAAAACTTTTTGATCTTGTACGTTTAGGTACAATATCCCAATTTACATTATTTAATTCAATACAAATATCTTCTTTATTGTAAAGAGATGTCTCAGTAGTTTTTGTGTTTGAAATACATTGAACTTCATCAAATCTTTCTAATGTAATACATTTTAAATATCTTATATTTTCTGATAAATCACTAGTTATAAGACTATTATCACTTTCTACAGAATTACAAGTTGTTATTATTTTATTTTCAGAATCAATGTCTTCATTGTTGAGAAAGTTAGAGTTAACATTTAAATCTATATGAGTGTTGTGTGTGTAAGACTCTGGAAATACTTTATTTTCAACTTCATTTGTTGGGATTACAATTTTTCTTTTTCTTCCTCTCTTTTGAGGTGTTTTTAATACCACATCTGGTGTTTCAGAAATATATGATCCAATTGTGTTTTTCTTCGGCCTGCCTCTACCACGTTTTACAATATTTGGTTGAATGATATCATCAGGTTTTATACTAGTTAATACAATAGACTGATTATCAACTAAATTTTCATTAACCTCATCAGAATCATTTGATATTTCATCTTTATTTTTAATTATTAGTTTCTTAGGTCGACCCCTTTTTTTCTTCATTGGTATTACATGATCATATTTTTCTACCACAACATGACAATTATTTGTGAAGTCTATATATTGATTATTTATTTCAAAAGACTTTTCCTTCTCTTGAATTTGGTCATCAGCGCCATTCATTGCTTGAACGTCCATAGTATATAACTCATTAATTATTTCAATAGATTTAGATGAACTAATCTTAGATTAAGTTGCAGAATCTTCAAGTGCTATTTTCATTTGACTATTACGAGTGAGTCCATTGAGATTTCACTTCCAGTTATGCATTTTCACAGAATTTACAGTACATAATACAATAGATTGTACAATTGATGTATTTTATCGTTTTTAAATATTCTTTAAACCTTTGTTCTTTTGAGTTTCAGTATTTTTCACTAACAATTTGTATTCATTTGCAGAAATTAATTTTATACCAGAATATATTTTTTATGTTGGTTTGATGGTATTTTTATTAAAACAATGATTTTTACATTAAACTATTATTTCTTATATAAGATCCATCCATATTAGTCCATATTAAATTATCCTGAAAAAGTAAAACAATACATTAATACAATTATTAAAAATTTAGATAAATTAGTATTTCATCACATTTCTATCATTTTATTTTAGATATCACATATCGAACCAAAAGTCCATTTATAAATCACAGACTATAAAGTTATTAACATCTATAATAAATATGAAATGTACGTATTTTAACAGCTATATAAAGATCAATATACTTATCCACTTTTTCATCATTTTTGATATAAGTAAAAAAGTAATATTGCAAAACTGATTAAATTTGTATTTAGTATAGATAGGTAAGCAATTAAAATTTTCTCAAATCACCTGAATTATATGTATCCAACGAACAATAGCCATTGAAGCTCTTATTGTTATGTATATAACTTGTTGCAGATAAAAAGGAATATTATTACATGAGTTAATGTAATTTGTATCGAGCCCCGAATGTTCACACTTCCACAATCAAATAAACAACGTTGAACACAAACAAACCACTGTACTTGTATGTAATAAATAATTTTATCGGCGAACTGTCGTTCGTCAGAGGTCTCGACAGTCAAAATTCGAAAATCTCTATAGTCTGTAATCTAGAGACCAGAAACCAATCTCTGATTACGTCAAAATTAAAACAAGTTCAGAATTAATATTATTATTATCAAAATATATCTAAGAATAATAAATTGTAGTAATGTATCTACAATAAAAAAAATTCAATTAAACTTATATTAGACAATTTTTCATTTACAAAACAATTAAATTGATAAAATGATATTCGCTGTCATCGCACTGTGCATTGTATCTTGTTATAAACGCGCGTAGAGTGTAGACAAAGTAAACGCCAGTCACAATGAAAAAGAGAAAATGCTACTAGTAGGGTCTGATTTTGATTGGTTATGTTCCCAACTGATGCTTTGTACTTTTCTCTCTCTCACACAGACGCGGAATATCTCTTTTTAAATGCAAAATTTATAATCAAATTAAAAATATGACGCTGTCTATTATTTTTATTAATTCTGTATTTCTTATATTTTAATTTTATTCTATTTTTTTATAGGTACTCTTATAATAATTTCCATATAATGAAATTTACTGTCTACGGTAATTTTATTTTATGAAAATGGTACTACTGCAGAGTGCAAACATTGTTTTCTTACTACTATGATTGCTGTGGTCATTGATACGATTTGTTGTTTTTTAGTTCTTTGCAGAGTGCATATTATCGTTTGTATTTGTTATTTATTTATTTACAATTCTATTAACATATTATATAAATTAAAGATTTTTATTTAGTCATTTATTTATTGACCATTATTGTACATAATGGTAAATAACTAATGATTCTGTGTATATGTGTAATTTGGTTGTTTACGTTACGGTTTAATAATTTAATACTTACCTAATAATTTCCAATATTTAATGTCCAAGTAAAACAAAACATTTTCGTTGCATCACTGTGCTTACAGGATACATTATATTGTGTGTGTTCGTTATTCGGGAATTTAATAACATGTATGTACACTATATATATGGTAGTCCTTAAATACACGCAAGTATTACTTATTCGTTATAAAGTAATACTGAAGTTTTCTTGTACTTTGATGCTGTTATGAACCTGTGACAATATCAGTAGCCGGTAAAGATGTAATTTTAATTTCATTAGAAGAAAAATGATTGTATTTTATTAACCAAATCAATTAGTTTATAGAAGTTAAAGTTTCAATTATGTTAAATGGATATAATTATACAAATTATTAAAATAATATTTAATTTTTTTGTTTGGAGAAATAGTTTTAAGTGTCAGTATAAAATAAATAGTATACAAGTATAAATTATTACATTGACTTTGAATTATCAATTTTTCTTGTACAGTCATCATTTTACTTTTTGTATAAACATATGCCTAAACGATTAATTAAAATTGCAAATGTTAATATATATATATAGTAGTGTTTTAATATAATGCTATAAATGAAGCAAAATCACAAAAATACGAAACTTAAATTATGGTATTTAAGTTAAATATTGTAAACTTATTGTATAGTCTAAACAAAACAGTAACTATTAAATTATGTCATAATTTTCATAAAATAGGTAACGCCTGATAAATATTTTAATATTATTACCTACATTATATTAGCATTTAGAAAATTTTAACTTATTTATCTAAAGACTTTTATTTGTAATATTTAGTAATTTAGATTTTATAAAAGATACCTAGTGTTGTTTAACCCATCGTTAGTTGATTCATGGCTTTAAAACAATTTCACTTGTTTGAAAAACCATTTAAATTTTATAATTTGACTATTAATAATTAAAAGACCTTTAAGACCTTTTATTTTATAATAAAAGTATAAGATTCATTTTCATTTTCATATTTTTTTTTTTTTTTAATTAAATATGTGTTATATTAGGTATTTATAAGTTGAAATAAAATAAAATATATTGTATACATATTAATGAAGTTGACTACTTGAAAATAAATAAAATGTTAATTTAAATATGAAAATTATAATTTTCATATGATTAAAATATTGTGATGCAACTAACGATGGCATAAACTCGGGTGTGACTAACGCTAGATTAATAAACTAAAAAATATATATTTTTCAGATTAAAAATAATGTAATCAAAGCCTGAAACAATCAATATTTTTCCAATATAAAATTCAACAAGTTCTACACTGATTATGGTTCGTATTATTTAAGTTTTTTTTTATTTAATTTATTAAAATAATTACAATAATGAAGTAAATTATAAGTAAGAGTTTAAGCCAAATTAATTGTAAATTACAATATTGCAATTACTTTTATTGATTAATAAATAAAATTTATTTGAGAAAATAGAACATTTTATAGTTTTGAAAATAATTTGATTTACAAAAAATTTAATTGTATTTATACTTATACTATATAATGTTATGATTCAATCAATTTTTTTTCTTCAAATATTTTACAATTTTTTGTTTTGTTTTTTAAATTATATCAGTTAATCATACAAAATATATAGGTATTTATTTTTGTTAAGAAACATGAATCTATTATTATTTAATATTTATACCTAGTAATAACACTACTATACATATAAGATTTAGTATATGTACATTAAAACTAAGTGCTAAAATTATTTAAATAATATATGGTTGTGTTTGTTATTTATTGTATTATTTAAGTTATTCATGTATAATTTATATTTTTAATATGCTTAGCACACTTTAATAATTATATAATATATAATTAGTTAGGCATCTTAAGATTTATTTAAAAATTGAGATGATTGTTAAATTTGTTTACCCATGGATGAAATATATATAACACAAATTAAATTAGGTATTAAAGTGCTTAGTTTGGCTTAAATTTTTTTAAATATTGATACTTAATAACTACAGTTGCCATTAATCTTTCAGAGTTATACACTATAATAAATACTAGTATACATACATACTTCAATAATAAATGTTAAAATTATAATATATATTACTTTATATAATTACAATTAAATGATAATTTATTTGATTTTATAATTATTTGAATTAATGATAGATATTTATTATTTTTTTAAAACAAATTGGTTTATAATATATTGCATATTGGGCACTATTAAAAATAACAGATACAAAATATTATTATTTAAAATATTTATGTTAGCAGCAAAATATATTATATTTAACTTCTATATAATCATAAGACATCCTACATAATGTGTTATCATAAACAAGCTTACAAGTATATAATTTATAGTTATATAATTGCCACGTGCAATATAGTTAAACATTATATTATATTTTTTAATTGGGTTTTTAAACTCATATAAAATAACTAATTTAAAATCAACAATGGATTACAATTAATTAATACAATTAATTTTAAAAAACATTTTGACTTATATCATATTTTTGAAAATTATTTAGGTAGGTATAGAAACATATATTTACATTTAAATATTTTATGTCCACTTAAATTAAAAAAAATTATATTCAGTATTTTTAAAAATGTAAGATTAAACTAAGACATTTTGTATATTGGTTACCATAAAATTACAATTTTTCTAAATATAATAATAATTAAATAATTTATCATTTAAGGTTTTTTTTTTTTAAAATAATGAAAATACAAATTTTAAAATAAAATAAATGTGATTATAGTTTTGAAATTAAAGAATATATGGAACATGTATATAGGTAAAATTATTACCAAAAATATAAAATAGATAAAAAGTTGACAAAAATATTTTGATTAAGTAATACCCAATTATTATATAATACAATATTGAATATATTGTAATAGGTTAATAATTAATGCTTCTAATATCAATGATAAATGAAGAATTTTATAATTTATAATTTAAAGTTTGTGATTAATAAAAATAATCTTATATAATTTAATATACCTAGATTATTTGGCATTACATAAAACGTCTAGGTATTATATATTTTGTAAAAAGAATCAAAACTTAATTTTTTTCATATTGCATAATTATTCTATCTGGATAACATTTCATGAAATGAACATTTAAAATTCATTCATATTTATGATATATAAAGTGACAGTAAAAAAAGATAAAATACATTTTTATTTCATTATACAATTTTAAATTTTAGTTGAAATTTTTTTTTAAATTGTGCAAAACATATAATTTTTTTTTTATATTTTATTATTACTAATTATGTTAATTTTTAATCTTTTATATATTCTGGTGATAAAATGTGTTCTAGAATCTACTTTAATGGCAACTATTGTTTAAACTATATATATTTATATATGTTAAATCTATTTTTTTAAAACTTGGTCGGTTTGTTTGATTGTTCAACTTGGTAATGATTGCACTTACTAGACTAAAAGTAAATAAATGAACCTAGTTGTAAAATCCATGGGTTGATTTCAGAATGAATAAGATGACATATGAACGAGTTCTACTATATGTGTCTACTTATTATTCAATTGAAATTTAAGTGGAAGACATCATGTTTTATAAGTTGTATGTTTCATAAAATGTACGTTACTTAAATATATACCTAATCATATTTGTACTATTACTGTTATCATCAATAATAAAAGATGACATTTATCATTGATGATATTAAATTTTGGACATAATACTAGTTCATTAGTCCGTTGTTAAAATTTTACATGGATATGGTTAATTTTTAAAATCACATGTATATTTCTATTGACTAAGACTTAGTATTAAATATATATTCCAATGCTGTATATATAATTTTAATGAAATATAATTTGAAGTTAAATTTAGTTATACTTATTATAAGTATAAATGTAAATACAGATACGTGATCATATAGAGTTGTATATATTTTAGTTTTTATAAGAAATATACAGTTTATTGTCTTAGTCGATAATTATTGAATGCATGAATTTGATTACATGTGTAGAATGCTTTTATATGGTTGTGCTTTAAGTATACATTGTATTTTGAGTAACCAATATTTTATATATATAATATAGGCGCTTGATGAACCTTTTTTCCTTGCCGTTGGTACAGAAGTAAGTGCCAAGTATAAAGGAGCTTTTTGTGAAGCAAAAATAAGAAAAATATCAAAAATTGTCAAATGCAAAGTATGTTTATAAATTGTTCAACATTTCTTTGTCAATCGTATGTAGCTCAAATAATATTATATATTTAAATTTCATGTAAGGTTCAATTTTCTAATGGTGTAACTGCATTGGTCTCAGATGAAACTATTAAAGGGCCATTAAATGTAATTATTAATATAACTTTAAATAAATAATTTATATAATAATTTATATTTGATATATTAAATTAATTTAGATTGGAGCTTCAGTTGATGTAAAATATAGTGATAACAAAGAATTACTTCAAGCAACTATTCAAAAAATTCAAGATTGTAGTCTGTATACTGTTGGTATGTTTATTTGAATTTCATATTTTCTCTATTTATTTATTTATTTATTTATGCAATTTTACAGTATTTGATGATGGAGATATAACATGTTTAAAGCGATCTGCCTTATGTTTAAAAAGTGGAAAACACTTTGCAGCTAGTGAGACGTTAGATCATTTACCATTAACGCATCCTGAACATATTGGTACTTCTGTAACCAATAGTATTATACGTGGTCGTAGAAGTCGAAAACATATACAAAGTTTAGGGTAATTATGTAATAAGTATATTATTCTCTATTCTTTTAATTACTCCTCTGTAATTTTAGCTACCACTACAATATCTTGCATTATCATAGGTCTTCCTTCAATCCACTATTTAATTTATTCATTAGCTTTTTAGTTTATTATTATGATATAATATATAAAAACTCTTACTTTAATTCTTCTTTGAGTTATCTGGCCACTAGGACCATCCTGTCTGACAACCAATTCTCCAGCCGGCTATTCATCACCAAATCCTTCCAGTTTACTCCGCCTCCTAATCTTCTACATCCCTCTTAACTATATCTTCCCATCTTAATTTAGGTCTTCCTAAAGATATTTTTCCTACCGGATTCTGTTCCAACACTGTTTTTGTTAGAGTTCTGGCTCCTCATTGTGTATCCTGCTCAGCGCCTTCCTTTCTTAATTGTCTTTACTATGTTATTTTCTTTAAACATTTCTTTTAGCTCTCGGTTTTTCTTTTTTCTCCACTCTTGTGATGTCATCTTTTATTGGACTGAAAATCTTCTGTAATATTTTCCTTTTTAGTATAAAGAATTTATTTACATCCGATTTCCTCAATGCCCAGGTTTCAGATCCATACAATATCACTGGTAGTATTGGGCTAGTATACAAATGTCTCTTAATCTCTTCGATAATGATCTTGAACTTAATAGTTTCACAAGTCCATATTAAGTCCTATTGCCGCTTGGATTCTTGGGCTATTTCTTTGGTGAAATCATATTTTTTACTTAATTTTATTATTAACAATATTTTACATTTTGGTTTCATTTAAATATAAAATGTATTATCCCTTTAATTTCATAGTCATAAACCTTGCCTTTTTTTGTAATGACATAATTATAATTATAAATTATTATATTAAAAATATAAATAAAAATAAAATTTCAAATTAAATTGATTATGAATTAATAATATTTATTTATTATTAGGGAATTATAGATTAACTTTTATTACATAATTATTATTATATATTTATTCACTGTCATCTTTCTTAATATTTTTGTTGCACAAAATACAGGGAAAGTGAAAAAAAAATTGTTAACAAAGTAGTTATGAATGAAAACGATATTGGAAAAGTAATTTGTTTTAAAGCCAATGAAAAGAAAAAAGTTAAAGATAATTGGTTTCCTGGATTAATAGTGGCTACTACTGTACAGTCAGTACCCAAAATAAATACTGCTGAAGATCGTCTGGTTCGTTCATTTAAAGATGGAAAATAGTAAGTAATTTATATTAATTTCTGTATCATAACTAATTTATTATTTTACTTTTAAATAAAGCTATACAGTTCATAAAAAAGAAATAACAAACTTCACTAAAGAAATTGCAGCAAGAGTCGAAAATCCAACTCTTAAAACTGGTAAATATTAGATTTTAGTGCAATCTTTTATAAGCCTGATAATTTATTAAGTGTAAAGTTAATTTCTACTTTATTATACTGCGTTCCATCTAAAAGCGCACCGCCTTGGCGCATCCATATGATTCACAGAGCGATGTTCGAACCCCTCAGCTGAGTCTAATCGCATTGTAATTGGTCGCCGTTGGTCGGCTGCAATCGCCACTGATGACGACAGTCAATCGCGGTCGCCGCCGCCGTGTTAACAAACGATTAAATTAATTAATTTGTCTGTGGTGAGGAAACTTGCGCGAGTTTGGACGCCCGGTGTGCTCTTAGATGGAACGCAGTATAATAACACTCAGAGGAAATGTAATATTTTGAATTATTAATAATAAATTCATATTTAATATACTTATTATTAATTGAATTTATTGTACATTTGATACACTTGAAACTTAATACCTTAAAAAACTTTCCATTTATATAAAGGATTTTATATTTTTATAAAGTGTAATATTAATGAAGATTATGTTTTACTACTATTTTAACAATAACAATTATTTTTTTATTTAGCCGTTGAAAAAGCAATACTGTACATTGATAAAGATGAACTTCCGCCACATTGGGACCGAGATTTATTATTCGGTATAGAAAAAAATTGTGTGACTACAGATAGTGAGGAAAATAATTGTAGTGATGTAAGATAATAGTTATAAGCATTATAATAATATTTATTATATAATTAATCTAAATCTTCTATACCTACCCATTGTTGAGTAGTAATTTAACCTATGTTACTCTTTACTGTAACAGTTTCTTCTTTCAGTAATAATGCAGTGAATTCCGTATTAATTTCGGTATAACAATTGAGTAACTATGAATGACTATCCTTAAATATGTAATTGTCAATTATAAAAAATAAACCCAGGCAGTCGATTTTGGGCATTCCTCTTACGTCCTTTCAGTTCTCTGAGAAATTAGTGGTAGAATGTTATTGTCTTATATTATAATTAAAATTTGAATACAATAATTATGATCGAAACAGATTTACAAAGTACTGATAATATTAATTTTTATAAATTATCATTTATTAAATTTTATTAAATAAAAAGCAATATAAAAATTAGTTATCATAAAATAATGAAAATCAAATGTGTCAAAAATGTAGACTGAGAATTTTGTCATTTTCTGCCGTTAGTCTTTTCTGTTAAGTTAGAAAAATATTGAGAATTTCAAAAATTGACTTAACAAAAGTACCATCTAGATTCTAGACAAAATTCTCTATCAAATACAAACACTACTTGTGGTAATCTAACCATTATTTTAGCCCGAGAAGTGTCTTCAGGTATTTATAAGACAGTAAACTTATATAAAACAGTAAAATCTAACATCAATGTCAAATCTTAATAAAAAAAAAAATATAAAAAAATGTGACTAACGATTTTCAAAAATTTTATTTGCATATTCAAGCTTATAAAACATATCAAATCATATCTGTGTATTTAAAATAAAAATCTTTATGCTATAACACATATAATATTTTCTAATATTTATTTAGATTTATGAAAATAATTATTTCATAAAGTTGCAAATCAATATTTTAACAATTTTAATTTAAAACTTGGGGAAATCGGTAGTGTCCCGGTGACACATGGATAACCATAATTTAAACTCCTTGTGACATTTAGATTTTTGCGCTATTGAATTTTGAATTATGATAATTATAATTTTTCTATTCTATAATAATAATAACACTAAAATATGCGTAAAAGTCTTTGAAATAATGTCTTTATTATTTATGGGTAAAAAATGTAATGTTATTATTTTTGATTTTTCAAAGTTAATAACGAAAATGTAATTTAGTTATTTTATTCATTTCTAACTAATAATGTAACTTGATTACATTTTAAAAGTAATTTACTCAACAGGTTAGGTATACCTTTAAAAGACTTTGATCTCTTGCCTCTCATTCACTCATACCTGCTATTTCATATCATCTATTATTCTATTCCATTTGTCTTCTCCTCTTGGTCTCTCCTTCACATTCTTACAAACATTTCCATTATTACTCTCATTGCCTAATAACATGACCGAACTATCAATAGTTTCTCCACCATCAATATTTCATTGATGTGATTGCCATACTACATCTTGTATATTATTCTTTGCTATACTTCTGTGTTAAATATATATATTTAATGTAATTATTTTTTTAAGAATTCTGATGATGAATCTATTGAAGAAAAAGATCATTTTGTGGCACAATTATTTAAATTCATGGATGATCGTAACACACCTATTAATCAAATTCCAGTTATTAATGAAAAGGATATTGATTTATATAGACTATTTAAGGTATTTTAATATATGTTTACCTATTATTTAGTAACAATTACTTGATTAGTATTTTAGAGTTTAGGTTATTTTTAATTACATTTTTTTTTTTTAAATTTATTAGATATCTATTTTTCTTTCAATATTATGAATTTCACTTTGTACTTAATAATAATATTTTTAAATTGTAGGTTGTAAATAATTTTGGTGGATATAATCGTGTTAACAAATATAAATTGTGGAATACAGTTGGTCAAAGAACTGGATATGATTTTGATATTGAACATATATATCAACAGTTGAGTAAAAATATTTTAACCTATTATAATAAGAATATTTTTATAGATTGTGATGCGACTAGAATATTTTCAAGGAGGGATGTCATACCATTGATTAATTATACATAGATTGTCCAAGTAACTAGAAAAAATGGAAAAACCAAAATGTTTAGCTTTATGTGTTAATAGATAGCGTTATCGGTTGTATTATTCATTAAATAATGTTATTAAATAATTAAATTTTTATTATTGGAAACAGATACAGTAAAAAGTTTATGGGCGGGAGTAGAGAAATATATGGCTGTTGTTTGTCAACCAAAACCTGTTCAATTATAAATAAACTGTGACAAGAAATACGAATAAATTAAACAATTATTGAATAACATTTTACGTAATAAAATTTTGGAATGGATAGGTTTTTTCTGACTAAATATAGAGCTTTAAAATGTATCCAAAAATGTTTAATATTACCTGCAATTTTGTATTTAACGGTTTGAAAATTTTATAGAGACATAATTATATGGGATTTTGATATAATTATTCTCATTGATAATTTTTTAATTTTTTTGTTATAAGCAAAGAAGTTACAGCATGTTATAAAACTTAATATACTAATTCTTTGTCACATGATATTTTACATATGAGATATGCCATTCTCTCCAAAATATCCTTTTCTTTAAATTTTCTATATATTTTTATATTCCAAGTTCAACCTAAACATTATAATTTAAGTTTTTGGTTTTTGTGATTTTGCTATATTTACCATTAGATAGATGAAGTATGGAGACAAAAATGCAGTGTAATATAAATATAATTTAATTAAAGTATTAAGTATAAACATACAATATAAATATATAATTAATAACTTATTACAATAATACATCTGGTAACAACCATGACCGAAAAAATTGTATAATAAAAAATTATACTATAATTATAAGTACAATAAAAATAAAAATTATGTTTTTTAATTAATTATTCCTTGAAATATTTAATTTATTTTTAACTTTTTCTGCTCTTTTATTTTTAAAATTTTTAGATTTCTAATTAAAATTTCTTAAGAGTTTAGAATTTATAAGATGTTCAATAATAAAAGTGTAATGTTCTTTATATGGCTCAACAAACTTACAAATATGATTATTGTCTTTTATTTTATCACAAAGAAAATTTCTTAAATTTTTTTTTGTGGCATTTTTTTCTACTGTTTTTTTTATAACTTGTGCCATGGGAATAAATTCAGTAAAACTACTTTTAGGTCTTTTTAAAAACAAACCAGAAGTGAAAGAATCATAATTTCTATAAATTTGAAAACGTTTGACGACTGTTATTCCAAATTGCAATATTTAATTGATGAATGATAATTATAATGATAGATAATGATATCACTTAGTGATCTGTGGAAATTACAAAACACATTAGCATTACTTAATGGCGTGGCTCTCACTTCTAGAATTCTGGCTCCCATCTCACTATATCAAGCATTAACACATTGTGTATTAACTTGGACTATCTATGTATAATTAATCAATGCTATTACATATATAATAAAAAAATACTTTAGGCTGTTGTTACAATTACAGTCACACTAAATTTGATTTAGCTGTCTGTTGAGCTAAATTACACTTAAGTGTAACATAGAATTTAAACAGTGATATTGATATGAACCATTTTTATAGTTTTTATACTGACCAAATCAGCTTAAGTGATCTCACTGACTTAAAAATTATTAATTTTACACTTTTTGTTTATTTGTGTTATTTCTAGTTAACCTTTCCTTTATAAACTTAATTTTATAAAGTGGTCAGATTTTTAATTTTTGTATTTAATCGAATATTTTTATAATTACAGGTATTTACATGGTTTTGAAGACTTTTATAGAAAACTTGGATGTACAATGTTGAGCCATCCAAGAGGTGTCAAATCTCGTAATCGATTTAGTCGAAGTATTATACGAGATGTTGATAAAGCTCTACCAAGTACATCATCAGTTGAGAAAAATAAATCACCACCATCGACGAAACAGGAATCAAATGAAAAAAAAGATAAACTAGAAATAACAGCAAAAGAAAATGAATCTAATAAGGATCCAGTAAAATCATCAAAAACTGATGAAAAAATTATAACTACCAAAACTACTGAAGATGTTACAAAAAAAGTTGATGTTAATAATATGACATCTCGTAATAATAGATTATCAGTTAAATCCAATTCTGATATTATAGAAACAAAAGATTTTAAAATTAAAAAAGATATAAAAAAAGAGAAAATTGAAATTGAACATGAGAATATTGAAGATAAAAAGGTTAATAAAAAAGTGAAAACTATATTTGCTAAATCTATTAAAAAAAAAGAAAAAAAAGAGAAAATTCCAAAAGTAAAATCAACAGAAACTAGCTTAACTGTTGCAAAGAAGATTACAAAAATAAAAGATAAAATAAAAAATTTAGCCAAAGGAATGGTTCCATTCAAAAAAACAAAAAATGATGCTCCATCTAGCGATCAATCTGATAATCAATTTAAACCCGATGAAGACGTTCCAAAAGTAATATTAATATATAACAATATTTTAGTATTTTCCATATAGTTAAATATTTAAATTTAAAAAGTCAAGGTTTTACAATGATATGAAGTTTCTGTTATCTATGTATTTAAACATTTTTTCAGTTAATGTCGGTTTTCTGTTTGACAAAAGATAATATTAATTAAAAGTAGGTATTATAAGGGAGTAGTGTGGTTAGTAATGTGTGAATCAGAACATTGGATAGAATTGAATAGAAATAAAGAAATTAAGAATACATAAGGAAAGTGTAGGTGTTATATGAATTGTGGTGTGGGAATAATGAGAGAGAATAAGTTGATGGTTTGGGCATATTATGAAGAGAAATTTTTCTGAAGTAATAGAAGTTGTTATAGATTGGAATGTAGAAGGTAATATTGAAGAAGAGGTGGATAGATTGAATAGAGAGTAATATGAAAAGAGCTCGTATGAATGGACAAGATGTAGGAAATTATAATATATGTAGGTATATGACTACGGTAGCCAATCCTATATAATTTGGTGGTAAAGTAAAGAAAAAGTAACATTTACATTATCTAAGGGTTGGTCTCAGTTAGAGAATAGTATGTATATAATACTTTTTTAAATGTATTTTTTTTTATTATTTCCCTATAAAATACTTTTGAGTATTTTATATTATTATTTTTACCTACATGATATAATTTTTAACACATTTCGCATATATCATTATAAAACCGATTAACTATTTTGAACATTGCTACAAGTTAGACTTGATACAATACAAATTAATGCAAGTTGTTTAACTTCTATGTACAATAAACAATTATCTTTTAATTTCTATGTAAAAATCAAATTTTTCATTATTTCAGCTTACACGTTCAAAATCTAAAGATGATTTACTTACTAAAAAAAAACTTTTAAATTTATGTGATTCAAATGCAAACAACTCCATTCTTCAGCATTCAAATGAATTAATTATTGAAAATAACAGTAAAGCAAAAAAATCTGTTGATGGAAATGATAAAAAAAAAAGTGTACCAAAGATAAAAGACAAAGAAATTTTAAATGAAGTAACTTCTATACCCACGTAAGTTAACATATCATTTTTATATAAACTAAATGGATTTAATATTTTTTATTTAGAATTCCGGAAGATTTGAAGTCTGAAAAGAATACTGAAGTGACAGTTGGTGCCAACTTAATAGTTCACTATGGAAATAATCATGATATATCTTATGAAGCAAAAGTATATAATATATTTAATATTGATACACCCCATACATTATCATTAGAGACTGGCATTAAATATGTGATAATTATGCATAAAAAGTAACACAATATGTACAAATAATTGACTAACATGTATTTACCAATATGCACACTAAAATTATAAAAATAGGATTTTTTAATATTTTTAAATTCATTGAATCTTCTTTTAATATCACTTTTTTTCATCGTGCTTTATTATCATATTAAATAATACAACATTTTAGAATAAATGTCACATAATATATGATTATATATTTAGTATATATAAATACTATATAAATAAATATAAATTCTTGAATATTGAATAAATTAAATATTTAATTATTTATTAATATATGGAAATTGAATGCACTTATAGAAAAATATTTCAAAATTCCCTTAGTATGCATTTCTATGCAAAATAAGATTTGATTTAAAATTAGTTCAATCTGTGTTTCTAATGCTTATTATAGTGCATACATTTAAAACGAACATATACAAACAATGCCAGTATCCAATTATTATTATTGCTTGTGTACTACAATTTATTGCTCTCGGAGAATATATTCTCTAAATCAATCATAACTTTTATTTAATAAATTGATGCTAAGTGTTATAATTTTAGGTTCTCAATATAAGCCCTACTGTAGATGGACATAAATTTTATGTTCATTATAAAGGATGGAATTCTCGGTATGACGAATGGGTAGATTATAAGAATGTGACTTTAGATGTGACTAACAATGAAACTGAAGATGTACCAAAAAGTGATGTATGTTTAGTTTATACAACAATTAAATATATTTACAATTTTTATCAAATTATATTTATATTTTTAGTTCATTCTTAAATTTCAACTAAACTAATTATTATAATAACTTATAAATTTGTTTTAGCAAAAAAATACGGACCAAAAAAAATTACCAATTAGTAGAACCAAAAAGTCTATTCCAACATCATCAAATCAAAAAAAATCTTTGTTTAGCAATACTCGTCCAACCAGACTATGCACACTGAATAATGACCAATTATCCTCAATAGGAAAATATACTATTAAAGGTAATTTATTTTACACAATTATATAGTTTATTATATGTTAGTAAACAATTTTAACTGCATTTTACCAAATACAAAATTTCCTTCTTGAATACTATTGCTATTTATTTTTTACTACTTCAATTGTCATTGTTAAATTATAACTTAACAATCTTAAATTTCTGAAATTAAAATTATTTTTATTATGTTTTCAGAAAATTCAGATTCTGAAAATGAATATTCTGATAATTTAGATTTGGTTAAACAAGATATTAAAAAAACTCAACAAACATTGAAAACTCCAAAAGCCGAAAATGGCATATTTATAAAAACAGAGCCTTTAGATATGGATAGTCAGAAAAAGTCATTATATCCAAAAACATATCCTAGTAAAGAAATGATTTTACAACGAAATGTTCCTAGAAAACCAAAGGCTAGTGTGTATAAAGCTCAAAATAACAAATCTAATGAAATTGAAATTTCTGAACCCGTTACTCTAAAACCGCCAACTGATTTTAATTTTGAAATGCCAGCTCCTTGTAAAAATGCAAAATCTAATATTAATGACAACACAAATGTAAAAACAGAAATTCCAAATAAACAAGTGAAAATTACACAAAATGAACCAAAAATATCTCCAATCCATTACTTATCGCCTAAAGAAAAATTAAAATCATATAAATTAAATGATTGTAAAGAAAAAAACAAAACTATTGAATCGATAACACTTCCAACAAAATCCAAAAATACAAATGTTATATATTATTCATCCTCTGAAAATGATGAAAAATTAAAAACCACTACAAAACTTAGTGAAGAAACATCTATACCATTAGATAATAAATCTGATAAGTCTAAAATTTCTGGTACTGATTTTGATCTTAATAAAATTAGATCAGAAATGAAGGGTCTTATTCCTCATACTGTTACAAGTAGTACTGAATCAACTATATTAGACCAACAAGCTGAAATTGAAACTTTAAAACCTATTAAACCAGTTACAGAAGATGTTTATGAATTTAAAGAAAGTGATACAGATTTTAAAATTATTTCTACTGTTGAAGAAAAACACCGTAGAGTTATAAAACATAATGATTTACCAAAAATATTAAATTTTGAAAAGACCAATTCACTTTCAAAAGGTATTAAATCTACACAAAATATAGAAGTAGTACAACACAATGAATTATTTGACAAGGATAGTAAAGAATATATGGTTATAAATCCAATAGAAAATATTATTTCTCATAATTCAACAAATAATTCAAATCAATATCAAAATCAAAATGTAATCATAGACTCAAAACAAGTAAATGATATTGAAAATTCTGCGAATACTGACGAGTTTGATAATAAAGCCGAAGTATTAAACTTATGCATAAAGCAACCCAATTCTCCTCAAACTAATATTTTCAGTATGCCAGAGTCAAGTGAATCTAATGATGTTTTAGATGATGAAGATGATGATGATACTAAGTTGGTGATTGTTGATGATAAAATTTGTAATTTAACAGTAGTTGAAAATGAATATAATTCTTCTAAACAAATGAAAGATATACAAAGTACATCTCAATCTTCACAAATATACCTATTTCCTAATAAGGATTCAGAGTTTAAAAGTTTAAGCGAACCTTATACAAATAATATACCAAAAGATTTAGTTGATGATAGTAATACTTCTGGTAAAGAGATTACACAAAATTCTCCCATTCAAAGTTTTCAAATGTATTCGCAGTTAGAAAACCAATCATCATTAAAAGGTTATCAATCGTACACGAATGAATGTAATACAAAATCAGGAGTTGAATTTGAATTAAAACCGCCAAAAATCGGAATAATTAAAAGTGTTGAATCTTCATTTAAAGATTCTATTGATGAGTTTACTAGCATGGAAGATCCTATAAATAACTCTGAAAACAAAATTATTAAAGATAAATTTAATAATGAAACTTCTATTAAAATACCAGAATTACAATGCCGAGAAGAAATATTTGAAGATGACAACATCATTTCTAAGAATGCTTTAGATATTGAGTATGATTGTAATATTGTGAAGCTAGATTCTTCAAAAAATAAATTATGTGACACTAGAATAAATAGTAACACAAATTGTTCCTTAGAAGCTAGACAATCGAGTTCCAAAAGTAATAATTTTGATATATACGCACCAAGTACTAGTCAAAGTATATTAGATAATAATATTCCAATTAAAGTCTTGGAAAATAATAGTGTTTCAAATATAACTTATTGTTATGAACATTGTGCACCTAGTACTAGTAAACATAATTATAACTCCCCAGAAACTAATTTAACTAATGTACTATTTTGTGAAGAAACTATACCAGGAAGTCCAAATAATATGTTAGATGAGGAGTTTGAACAATCTGAAAGAAAAAAAGCACATACTCTTTATGAAGAGCATGAAGCTGCGTCTGCGATGTATAACATGAACCGATCTTTTCGTAAACCAATGTTGACTTTAATAGGAGCCACGGAAAATGAAATGGAACAATATACTAATATTGTACAAACGTAAATATTATATTGATTTATTTTAGTTATATAATTTAAGAAAAAAAGTTAATTTTTAAATATGTATTATACATATTTTACAGTGATGGATTTCTTGATCAGAGACATTTACAATTTTTAGCTGAAATATCTAGTAGAAATTTAGGAATAAAGCTCGAGCCACAAATTAAGGGTAAAGACCCTACAGTATTGTCAGAACAAATACCTGAAAGTAATTATTTATGTTATTTCAAATATTAATAATATATTAATTCTTGGAAAATTAATATATTTTTAGAAATAGAAAAACGAGTCGAAAAATCTCATAAACGTAAAACAAGTCATGAACATTCAATCTCAAAACGCAATAAAATATCTAACGCAAATACTTCAACTACTGGTTAGTTATTAAAAAAATTTATTTTAGTATTTAAATTAAAATTATTATTTCTATAATGATATAATTACTAAATAATTATTCATTATAATAATATCTAGTTTGTACAATAATTTTAATAATGTATTATATTTATATATATTTAAATAATAATTTTTTATAGAAATTAATACTGAAAACTCCAGCGACACAAAAATGTCTATTCCTTTGAAAGATGATAAACCAATAGTTTCATTTAGTGAGTATATAAAACAATAATATAAATATTTAATGATTTCTCACAAAAAAATTCTTAAAATATCTAATGATAAATAAATATTTTATGATATAGCCCCAGATATGGATACTATTCAACGACAAGCAGTTATATTAGCTAAAATAAATGAACTCCGTAAAGAATATGTTGTTGTAAAAACTCGCATTTCTGTAGTTGATAGAAGACGAAAAAAAATTAAAAAACGAAAGAGAGATTTAGCAAAAATTGCTATGAATCAAAATAAACCGTCTACATCAGCATCTATAGCTAAATGATATTTAAATAATTCATTGAATTAAATGTATAGTTTAATATTCATATGTATATAATATGGTAAATTATCAAAAATTTACTATTAACATTTTTTTTTCAAAACTCATTTAATAATTTTAATGAAACATACAATAAAATAAATCAATTTTTTTTTTATATATTTATATATTACTATTTTAAAAATTTTTTTTCTTTATTATTAAAAAAAAAAAATTTAAAATAATTTATTATTAAAATTACACATGTTTCTATTAATTTTTTATTGGTAATTGTTATAATTGATCATTTTTATTAAAAAAAGAATCATAGCATTAGTATTTTGATTTAATAATATAGTATTAAAATTTAAAATGTATAAATTGTCTTTATGTTTATTTTAAAACAAGATTTATTATAATGAAATAATCATAAATTCAGTGTTACGATAATACTATAATAATTATATAAATGTATATCTGCATTATACTTTTATAAATGTTTTAGTTTGTTTATTACTATTATCAAAGTTAATTGTATTTAATTGTTTAGGTTTTAATTCAAAGGTGTTTTTATTGCTTTTAATATTTATTAATTTTCACTTTAATTAATTATGTACTAGTTACTAACTTAATTAAACAATATTGTTTTGCTATAACATGTTAATGAAGGCAAATTAAATGATAGAATAATTAAAATAATACTTTTAATACAAAAATTCAGTAATTGTATTTAATAAACAAATCATATTTTTAAAAAAAATTTCTCGCAGTTCAATAGATTATTACGAATATTTATAGGAATAAGATTGTTTTAAAATACAATCTAAATTATGAAAAAAAAAAAAAATTTTGGTAATCTTTAAATTTATGTCTGATATTACTTCCGTATCAAATCAAGATGCTGGTTTTATGTGTGATGTTTTTTGGTGTGCAGTTGCCACAGTGTAATAACTATGAGTATTAGGTATTTAATACTTACTCTGTGTTTGATCAAATTCAATTTGAATAATTATCACAAATTTTTAACAAATAATACATCTTTAGATTTATATTTAATTTACTAACACAGTTTAGTTTAGATCATTATAATATTTTTACATGTTTAAAACGCTTTCAATAACATGTTATTATAATAAAACTTGAAAATTTATTATTACAGTATGCTATAAACAATCGATTTTTTGAGTAAACTTATGGTCTTCAATAGGCAAAGGTAAATAATAAGTTTGAATAATATTGCTTTATAATGTAATTAATCTTAAATTAGTTATTCACACATAATACAATTATAATTTCTTAGAAAATCAAATATGTAGGTCTACGGCTGTCCTCCCTAGGGAAACGTGACGTTAAGGTAATTTAAAATAATAGTTGCTTAGTAAAAAATCGTAAGACTAGATTTCTGGTGTTTTGCACACTATAAGTGATGTTTCAGCAACTAGAATGACCAGTTGCATGATAACAATAACATTTAAAATATAATAATATCAAAAATAATAATAATAATGTAAATGATCATATTTTAAACATATTAATGTATTTTTAATAGAATACACTTTCTAATCGTTTGACAAAATATATTTACAGATTTAACTAGGAATTATAATATATAACACTTATTTATTATAAACAATATTATTACAATATATAATAAAAATGTATTGGTAAAGTATACTCGTATTATAGTTAAAAATATATTAAAACTAAATTTAAAAAATATACTCAATGTATTAATAATAATGCTCTAATAAAGTAACCGTTTAATATTTGTATGTTTTATTATGTTTAGTTATTTAGTTATAACTATAACTATTTTAACTTGATTTTGTTTATTTTATTATATTTCATATAATTTTGTACTTTTTATTTTTTTTACATCACTGACTATTATAATATTTTAATATTATATACTAAAATTATCAAACAACAAAGTATAACGTCTATGATACAGTGCAGACGATGTAATGGCAATTTTTTACCAAGCAACTGACAAAACTAGACGCCGGCGATTAGTTGCTGTTGTTAGTCGTGTCTCGTCGCTTCAGTGGAAAAACTCTAATTTAGTAATCCGTGTTTCATAAAACAAACCATAATTGTAAGATATTTTAGATATTTTTTTAAAAATTGTGTCGCCAAAGTCGGAGGACGGCCTTAATACAGTTCAAGCCCAGTTAGAAATATTATTTGATATGCCTCAAGATACACCAATACATTTTAATACTTTAATGGGAAAATCTGAATCAATAAAACATCTTATACCTTGTGCCAATCAAATATGTCGTCTAATTATAACTTCTACAGTGACTGTATCATCAATTGAAATGTCATTCAGTAAACTTAAATTGGTGAAAACTCATTTAAGGTTTAAAAGAATAATGCATGATTTAATTCCTTAATAATATTAGGAATAGAAAAAGATATTGTGAACCAGTTAGATATTGAGAAATTGATAAAACAATGGTCAGTTTAAAATAACAGAATAAAATGATGGTTCGTTTATTATAAATAATTATTATATATCTATAAATTATAATTTATAACTTGTACAAAATATTCATATTTTTGTTTTCAAGAGGATATAATACCATTGATTAATTATACATAATTGTACATAATATGTATAATTAATCAATGATAATACTCATATGTGATAATATTCACATAATAAATTAATAACAAAACATTTTTTTTGTATGTTAATATTTTAGATTTTGAGCGAAGCAAAATTAACAAATGGGTAATCAGAAATTTTCCACCCAGATCAAATATTCATTTCGAAACTTGTTCATTGCATATACCTACAGGTTATACCGTGTGCATTTTTATTTATGACATTATAGAGACATTTTCAGCCGTAGTTAATTAAAAAAAAACAATGAAAATTAATATGTATTTCGTATTCTTTATGTTTTAATTATATATTCCACTTTTGTTATTATACACTCATTTAATCTATTAACTTGGAATTAAAAATTCAATTACCTCTCAATAAATTTACTAAGGTTATGTAGGACTATCTCTATAATTAAAAGTATTAAAAAATAAACAATATGTTATTTAATTTGTATTTTTAGAATCGAAATAAAATACTTTTATTACTTTCTATATCATAGAAGAATTAATATAAGTTATCATAAGAATTATTATATTCAAGAACACTTCTAATGAAAAAATAATTTTTTTAATATTACTTTTTTTAGTTAAAAATAGGAATTATTGGAAATTTTATTGTAATAAATATTATAAATTTAAAATATGTATTTATTAAAATTATATATAGGTATCTACAAATATTTTAGTACATTAATAATTGTATAAATCTATTAAAAAAAATGTATTGCATTTTTAAGTTTTAATTAAATTAAAATTTTCCAGTGCTACCAACATGTTCTGAAACAAAAAAATTGATTAATTAAAATAGACTTTATAACACATAATTATTAATTTGAAAATACTAGAATGATTTAATTAATTAATTAAAATTATTTTATCTGATGAAATTAAACTATTAAAGTGTATATTAATTATTAACTACTAGGTACTAGTATAGTAAATATAATATTATGTTAGTAGCAAAATATAAATCGGTAAATGATTAGAAATCTAAAACCAACATTGCATAAAATAAAAAAAAATAACCAATTTTTTACCTATTTAATATTTTGAAAAATTAATTGTTCAATTTATTTTTCAATATTTTAGTTTAATAAAAATATGCTTACTTCTTCACATTGGGGACATTTTCCTTGTAAATGATCAAACATTGGAGTACTACCGGAATTTAGTAGCCACTAGAAAATATATATGAAAATACAAATTAATCAAGTTCATAACAAAAATAACTACCTAAAAAATAACTTAAATGCTTAAGAGGAGTTAATATATTTAAAAATCAATTGTTTTATATTTCTAATGGATATAATACTGTTAATTTTGGATACAGGATTTTTTTGATAAGTTAAAGCATCTTAAAAAATTAAGTTATTAAATTATTTCAACAGAAATAGTGATTGTAATTAAAAAATAAAGACAATTAAAAGAAAAACAATCAAATTTTCCAACTAATAAATTATTTTATATTTGACATTTATTTTCTTCGAATAAAATAGAAAATGTAATAAATATATTTTTTAATGGATAATATTTTATTTAATATAAATATTATTAAGAAAACTTAATTTCGTTATCATAACTAGAAAAAAAAATTTACCTCACAAATGCATGACATATGATACAATGCATCACATTTTGTATTATGACAACTTTTGATTTGTTTTTTAATAGCCATTTGGTCATAACATATAAAACAGTAATCTGAATTATTGTCAAGACATTCTACATCAAATTGTTCTTGTTTATCTATTTCATATTGTAATTGAAGATTATCGATTTCAAAGATATTCAATATATTTTCCTTATAGCAGTTTTCAGTATTCCAAATCAATATCTGATACAACATAAATTGAATATTAAATAATACACTAAACAAATTAAAATATATATATATTATTAATTAATTTGTGGGTCATAAAAATCACTCATAAAAATAAACTAATGTTATTATTTTTTATATTATAGGTAGTCTTAGGTATTAATAAACAATAAAAATAACCTTAACTATTTTCAAGCAAGCAATTACTATACAGGTACAATAAATTTCAAAAATAATACAACATTTTTTAATAATATAAAATGAATTAATTTTTAATGGATATTATTTTGTTGCGTATAAAATTAATATACAAAATATAGTTAATTTAACACAAATAATATTGAAACAAAATTCTATTTTCAAATTATAAAAAACGTTTCTCCTTTTTCCCTTCAGTCCTCGAAGAAATTAGTGATTTGTTATAATTAAAATTTGAATACAATAATATTGCATTTGAAAATATGATTCTGAGTAAAACTCAATCAGTTACAATATATTGTTATGATAAACTATTCAAAATTTTACTAATTTTTTAATATACAATTCTACTAAATATTGAAACTTTAAAAGCTTGCGAGTTACAATTTTCAAAATGTTTTTTAAAAAGATTAAGTAATAGATGAAATAGATGCTTAGTCTTCTATAAAATTTTCAAACCGTAAAACCCAAAATTGCAGGAAATATTTAACATTTTTGGAAAACATTTGACAAACATCGAAGCTCTATATTAGTCAAAAAATTAACTAATTCGTTCCAAAATTTAACAATGTATGTAAACTACCAATATTAATATTCAAAAAAGTTTCAAGTCCCTACGATAAAAACATAATTAGTTCTCATGAAATAAAAAATTTAAAATAACAAAAACTGTAATTTTTCCAATTTTCGCCATTTTTTGGTATTTTTTCTTCTCCTAAGGAAAAACTTAAGAAATTAGAAAAATAAGCTAAATAAAGTACCAACTAGATTCAATTTAATATAAAATGCATACCCTATTTGTGGTAATCTGACCATTATTTCTACCCGAAAAAATGTTTTCATGTATAAAAAAAAACATCTTTGTAAAACCAATATATTATTCACTTCGCTCAGAATCTAAAAGTATGTTCAAATCTACATTTATAAATTAAATTAATAACAATGTTTAAACAAAATTGAACTGGTATTTAATGGCTACAATACTAATATTTATTTTCTCTGTCAATCTGGCACACAACATATATCAATTTTCATTCTGCACTACTGCAACAATTATGATTTATTGATTTAAGTTTAAAACTTATAATACATTTTTAAATTAATCCTTTTTATTATTAATTTAATTAAATTAAATAATGAGTATTAAGAACTAAAAATCTAAAAATGTAATACATTTATATATGAACATCTTGATAAAAATAATTATAAAATTATATTATAGAATTATGTGGTTAGATCACAGAAGTTTAATAGATAAAGAAAACAAATGATCCTTCATTTTAGTAGATAAAATTCATTAGTATTAGTAATATTAAATATTTTAGATATTTATTAAATGAAATGTAACAATTCCAAGTATGTGGTAGTTACTGAAATAATTCTTAAATATAATTAAATAGAACTTTTTAAAATTACCAATTTTTTTTAATAAGCTATACACTAAGAAATATGTAAATAATTTATTATTGAATGTAATTCACTCTTTGGATTCTATGCGAAATTAAATTCATAATATTGAATTACAAATTTTACAACTTCATAGCCAACATTTAAAAGAAATCAATCAAGAAAAAATTTTAAAATATGGAACAATATGATAAAATATAGTACAGATCAACTATTTAAAACAAATTTAACAAAAATGTAATAACATGTAAAAATGACATTGAATAACAAGAAGAAATGAATTCTGAGGTAAACATATTGTATAATCTACATTTTTTATATTAAATTTAAATAATAGTTTATTTCATAAATTATTATACAAATTGTATTTATAAACCTACAGGTAACCTCATATTAAAATGAAGAAAAATATAATTAATGATAAAGTATGTTTATTATTAACATGTAAAGAGTATTTTTCAAAAACTTTATGACCCAAAATATGAATGTGAAAATAATCAAAACAGTTATTATGTGATAGTCAAAAGTTACTGAAAATCACCAAAAATAATATATCCAAAATATAAATAATGAACACCTAATCAATTTGTAGGAATCTAATGTCACAGAAAAAAAAATCATATCAATTGACAAGCAAAAAAATACTAAGTTTAGTTTATGATTAAAAACTTAAAAATTGATACAAAATGCAAAGAAAATTAATCATCAAATGTACCTATTCTTCTATTGAAGAATATTACAGACAAGACAAGTTGTCTTGTCTGTTCTTATATAAATCATGATTGATGAATTTTGATTTAATTAATTTTATTTAATTGCTTAAATAATTTGTAATTCGATTTTCCTCATTTAAATACAGAAAATAATGAATATATTTAACCCAATTTTATTTTATTTATACAAAACAATATATAAATAACTAATTGGACTATTATCTACTTTTGTTAATTATTATTTTACTGACTGGATCAATTTGATTTAGTCTTTGTTGAAATTTATTAATGGATTCTGGTCGACCATGAAAATCAAATTTTGGACACAAATTCGGGTAAAATGGATCGACTTCGATTTCCACACATACATATTTATCTAAAACAAAATGTACTTATGTTATATTATTAGATAATTAGATATCTAACTTAAATATTTATTAACAAATTTAAAAGCAAAAACAATTATTACTACATACCAATAGGTATTTTAAATTTAACATCCTTAAAAGTGTAAACTCCTAATACATTACAAGTATTGATAATTTCTTGGTGAATATTCCAAAACTTAGTTAAGTCATTAATAACACTTTTAAAATGTTCAAAAAGTTTTGAAATTGTAGTTATCTAATAAATATAAAACAATATTTGAATATAATTATAATTATTTACATAAGTAATAATGTATTTTTTTCTTACTGAAACCATATTATAATCTATTTGAGTTATTATAAAATGTAATTACTTTTGAAAATGAATTCATAATAATAGATGGAACAAGGCTTTCAAAGTTTAATGGGTAAACTGTAGGATAGTTATCTTGTAGATAAATTGTTATGAAATGATCGTTTTTGTAAGTATCTGTAATCTTAAATATTATATGTTTTAAATGTTCATCCATTGCATATATATATTGGCTATATGAATTAACTTCTTTAATGACAGCGAAGAATTTGTCATTAATATATACATTTTTGATGTTGTACAAATTTGATAAATAATGTTGTTCCCAATTTCTTTCCTAAAATATAAATGCATAATACACAATAAACATTGACAATTAATATACATATATATATATATATATATTATAAGTATACAAATATTTAATGCATAATTTGAAGACTATGCTATTTATTTGTAATCATTAATAAAATTGAATAATTAATGTATATACTTATTTTATTATAATTTATTAAATAAAAAGTTTGTATATTAATAATTTTTTATAGAATAAATTTGATTATTTTGGAACTATATAATATAATACTATTATGTATTATTAATATGTAAATTATTATCTTTTCAATTAAATGTCAATCAAAAATTATACCTAAAACTTATAATGTAACTATTAAATTATATACGAAACTCAAAGAATACAAAAAGATAATACTTGTATAAAGTAAATATACATATTTCCACAATTTTGTTATGAAAACTAACTGAAGATGATTTTTATAACATTTAATATTTTAATATTTAGTAAGTTTGCAGTTGGTACTAAAGATGACAACACAGTCCACAAAATACTGTATTATAGACATATTTAATTACTCGCTTTGTATAGTTATTTAATTTAATTCTTATTTCTTAGTTTAAAATTAAATTACCAAAATTGAGATAAATTCCGTTAAAAATTCTGACAATGAAAATGTAGACTCTTGAACCTAAAAACAAATACAAAATATGTATTTACTAGTTGGATTTATAAAATGTATAAATACTAAATCAAAATTTTTATACCTAATAAAATGAATGATTGAATCATTCAACTTTATGCTTATATGTGAGTAAAAAATAAGTATTTTAAGTTATGTTAATATAAGTATTAGAATATTTACTATTTTTACAGTTTCTTTTAAATCAAACTGATGAAAATTAGAGATAATCAATTGTGGCATATGAACTTCTAAATTGTCTAATTTTGGAATATTAGGACAATATACTTCTATATATATGTCATGCATCTGAAAATATTATGTTAACATATAAAATGTAATTTATAAATTAAAATTAATTAATTGATTTAATTATTGTAGTTTAAAAGACTTAAGAATAAATTGCTAATTTATTTACATTAAATCATACAAATTTTACATTATATTGTTGCTAATATACACAATATAAATATGTATATAATATATATGGAATGATCAGTATTTTATGTTATTAATGTAGTAGGAATTACATTTATATTTTAAATGGTGTTCACTGGTGTATCATTATTTTAGTAACATGTATAAAACTTGTATATTTTAATCATTATGTGACTAGAAAAAAACTCCATATAATGACTGCATATGTACAAGAGTCCAGTACCTAGATATTATTTTTACTGCAATTGTTTCGTTATAGATAAACTATATACCCTATTTAAACATGCCAGTATATTATTGAAACACAAATAATATAAATTCTAAAAACTTAGAAAAATAAATTTAGAAAATTTAAAGAAAAATAAATTTAAAATTTAAAAAGTTAATATAATACGTGAAATCCATTCACATAAATATTAAATTATTTCATTTTATCATACATTTTTTTTATAGATATAAATTTACCTATTATTTTAAATTGTTATAAAACAATGTAATAATTTTAAAATTATGTTATACGGTTAAATTACATACAATATAACCTTTCCATGATTTGAAATCTTTATTTGGAATCAATGAAGAAAATTTCTCTAACATATGTGGTTCATTCATATTTTGATTTTTTCTGAAACAATCAAAAACATGTTTTAAATGATTAATACAATATTTATTTATCAATTACTCTCTTCAAAATAAGAAGATACAAGTCCATAATGTATCTAAGTTATAGTGCTTGTTTTCATCTACCACACTATGAATTCTCATTTTGAAAAAGTATTAAAATTTGTATTCTTGTTTTAATCAGATATTTTATTATAAATGCATAGGTACTTTATATTTATAGTACGGCCACTCAACTTTTGGTTTCTCTTTGGTCAATTTCACAGTAAGCCAGTACTATTTTTTTATTATAATTTAACAGATATACCATATAATAATACAAATATTTAGTATGCATATTTGTCTATAATATTAAATATAATATTAAAATGAAAAAAAACACTATTGCATTCTCCTATTCCCTTCTTACGGTATACCTCTTCCATAATAAAACACTAAAAAATTTTAATTATTATTATTTTATTTGTAATGAGTAATTTTTATTACAATACCTACTCTAAAATATAAATAGTAAATTGTATTGTTTTGTGACTCTTCTTACTCTTATATTGATTTAGTCAATTGTTATAAATTACAACAATCAGCTAAGTATTAAATTATTAATTTTCGTGCTTTCGTTTTGCATTCTGTCTTCGTTAAATAAATATATTTGATATTTTAGTAATTTATCTGGTTGAAATCTGACGTTTGTATAAAATAAAAGGAATACTCATGAAGAATATTTATCTAACTTTGAGTCGGTTATTTTTCCACCGTGAACTGAGACTCATTATCAGTTTCTTGCTGTCTTATCTACTTATGTTTTCGTTGTCTTTATCAAGAGACTTCTTAATAAAAAAAATATATATTAATTTACTTTGATTGTGAATTTATACATCATTATATAATATTTATTTTACGTATATTAGTAGCCTAGTAGGTATATGACTTATGAATTTATATTGTTTGCATTAATAAGTGGAAGTTAGCTGATTAATTTTGAGTGATAAAAAACTGTATATTAAGATGCATCTTGGAAATCTTCGAGGGATATGTATACAAAATGTATGTATATACTATAACCATAATATTATATAGTCATAATATAGATACTAATATTTTGCATTATTATTTATTACTCAAAATTAGCTAACATCATACACGTTTATTTCTTTTAGACAATTTTCTGTCTATAAGTATCTACTGTTGCTTATTGGTACTAAACTACTAATATTAATAATATCAAACTAATGCCATAATAAAGGACTAATGTTGAAGTAATATTAAAATCTAAAACTAAAAGTAAATCAAATAATCCATTAAATTTCTTTTGAGGAATGTATTGGTTTTACAATGATTTTTTTATGACTGAAGACACTTTTTCAGGCAGAAATAATAGTCCGATTATCACAAATTGAGTATGTTTTTGGTAGAAAATTACATCTAGTTGGTACTTTATTTAACTCATTTTTTGAATTTCTTAAAAGTTTTTCCTTAAGAAAAGAAAAATTACCAAAAAATGGCGGAAAATCGACAAAATTACAGTTTCTTTTATTTAAAATTTTTATACTTCGTGATAACTAATTTAATTTTAATCGTAAAGACTTATAAAGAATTTTATTTTCAATATTCACATCGGTAGTTTACATGCCCTGTTAAATTTTGGAACGGATTAGTTGAGTTTTTTGCTAAATATAGAGCTTTGAATTTTTTCCAAAAATATTTAATTTCATGCAATTTTCAGTTTTTTGGTTTGGTTAAGGTGTTAAAATATGTTAAACAATCCCACTACTGTAATAATGTTTCACAGATATACAGAAAGTCATGACAATTTTAATGATCAAATTAAGGAAATCCAAAGTAAATGTTTGTTTAAGTTAAACTAATCGTTAAGTTAAACAGGTATCTTAAAGCTCTTGCAAACAATGCAAACACTTTTGTTTTTCATCAAAACAACATAAACTGTTTCCAATAATTTTATTAATTTATTGCTGTCAGTATTTAATTGAAAATAATTTTTAAGTCTACTGTAGTACTGTGCATCGGAAAATATGGACTACTTATTTATTTGTATTGTAATGACATCAATAAATGTTGAGTATATTGATATGAATGTATAATATACATAATAATAATATATCATATGCCACCCCTCGAAATTGCCTAAATGCATTCTAACATACACATTTCTTATCATTCAAAAATTTTAATTTGCCTACTTCACAAATCACAAACATAAACATAATGATTAATAATAATATTATTATTATAAGATATAAATTGCCATTTGGGTATACTACTACTACATTATTGTAATTAAAAAAAAATTCTACACTAAATGTTTCTTGGTAATTCATATAATACAAATTAACTTTTTATTTTTAATAATTGCCTACACAATTATAATATTGTACCTACTATGATAATATATTAATTTTCACAAATTAAAATATACTCAAGTCACAAAACATGACATTACATCATTTATACAACATTAATATAATCCGATTACTTTCACTTTATAGCTAGATTAAATGACGTCAGTGTTGTTCAAGACTACTCCGAAGACTGTAGTGATTTGTAGTATAGTATCATTTTCGACTAAGCGTACCAAAAAAATGGTAAGTAAAAATTGATATAAAAATCAAATACAGTATATAATAATATATAAACATTACGTTTTAATTATTTTTTATTTAGTAAATAGTAATTAAAAATGTTTCAATATTTTAGTAAACCCATACATCATAACTCATCATTAATTGGTTGATATTTCAAAAGTAAATAATTAGTATTTTATTTTATTCAAATCTACCTATTTATGGGTTTGAAATATTAACATTTAGTATAACTATATTTATATATTTATAATTTCAAGTCATACATGACAGTCTGAATTAATTATGATATATTATCAAGTGCGAATATTTGAATATTAATATTCTTGTAATATGTAATATGTAATGTACATATTACATAGACATTTTTAATTAATTACTTATACTAAAAAATATCATGGTTTATTTTAGGTAAGTTTATTAACAAAAGAACAGAGAGATGAATTACTGAAGCCTTTGATTTCTAACAAGTGGTCATTAGTAAAAGACAGAGATGCTATATACAAGGAATTTTTATTTTCTGACTTCATTCAAGTATGTATACCTTATTTAGCATATATAAATTAGCAGTATTACATGATCTTTATTTTTTTTGACAACAAGAAGTCAATGACGGTTTTTGATTAACTAGAATATGATGGTTTTATTTTATTAAATAATTTGAATTTTTCGGATATTTGTGGCAAGATTTATTCAAAATCCTTTCAATTCAATTCAAACATTTTTTTCAGAGGGGCGTTTTATAACAATATAAAACAGTTGGTGTTGTTATGTAAATATGTACACCATTATTTTATATGATTCAAAGCCAAGATAAATTAGCATTAGCTTCCCCTGAAGTATATCTAAATTCAACACTTGTTTCGACGTTACCATGTACAGAAAACCTGTAGCTACCCAGGAATTGAACCTAAATCTTGGTGCCAAAACATGACTACTCAATGCTATGCCCGACCTATTTAAATAAAATATAATAAAATTTATATCATATAATTTATATATTTTTTTATAAATCATTTATAATAATATAATATTCTAATAATTTACAGGCATTTGGCTTCATGACTCAAGTTGCATTGAAAAGTGAAAAAATGAATCATCATCCAGAATGGTTTAATGTTTATAACAAAGTCCAAGTTACATTATCTACACATGATGTAAACGGATTATCGTTAAATGATATTAATCTTGCCATATTTCTTGAAAATACTGAAAAATTAATTAAAGGATCATCTTAATTATTATTTGATGTGTTTAAAATCAACTAATTTTTATTAAATAAATATGAATTGAGTTAAAATATATTGTTTATTATTTATAACTGTGATAACCACAAAGAATAGATATATCAGAATGAATAATACTTGAACAGATTATTACAAAATGTTTTTTCTATAATAATTTTAGAGTAGATGCACCTAAATAATTTTAAAATTTATTTGATACAAGATAAAAATTATTGTTCTATCTTTTCTGTTGTTCTGCAACATGTGAATAATATTTGAATTATGAGAAGTATTATTAGGTACAGATAGTTTACACGCAGTAAGAGTAGTATATGAATTTAAGTGTTACTAGTATAGAAAAACAATTATCTAATTAAATAAAAAATGAACACATATTGGATATATTTAGATAAAAATAAAAAAGCCAGAAAGTTGATTTTGTGCGTTTTTCCTTCGTCACTTCAATATAAGTACTATAAAAATATATATATATATATATATTAGCTATAGAGTTATATTATAATTAAGATTGAATGCAATAATATTGCATTCTGAGCAAAACTTGGTTGGCTAATATACAATATACTGATATTTATTTTGTATACATTTTTTTTATTTATTACAGAGTGCAAAGAAAAATTAGTTATGATAAAATAATGAAATTCAAGTTTGTTAAAAATTGACATGAATTTTGTTGTTATTAGTGGCTTTTTCTATTTAATTAGAAAAATATTGAGAATTTCAAAAATTAAACAGGTATCTAAATAATGTACCAACTAGACTAAATTGTCTATTGAAATAATACTCTACTTGTGGTAATCAGAACATTCACTATCTAAAAAACAAAAAAAGTATCTTTAGATTTTTAAAAACAAAACAAAAAACATCAATATGAAATTTTAAAAATTTAAGGCGTTTAAAAAAAAAACGGAGCTTCATTTTCAAAAATGTTTATATTTATGTATATTTTATAAAAATATGTCATAAAACATATCAAATTTTTATCTTAGTGTATTTAAAAACGAGAACTTTATTCTATATAAAAATATAGATATAAATATCACATTTCCTCGATTACACAAAAATTCCAATTTTAAATAATTATAAAAAAATTGGGACTGTCAATTTTGGAATTTTTTTTTTAAATTAAGTAAGTGATCAATCATTGAAAATTATTGAACAAAAAAATATTTTTAGAACAATTTTAATATTTTATATATTTAAACATAAAATCAATGTAACAGTTCAAAAATATTTTCTCATATGAAGAATACCTACTTTAATATTTAATTACTTAAAACTATTTTCAAGTTCCTATTTAAAATTGCATTAGTTATATAATATTTAAATTTTATTTCGTCAAAATTAGAGTTTCCGTGAATGTTGCAGTCTTTTAATCATTTTTCGGTAGTTTTCCTTATCTAAAAGAAAAATTTGAAATATTTGAAAAATGACTTATATTTAAAACAACAAACAGTAGGTATTTTTATAGTCTATGTCCAATTAATGTTAAAATATTTGTAATAAGTTCAGGTTATCGTAATTTTTTATTTCAAAATTTAAATTAATATCATCATTATAGTCATCACTCCATGAGTAAAAACAACAGTAATTTCAGAAAAATATTTGTTAATCGAACATGAATTATTTATATAAAATATAAATTTGATATTCCTATATTAATTCAACTATCAAAGTGTCAATACTTAAATTTAATACATTTGTTTAAAAAGTGGTAAATGAAAAAAGAAAAAAATGTCATTATAATTAATTAGATTTACCAATGTTCAATATAAAATATTATAATACCTAAGTGTACATCTCTAGCAATAAAGTCTTTTTATTTTATTAATATAATGTATATTTCGATACATTTGTGTATTGTTAACATACAAATTTGGATACCTATAGGCTATTGACACGAGCGTAACTAGAATTAAATAATTAGGGGGGGCTTGTATTCCTTATTCTTATAAATGAATAGCCAGAAAAATATTCTTTTAAAGGATTTGATATAATTTTCAAGTGGGTCTAAAAACATTTTTAAAGGAGGCTAAACCCCATTAGCCCCCCCCCCCCCCACCAAGTTATGTCGATGGCTTTAAACTATATTATATTCTAATAATAGGTACTTATTCTATTTCATGCGCACATTTCATATTTCATATTATAATAAAATAGTTTTATTTTCTTTCACATTTTCCAATAAACGTGAACAGACAATATAATATTATATTCATTATATTTTATGATTTATTAATAATGACATTAGAGTATATTATGACACTATCGTCATTTTATTGCGTAGTTGAACATTTGAAATATTATGTAAAATATTTCACGTGTTTATACCTAAGTCCTAAGTGAAAGTAAAGTCACCATAATAAAGCGCCTGAATGTTATAAACTTGATCTGTGTCAGTGACTTTCTCATACAAATTTTTATAGGCCGCAGTATAATATGTTAAAATATATTAATTATGGTATAATGGGTGATTATATTAACATATTACTACTTAGTGTTATTTCCTGGTGGTCAACTATTTTAATAATTTATTATTATTATTATTTTTTTAACTTTGATTTTCAGAATAATTAAGTGACTATTTTGTGTACCTATTACCTAGATTTTAATAATAGAAAAAAACGAATTTTAAATTGTAATAATATTGACCAATCACCAGATAAAATAATCACCCTGTAATTTGTATATATTATAATAAAAATTGTAAGCCTATTGCATAATATTTCATAAAAATAGTATCTATGCATACATATTTATTTATGGTTACGAGGAGTCTTTGGGGGGAGGGGTTGAACGGGTTTAAAGTAAACCTCCCTATGACTAATAAAAAAGAATTGCTATTAATAATATTATTTTGCCACCTGTTTTAGATTTTGTTAGATTAAAAATGTTTGTTTTTTTGTAATTAATTTTTTTATATTATAAAAGAGGGAAGTTTCATGAAAACTTCCAAAAAGAAATCTGAACCCCTCCTTTATAAATTTCTAAATATATTTCTGAGTCACGAACATAACATCTAAAAAATTATATAAAATATTTAGATATAACACTAACCTTTAAACATATTATATTTTCATATTAAAAAATAGTATGTTCATCCCACATGAAGATTCATTCTATCCACATCAAAACTTATGAATAGGTTAAGGAACTTGTAACCCTAAAAAACCACAAAATAATGCAATATAGGTACCGCGATAATAATTTATTAAACATTACCAATACTAAACGTATAGTACCTGTTATTATCGTTTTGTCTTTAGTAATGCCAAAAATACGATACTTAATAATCCAGCTATAAATGTGAACATATGCATCCAATACAAATCTAAAAAAACAAAACATCTATAATTTGTATATCGTACAGTGGCAAGTAGTGCTCAGATGTGCACAGAAGCGGATAGGTCTATTTTATGTTACTGGGAAATAAATTTAAGGAGCCCCTAAAATTTTGGGGGCATGGGAGAATACTAGACGGATCAGAGGGGATCGTGATCCCCTATATATTAAATATAGTGGGAAAAGTTATAGTTATAAATATTAAACTATTTGAGAAAAAAATTAAATTTTTGATTAAATTTCAAAACACTATATTCAGTCAGAAAATCAACCTATCTGTCCCAAAATTTTATTTCGTACGTAGATTAACTATAAGAATACTTTTAAAAAAAATGTACAAGTCCCTACGTTTAAAATTGCATTAGTTATTAACAACACCTCCATAATATGTTTCTTTTAAATTTCCTATAGTTGTTTATACTCTAAGTTTAATCTAAACATCACAATTTCAGTTCTACATTGCTGTGATTTACTGATTTCGTTATGTTTCCCGTTAGATAGAGGGAGACAGAATACGAGGGGATGACTTACTAATATTTAAAATCACAAGGTGCGTATGTAACTTACGAAATTTAGGAAAAATCGCCATGAGGAAGTAAACTAAATTTTGGCAAACGATTCGTAGCAACTCGATAAAACCGACAGCTACGTTTCTCGGCAATGGATACGCATTGTCTGCGGCTAGTTCGTAGAGCAGTCCTTCAGTAGCCCACGATAACGGGAACGCAAACATGACACTGATAACTAATTTTGCTGAAAATTAAGTAAACATTACCACATATATTGCGTTCAGACATAAAAAAGAGATATGGTTGAATTTTTTTTTTTAGAAGACATAGTGAACTAATTTCACGTTCATTTAATACATCTTTATTAATTTATATATTCTAAATAAGCGACTAGAATTTGATTGTTATTATATTGCGATCGAAAATTTTATTTTTTTTTCTTGTCCAATATTATATATCTATTATTTTAGTATTATAATTATAATTGATCAACACACGCGAATTTTATGAATTTATATCGTATGAAAGACGATTAAATAATAATCCTTTTTTTTTATTTCACTAGCTACCTAGATAGAACATAAAGTCCTAGTGCATAATTCCATCAAGCTTCTATTATCTATCCTGGCCCAGATCTCTTGAAATTTCTTTCTACATTGAATTGTTTGCCATTGCATTATTTTTTCATACACTTAGTGCGTAATCTTACTTTACTTAATCTAACCTAACTTTACGAGGGGTGCTGGGTTTTTCATTGTATTGGCCACTTTATGTCAGGTCTCAAACTAGGAAATTTTATGATTCCTTATTCGTTACTACTCTCAGTAGGCCGCTACAAACGAATAATAATCATGCCATCGGTTAATAAATTAAAAAACACTTGCCAATATATGCAGTTTCGGTAACTGAATTATTATCATGTTATCATTGATATTTGTACATACTTGAATATCGACGACGAAAACGTTGGAAATTTAGTATCCAAATGACACATAGTAAAAATATTGAGGAGAAAAATTGGTATACTAGCCCTAAAAATTTGTTGGAATCAACAAACTGATCAGCGATCCAACAGATAAATAATGTCAGTGCACACGCGTGGACAATCATCCAAAATCGACAATCCTCTCCGACTTCCTATATATTATAAAGGTTGGGTTAAGTTAAATTTGGATAGAATTAGGTAGATTAATTTTTAGGCAAGGTTAGTATTTGGAGTAATCTGGAAGGTGTTCTTCTTGATAATTTGATTAATAATAAAAAAATGTTGCGAATGATTAGATGAATAATCAATATTTTACTATTAACGACTCCATTTATGATTATCACTTTGGTGACTGCAGAATATGTGATTGTATAATATTTTAATACATTTTTATAATTAACTAGATAAAAAAAATATAAAATAAAATGATGGCAGTTGATTTCGGACATTTCTTCTTCGTCCCTTCGGTCCTCGGAGTGGTTAGTGGTGGAATGTTAATGTTTTATTATAATTAAAATTTGAATTCAATGATATTGAAAACGAATCTAAGCGAGATTCAGTCAAATATATAATATATCTGTAGATAATATTTATTTTTATTAATTTTCCTCATTTATTAAATAATGTGCAACAGAAAAATTAATTATCATAAAATAATGAAATTAAAAGTCGTCAAAAATATAGACTCTATAAATTTCTCAGTTTTTTAAATATTTTTTGGTAGTTTTCCTTATCCTAAAGAAAACATTTTAAGATGTTGAGAAAATTACTAAAATAAAGTATTAACTAAATAAAATTATCTACCGAAAGCATATGCTATTTGTAGTTATAGGAACATTATTTCTGGTTAAAAAATTTTTTCAGATTTTTGGAAATACAAAAATCAATGTTAAATCTTAATATTTGAAGGCATATATATATATAAATGGACCATTCGATTTTTAAAATGTATTTTTTGGAAGACTGTCATGAAATACGTATCAAATTTTCAGCTTAGTGTATTAAATAAAATAAAAAATATGCTATTTAATATACAAAAATATAATATTTACTCAAAAATTCCAATTTTAATGTTTGTTAAAAAAACTGTGACTGTTGATTTACGAATTTATTGTAACAGGATTATTAATATAATATTATACTTAAATTAAAATTTTAGACCAGAAGACCCAAAAATGTTAATTATATTGAATATTATTAAGAAAGATATTACATTTTAGGAAAAATTTCTAACTTCTTTAATTAGACATAAATTAATGTACTAATTCAAAAATATTTTTTGATATGTAGAATACCTATGTTAATGCTCCAAAAATTTTTCAAAAGTTCCTACGTTCAAAATTGTATTAGATATAATTTATAAAATATTTAAATTCTACTTTATTAAAATTACAATTTTCATGTAATTTGTAGTTTTTCAACCATTTTTCGATAGCATTGTGTATCCTAAAGAAAAACTTTTGAGATATTTGAAAAATGTGCTAAGCGTACCCTATTTGTAGTAATCGAACCATTATTTCGGTTTGAAAAAAAGTCTAGAGGCATAAAAAAGCACATTTAATTGTAAAAAATAAAATATTATACATAGTATACTATAATAATACTACTACTATTCATAGTATACTATAAAACAAAATTGATAAAAAAGATGAATAATAATAAATTCGTAAGTGTTGAAAATTCCGTAGTGATATTATTGTTTTCGTGGTTGAATTACTAAGAATATTTCATTGTCCATTGTACTATTGTGGATATACATTATTTCTAATGTATTTTTAATTTAAACTATTATCTTTATTATTTTCATATACTTATAAATTATAAACAATAAACATGTTATAATAATATACATAGAAGTTGAGCACTATTTGTTAAATTTAATATTTATGTCATAAAATATTTTATTTTGTAATTACAAAAACAAAAAATAAATAAATTTGTTTTTTTATGACATTTTTATCATTTTTATAGCATTGAATTCCAATAATTATGTATTTATATTTACGTGATTATAATAGCTGGGTTATTATTTTACACCAGTACCGTATTAACGATGGTGGGGGGGGGGAATCAAATGGTTTTAGACCCTCCCATGATAAAAAAAATAACAAAATTGCTTTTAATAATATTATTTTATATATTAGTTTTAGATTTTGCATTATAATGTATACAGATACAGAACATGTTTAATTTCATTTTTTTGTAATTTATTTTTTATAATATAAAACGGTGAGGAGTGGGGATCAGCTTCATGAAAGCTTCTAAAAAAAATATGAACCTCCCTTTATAAATTGCTAAATACGTCTTTGTTTTACATAATGGATTGAAGGATCGGGCGGCAAATTGGTAAACATGGTTAGGTACCTACACTACGGACCATACCTTCGAGATAATCATCAAGGTTAGTATACCTCAAGGTAGATACTATACCTCAGCAAATCCCATTTTTGAAAACGTCACGTCGATCAGTTGGTACCAAGGCCAAGAGTACGCGTTCAAACAAGCGTACGCCAAAGCGACGTACAGAAGGTTAGGATTACTGAAAACGAAGAGAAACACGAATTTTAGTTGAAATTATAAAATATAATGTTTGATATTGACTTGAAGACGATTTGCATCAGTGATGATTTGGTCGGTACAAATTTTCGCTTGGACGTTGACGATTTGTCGTGTACTTCTGTCAACGAATTGTGCGGAAATGACGTGTATATCAACAACGTGCACACAGCGTTCATAGCGAGATCTAAAAAAACAGACGAATTATAATAATATGTATAATTTATTATGTTCGTATATTATAATTATATGAATGTTCAAAAATTCTAAAAAAAAAATTTAATAATATAAGCATTAATATTAAGGCTGAGATTTTAAGTGTTTTAAAAATGTCTATAATGAGATAAGAGATAAGAGAATGACTAAAATTGTTTAAAAAATTGGTTTGAAATGTAATTATTATATATTAATACTCTAATACCCTAAAAACTATTAAAAATGTATTTATTGACAGATTTTTGAAATTATGTTTCAGCTATAGTAGTATGTCATTAAATATATTAAGTAATATAAAAAATTTCTTATTTCCACCATTTTTGTAGTATAAAATATTTTTATTTAACCTACTTATATATGACAGTTTAAATTGACACGGTCGTGTATAACGATGAGTCATATCTCACCCGCCCACCACAACAATTCACAACTTTCAATTTTGTTATCGGGTAGTCATGATAAAGAATGATTATTCAAATATCGATTTGAGTTTAAGTGACACATATCGACGGTGATAAACCGTCTTCGGCTTTTCGTGCACACCTCAGTCTCTCGATTTTCGAGAACCAACGCGACAACACTTACCCGTTCGACACTGTATTTATACACTTTTTGTTTCATTTAAAACTTGTGTTTGTGTGCACTCTTATTCACGTTCTTTTGTTTTTAGTATTTACTAAGTAATTGTATTTTGTATATATTTTTATATTAATAGTGTAAATTAAATTAATTTTACTATTTAAATTGCGCTGTGAATGTTGTTTGTTCCCTATCGAATTCCCTAGCTATTATTATATTTCAAAAATACTAAGACTATGCAAATATAAAAAAATTGTTGAAAAAAAAATGTAAAAGTAAATATTAGATAGATGCATTAATATAATTATGAGTATCACTTAACACATATTTTACATTTATGGAACAACTTTTTAAAACATCAGAATAAAAATATAGTATCTAAATCCTAATCCGAAATGTATTATTGTTATATTTTTTATGTTTTCACTCACAGCAGTACATTATTTTCATAACGACGAATCGCCAATGTTCACTCGTCGTAAGGTCGTTCATGGACGGTTCTCGGAGCACGATGGTCAGATAGAGACCGGCGGCGGTGCCAGCCATTGATGCGCTAGTCATTACTCCTAAAACGAAGAATCGAAAATAATTTTAAAAAAAAACATTATGATGACAGAGCTAAACATTTGACAAATACTTACTATTATTTGGTTTAACCGACAATGGGAGGGGAACTCAGAAAGTACTTTCCCCATTCTAACTAAACCCTTGCTAACAATAATATCGAGACTGCACACACGGGATAAATAAATACAGTGTGTCCTAGATCTATTTACCTACTAATTTGATTGCAATATCTTCGGAAATAATTACTATTTTTGAATGCAGTTTTTTTAAAATTATTATTTAGGAAATGGGCCTAGTATTACTTTTATTATTTATAGTTTTAAACGTTTAATAAAAATAAATAACTTTCATAAGTTATGTGAAATTTGAAGACGATGGCGAGTTTAAAAATAATAATTGTGAAAATGTTGATGTATCTACTTCAACATAATCAAGATATCGATTACTAGGAATTTTTTCATTTAATGAAAAAATCATATTTCTGACGTCATTTTTTTCTAATTATTTTATCTATTATAATATAATGATATATTTATTTTTCATTAATATAATATATTTATAATAATATTACCAAAAGTCCTATAAAATTACCAGGACTAGAATATTATTTTAATTTCGCTGATGAAATTAATAATTTATTATTTATTACCTATTTTTTTTTATATTATCAAAAAATTTATATTTTTGAATTTTTCTAACCTGTTACAAAGTTTCTTTCTCCGGTTCGGAAACAACAAGTAGATATTGTCACCATTAAGGGTTTTATGACAATAGAAGCACTTGCCAAAAATACGGCGGATACGTGAAGCAAGCTGTAAATAATATTTTAAAGAGTTTAAATAAAATACCATTGATATATAACAAAAAAAAATTAATAATAAAAATAATTTGAGATACAGGTCAAGATACTTTAATTCGTGATAATTAACAACAAATAAATCTAACTGGATAATTATTAATTATAGGTTTAAAAATTGGGATTTTTTACAATTTAACAACTTTTCAGAAAAAACCATTTTGCTCTTAATTAATTTTCATTCAAACATATAAGTACAGGATGATTCATATAATTCATTACACTCACTTTCTTCGTCAATTTTTAATTTTTTCTTTTCATAATTTACATCAATTATATTCCTATATAATATATATAACACTAAATTTTTGTAAAAAATATAATTTTACTGATTGATTTATTTTATTTTCATAATGATATTAAATGACACGCTGTATTATTTCCTATACCAATAAAATGGTAATAATTTTAAAAAAATATTGTAAAGATATTTTTCAATTTTATTTATTAGTTTGTATAATAATGATGTTCAAAAATGTTTTGATGATTTTGTTACAATTAATACGTCATACATTTAATAATAAGGAATTTTCACTTTTTTATATTTTTCATTTTATATCAATATTATTACTAGGTTATTATTACTACCAGTATAAATAGTTTTATTATTTATAAATCTATGATCATATTATCGAATTATACCATTATTTTAAAATATAAAAGATTAAATCGTTGTTATTAAATGTATGACACTATGACGTATTAATAGAAATATGTTTCTTCATAATTATATTTCATAATAATCATTATTATAAAAACTAATTGATGAAATTGAAACATATTTCTATGGAAAAAATATAGCATGATATTTAAAATAATTATTATGAAAATAAAAAAATTAATGAGAAAAAAATGTAGTTAAAATTATATTTTTTTCGTAAATATAGTGTTATAATCAAGGCTCAGACAACAATTATTAAATTGTATTGCCTACTTAAAGTACCATTAGAGATCAAAATGTTTACGAATTTTTTCAAAATGTCGGCAATAATTAATTACTGCGTTAATCCAAGTAGGTACGTAGTATTTATCCAAACCCAACGGATAATAATTGGTTTTGGAGGTAAAAGTTTATCTGGTACGATATTTTTGTAAATTAATTTATACAATGGTGCTTTTTTAAATATATTTTTTACCTCAGTTATGATTTTAATTACTGCAATGGGTGTTTCGAATTGTATTCATACTTTTTCCGAAATTGTATGGAGAGCGTGAGCTGCTCAAGTCAATTTGACGAAGAATATGATTGTAATAAGTTATACACTGTATATATTTTACAAAAATAATGGAAAATATTAATTTTAAAATGTAACGACGTGTTTACACACACAGATAAATAATTCATGATAAAACGATTTTTCTAAAATATATGTAATAATGTATAAATGTATAATATATTATATAAGGGATTTTTTGTTGAATTTAAATTGTATACCTACATCTACAGGTCGATTGGAAATTTGATTTTTATACAATTTTGTAATCCTTACCATTTTTATAGCGTATTATTCAGGTCTCTACATACATAATATGTTGAATTTTTTTATATTTCGATTATTACTTACAACGTTGAGTCATCGACATACGGCAGACACCGGAAGGCTGCTCCTATTGTGGACATTATACACGAACATAAAATACTGATCCTAATTCCTATAATATAATAATAATAGTTTTCTATTTACAACGAGCTTTAAAAATTTATATATTAAATTATTAATATATGCAATAAATATAAGTGCGATTAGGTGGGTGCTTGGTGATGCTTAGTACTCCAAAACAATTTTTAGCACCCATAAATATTTTTTTAACATCCTCAGTGTATAGAAATGTATAAAGGTGTACGACCGTTTTAAAATTTTAGCACTTCCAAAATTTGAAGTTTAGTTGTGCCTATGGCAATAAAGCAATGCTATGCAAATTAATAACATTTCTAACTTCAATAAATTAAGTTAAATTAATAAATTATAGTCAATCATAGGCGTAAAATAATAATTATGTAAACTATAATGTTCTAGTTGAGCATATGTAGTCATAATTTATGAAGTTTTATATTGTACACATAATTAATTTGAGTTAATTTTATTTTTAGTTATGTATTTGTTAATATTTTTTATATTAATATGTGTAACAAACGTGCCAGGGGACATCAAAATAATATAAAATAATAATTAAATAAAAACGATTTTAATATCCAAAATGTTATTGAAGTCCTGACTTCAATAGATTTCGATCACTTACATCTCGTCATTCACATCAACTATCTTATTATTACTCTTTATTCCATCTATCAACCTTTTCATTGGTTTTCTTCTCTCTCTCTCTCTCTCTCTCTTATATTCTACATTCATTTTCACAATAACTTTAATTGCATTTGAATCATCTCTCCTCATAACATGCTCAAACCATCTTAGCCTATTCTTTCTAATTTTCCTCATAATTGATGAACCTCCTACACTTCCCCTTATATATTAATTTCTTATTATACACGCTTTAGTCACTCCACACATTGATCTAACCATTCTAATCTTAGCTACTCATCCTTTGTTTTATTTTTTTGTTCACTGCCCAACACTCTGATCCACTGAGTCCTCACTACTGCTTTATAATACCTAACTTTCAATGTTATCAGCATCTTCATGTCACACAAACCACTAAACACTACCCTCCACTTCATTCATTCACAATTTATTTTATTTTTCATGACCTCCTCAAAACTACCATTCTTTTGCACTATCAATCCTAAGTACTTGAACCTATCAGTATTATACACTACATTAACATTTATTTTCATTATATTCATATGCCTTACTTTATTAATTTTTTAATCACGTCCTTCAAAACCATATACTATTGCCTTAGTTTTACTTCTACTAATTCTTAGTCTTTTATCCTTAAGCGCTGTTCTTCACTGCTCAAGTCTCTCATTCGTTTCTTCCAAACTATCTCCCACTAGTACTATATCATTTGTAAACATCATGCACCATGTTACTTTAACCTGTATTTTTTTGTTATATCATGTATAATAGATAAGAGCTCAAAGCTGAAAATTGGTGCACATCACTCTTAAACTAAAATTTTCTGTTTCTCATCACACACTATTTACTGTTGTAGTTTCTCGTTGTTTTTTAATTTAACATTTTAGCTCGTTTTTGTGAATACACACGTCTTGTTGAATATATTTTACATATTACACGGTATTACTTGAAGGTTTTTTTATTAATATAAATAATATTATAATGAATATTATACAATATAGTAATATTTAATTTCTATTGAATCATTCGAAATTATATTTTAACTTTAATATAAAATGATTAAAAATGTTTTTTTTTCAAATATAGATTACCGTATTTATTGATAAATATGCATGCTGGAATCATAAACAAGATGCCCACTATAGGGTTCCAAATTGTAAATAGTGTTAAGGAAATCTTCGACCAATTTGGAAATGCTATTAGAGCTGATTCAAATAATGGTATCCAGATGTCACGTGTAGCCATCTGTAAAATGGCATTTCTTTTTTGTCTTACCAAATAAATATAATCGTTCTGTTTCAATTTTTATGAACACATTTCAATTTTACCATGACGGTTTTTTAAATTTGTTTTTATTAAATTCAGAACAGTTACGAAAAAATAAATTGAAATTATTAAATTTAGTAATCCTATTGGTTTAGGACTTTAGGTTACTTTACAACTACAACATGATTTGTTATATAATAAAGTAGGTAGAATAATCTGAAGAGCACTGGAGCGACGTAGGTATAGTTAATTAATAAGCATTAAATATTATGCTTTCGTAATAATATCAGTGAAACTATTTCACTCACTTGTATAAAGAATGTAATCGAGGCAAGAACGACAACAAGTATTCGGTCTTCGCGTACTGGAACGTTTAACGGATATTTGATTGTATTGTCTTCGCCAGACAATTTCGAATAAATCGGTGTGGATGGGATGTTGGATTGCTTATTCTTATTGTAATCATTAATGAACGTTGATGAAGTCATTGTTCCCACTTCTTTATATACTTCCTTTTGACACCATATAATATATGATAGTAATAATAATATAATATTATAATCACGATAATGATAAACATAAATTAATACATAATATTATTAAAAATAACAAAAAAAGGTACTTAACTATTTGTTTTTTATTCTATGTAAGTTTACAGTTTCAAACCTTAAAAATAAATTACTTAATTCGTAAGTAGATAAAAAATTAACTGTTTTCATGTCGTAATATCTCTTAAGGTTTTAAACCAATGTAGTATTGTAGTTTCTTTTTTATGGATATTTTATTTTATCAGAAAGTAATTTTTAGGGTGTTTACGAGGAATTCTGTCCGGCAATTAAAATATAATCCTAAATTATAATTCCGAATCATCGAAAATTGTGACTTTAATAATAATTACAGATAATTTACAATATTGGACGAAGAAAATTACCGACATTACCTTCTAATAGAAGTCTATACGTATAAATTATTATACTAAGTATAAATAATATCTAATTATTGCAAATGAAAAATTAAGTGTATTTGACAAGAATTTATAATATTTGTAAATACCATCGTCCCGTACCTGTAGATAGTCTTTAGTCTCTATAATTAACAGAATATTTTAGAAACGCAAAACCGATTTATAAAAACTACGTAATATCTATGGCTATTGTACCTAAATATCAAGACAGGTCAGTTAACATATTTTTTTACTCGTTAAATTATTCTAGAAATATTTAAGTTAAAAGATAAAAATCCCTTTTAGTTTTAGCATAACCTTTTACCTTTACTTAAAATAGTTAATTTCTAAATGAAATTAAAAATAATTTAACTTAGTCAAAAAGTTTAATTACTCTATTATTTTTTTACAAATTAACAAATTAATATATTGTAATTTATTGCTATATATGATCTAATTCTTAAAAAAAATATATGACTATATAATTTTACCTTTTACTTTTCTGCTATTTTTTTAAAAACTTATTTATTGACAAATTTAAAATGATTAAAATATAAAACTGTTATTGTTACAAATTAAATTAAACATAAAAACATATTTTCTATAAAAGAGTATTATTTAACTTAATTTCATAAAAAAATAATTATAATAAACATAACATGGTATTTCAGATTAAAATAAACTCATTACATAACTTTATTAAAATACGTTAAAGGTATTCTAAATATCATTAATATTACAAAAACTAGTATGTACACCATAATATCCGGCATCTACTAGTATAAATTTTTATTGTCAAAATGCAAAATAACTTTATATGATTGTAATGTTTTCAATATCATATTTATAGAGCTCCTCATTGTCCCTACGATGTCACAATAAATTTCTTCAATATGAACGTAAGAAAAACGGTTTATGTATAGATAGTTAACATTTTTATATAAAATACTTAATAATATTATTGTTTGTCTTGAATTACAGAAAAAAAATGAAGTTTAAAATATATCCAATAAATAGTCGGATTACGAATCTATTTTATATAAAAAATACCAAAACAAATTATATGTTAAATTTACCACCAAATGTTTTGATGTGTGCTAAAAATCTTGATTGTTTTTATAAATCCTTATCACCTTTTATGATACATGTTTCTAGAATGGTTTCATGATTATTATATTTTTACTTTATTTTTGTATTTATAAGCCTATTTTTAATTATTGCTATTGTTGTTGCTGCTATTATCCAATTATTATTACTATATTGTGTTATTATATTATATTTAAAGTTATATTGTATTAATTTTAATTGTAAATAACTTGCGTGAAAATATAAATTTATAAAAAAAATATAAAATATATCGTGTTGATCGAGTACGTGGTAGGTCACATAAAAAATAATGATTAGGTAGGTATTTAATATATATATATATATATATATATAATTTTATATGGGCAGCATAAACGATCTACCACACAGAAACATTTAAATTCAAATTATAAAAATAAAAGAAATATTTACAACTTTAAAATAAATAATTTTTCTCCAAAAATATAATCCCTGAAATTTCACATAAAGAGGTGCTGTATACCCTATAAGTTATGATTTAGGTACATCTAGGAGTTAGTTAGGAGTCTTGAGTTATTCTTGACAATGTGTACTCCATTAAATTTCGATTTTACCTTGGCTAGTTTGGAAATCCTTTCTGCTCGGGCCATCAGATCAATTTTCGAACTTTTTTTTTCGTGTAAACGAACACTGTTAATGTCATCTGCTTTATGAGCTGGTTTATTATGATTGTTCCGATATTTGGTTTTAGTTTTTTTCTTTGGTTCTTTTACCGCATTATAATCAGCGGGGAGGGACATATTGGAGATAATATTTTTACGCAGCTTTGTGAACGTAAATTATAATTTAGATAGAATAATCACATCATGCAGCTTTAGGTATTTTGATATTATTTTACAATAACCTAGCAACACTTTTTAGAGTTTTTATCATCAATAATTACTAATGTTGAAATATATTATTATAATAATAAGTATCAACATATAGAAATACAACGGTAAATGCAATTTCTTCAATAAAAAACTTCAATTACAATTAAATATAATATAATAATTTTGATGGCTTAATTGAAAAAATTATATAGAATTGAAGATTCATGAAATATTTCATTTTCAATAACTAGTTTTCTTTATTTAGGTGGCATCATCTAGTTAGGAATCACCCTGTATATGTCAAATAAACGTTCAATTATTTACTAGGCACTAGTTATTTACTGTTTTATATATTTGTAGAGAGATATATAAATCTTGATCAAGAAGTCGATCAACTCTAAGTTATTAACAGTTTGATGACTTGCTTACTATCAAAACAAGAATAATGATATTTCATTATAAATTATAACTATCTAATTTATTTTATACTACTATAAAATACAAAATTTAATAGGTACTTATCAGTTAAAGTCACGGTTTCAAGTTTTTTCTTTTTTTAAATTTTAATTCTAAAAACTAGATAGAATAAGTGACATTAATGACAATGAATTTAAAATAGATGTCGGCGAAAGTTAATCTCACCACTTTGATGTATTCTATGTTTTTTTTTTTTTATAAATGTAACTTTGAAAGTTGAACAGAAGTCTTTTGTTAAATTTTATATATAATATACTTATATAATATTATTATATGTAGAATTTGCTATCCAGAAATTATCCAAACGGTGCCACTGCATAAATCCTATTGGCTATTGTGACAGTATCGACGTAGTAACTTCGACGAACCAATGTTTAATTGAACTAATTTATCAACGTAATTTATACGTCAATTAAACATAAATAAAAGATGGAATTTATACGAATATAAATATATATCTGTATCTTGAAATTGTTTTCTTACCAGTAACTATATTTAATTTTAAAATTTTTTAAATACAAAATGTAAATTTTATTTAACATTCAACAGTGTACGAAGCATACTCGTATTGCTGTGAATAAAATATTACGATCGTTCTTCTACAGATTTACAAGGTTTTAAATACCTAACACATAATTTTAGGTACTAAATAGATACTATAAAGTATGTTATTTTAATACATAAACGTACAATAATTAAGAATCCTGACGTTAAATTTTTTATTAAGAAACAAATTTATATCTACGTAAAATGCGTATATAATATAAGTTTCAAAGTAAGTAATTAAATAAAAGTTTAAATAATACAAAGAAATAAAAAAAAATACTGTAATACTATGAATCAAGGCTGTTAAGATGTGGGGTATTTTTGAGGTAACAACCATCAACATTTTCTTTTTTTAGAAAAATTCTACTGTTTTTTTTTAATTTATCAATTAATCATTATAATAGTAAAATAATTTTCACACTGAAAATTGACTCTATTGCCTTGCTATACGTATAAGATGACTAACTACAAATATAACTAAATTAAAGACGAAAAATACTCATTTTATTATGTTTTAGATTACCTCATCAAGTTTTTTTGTTTTCAGCGGCAAGATGTCTCAATACCATGTAATATGTATATAACGATTTAACGAACTGAAAAAAATATTTAATTTAAATTGACATCGGTAGTAATAAACATTTTCTAAATCTAAATCTAAATCTAAAAAAATTATGAGACAGTTTTTCTTTAATATTTTTCCTTAAAATTAGGATATCCTAATTAAATGGAGTTTCAAACAAATATTATGATTTGGGAATATATATTCTGGAGAAACTGTCGTTTAATTTACTTTATTTATTAATGAATCATAACATATTAACATAAGGCTATTTAAACTTAATCCAAGGGTGGAAAGTTGTTTTTAATTTAACGTTTAAGTTAAGTAACTTGTAGTATATATATAAACAAATTAAACATTGTAAAATATTATAGTTGTTTATAATACTAGGGCGTAGATTTAAATGTAAAATTAATATTTTCCTGAATGTTATAAAATATTGTATTTCAAGCGCAATATTAATTCTATACATCAAAGAATTTAAAATTTAAACTATTATTTTACTTTTTTTTTTTTATGATTTTAAATTTTTCGATCATTTATTGGTGTTTTTGAGGTACTTTTAAGTTTTAATTTTTCAAAGACATTTTTTTATATATTAACAAAAAATATAAAAATTCAAATCATCTTACAGTAACGAAAGATGCGTTGCACAACTTGTACAAGTATAACCCTCGGATAAAAATCGGTTTTTGGGATCTCAAAATCATCAACAACAATTTATTACGTATTTCTTTGTTCGCTCGCCACCATGGTATTTGATTCACTGTAGAGCGAACGAGTATTTGCTAGATAACAAATTATACAGTGGTGTTATCAATATTATCAACGAAGTGCAGTGATACGAATATGTACAGTTCACTAACTTTGTGTACGATGTATTCACCGAAATAATTATTAAGAAATTGATGCGAACTAGTCACTAAAATGAAGAACAACGTGGTTATTGATTCGTTAACACTCGTGCTGATCTGAAATTTAACATAATGTTTTACGTACGATAAAAAAAAAAATCAGTCTGCGTGAGAAAATTTAAATTTTTACTTAACCTAATACAATACTATAGACGTAACTAGAATTAAATAATTAGAGGGTTAGTTCCTACTTTTGAATATTTTTAGATGCATGTTAAAATCATCAGTTAATTTTTAGATTTTAGACTAGAAACATTTTTAAAGGGGTTAAGTTCCTTCCTAGTTACGCCGATTTACAATACCCATCATAATTATCAGTCAGTGTAAACAACAATTTACCGTCAACTGGAACAATGCAAACGACAATGATATCACTCCGTGTAAATAATCGATCATAATAAGTGAACTAAACAGTGTACGTAAATCTTGAATAAATCTGATAAATAGATAAAACATTATTTTAGGTTTATTTATAAGGTTGAATCTAGTATTAAGTTTTCCAAAATAAATTACCCGTAATAAAATTTAATTTAATTACCTAATTTAGTAAATAATAAAATATATTCCGAATTATGTATAGTAAATTATTTAATTCGCTGATAGAAATACAAAAACACCTAGATCTTCTATAATAGGGTTAGGTTAGTTATGGTTAGAGTACTATTTTCAGTGGCGTATTATGGATGTTCTTTTTGGGGGGTGTCCAAATAATATTTTGTCCGATAAATAAATAATACAGATACATGGCGAGATAAAAATATAAAATGCTAATTATAAAACAATAATTATATTATTATTACCATCATCGGCCAAAATAGTAATTGTTTATTATATTTTTATATACCTACTATTTTGTTTGTTGCATTTTGCCGATACCAATGGTTCGATATGAAAAACAGTTTTATAAATAATTATAAATATAAAAGGTAGGTTTTTATTATTAATTTATTATATTATTAATTAAAAGTAAATTTATTCTGTCTATAGTTACCTATATAAGTTATAACAAATAAACCTAGAATTGACAATTTAGCCAAAATTTAAATTTTTTGGTTTGGAGTGTCTAGACACTGTAGACAACGCCACCTCCCCCATAAAAGAAAAATAAATACTCCACTGTAATTTCCTACATTTATGGAATATATAATTTTTCATCAGAATATGATTGTGGATAATGAATATTATTAAATATGGAAATCAAATTTGTTGGAGAAGTATTTTTTCAGTAAAATTGCATACGAATAAAGAATTATAATACAACGCACGAATTACTATATAACGTAATAATTTATGTGAGTAATTTTTTAAATTAATAATTCTTAATATATTAGTATTATTAATTATGGTATTATTTCGTGAATCTTCAATGTTATCAATAATGATAGAAATCCACGTAAACCGTTGATATATTCTTAATAATTCAATTACACAACTCATTAGTTATTATTTTATTATATACCTAACCTGCATGCAGTAACGAAAGCAAAAAAAGTTATTAATGTTATGGACTGATATAATATGGACATATGGTATATATTAATACCTACTTTAAAATAGAAATGTGATGTTTGATGCATTCTCGAAGTTTTGATGACAATTTATTTTGTTGTTTTTCTGTAAATTTTACTAACTGATTAGCTCTTGTTAATACTTCAACTGTGAAAATAAAAACGCAGTTTACAGTTTTAGCTATTATCTACAGGTATTTTTACGGACAGTAAAACAATATAATATTAAACATTTAAAAATACTTTCTGTCATCGAATCAATTGTGTTCATTACAGAATGATTCAATAGATCTAACTGGCCGCCAGCGATGTATAAACTCCCAAACATAAACGAATCGTTGCTCAAATAAAACAAAGCAATAAAAATAGACATGAAAAAGTGATACATAAATAAGGCCACGAACATCCAAAAATTGTGTATGGTGAAAGGTATCCAACAGCTATATGGATAGCTATTCGCATCGTTGAAATATTCGATATCCGATCGATCGCTGAAATGTGAAATATAATTATTTGTTTTAATTTAAATTTAATGAGCTGAAATTAATTTAAACATTTTTAAATACGTTTGAATTTACGAGAATGTGACTGGATTTGTTTAAAATAATTTGATATAATCTAGCTTTCCGAATAATATAGAGCTTTCACAAAAATATTATTTATTTAATATTTACTTGTATTCAAATTAGAAGCAAAAAAAAAAAATATTTATAATAATTTAAAAATAAGCTAACCTAATATCATAAAACGTGGGCAAATATTTTAAGACTTTAAAATAAACATACAACGTGACACGAATAAATAAATAAATTGATTAATATGTTTATATTGGTAGAAATTGATCCCAAAGTATAAGTTAAAAAAAAAATTGTACAAATATTCTCCAGAGAAATTATTTTACTATCGACTAAGCACTCCGACATTTTAAAATAGATTTTCATTCACTGAATTAGATTTTAGGATTGAAAACCAATTTACTATTTTTTTTATATTTATTCTAAAAAAATTTAACTTACAAAATATTACAAAAAATATATTTTTTTTTATTTCACTCAATTTAACAGGGTTTATTTACAAAATTATTAGTAAAATCGATACTTACCGTTGTGGATATGTTATAAAAGGGTTGATATCTATGAGAAAAGAGGAAACAATACCGCTGAATAGATACCATAGAGTGATCTTTCGAATTTTCTTTAGATAATTAACCATAAACTGATCGGCTGATTGATTGTACGTGGTCGATCCAAGAGCTTGTATTAGATTTAATTTGTTGTTTAGTTTGGCGAAATCTTTATTAAACAGCGTCATGTAACACCATTTGTACATACCAGATATATACATTGTCCACATGTCTATTGTTCGAGTTAATATTGCTAAATCGGTGGTCATGAACATTTGAATAGTCATCGTAACCGTAAAGTACGAGAACATAATGAAAATGAATGTGCGATAAGCATAAAACGTAAATAAGATGATTTTCGACGAGGTTTTTGGAGAAAATACTCCGAGATACCTTAGTATGTTTATCTGAAAGTCGAGGAATATCATTTTCATTCGGTCGAGCAATATGAGTCTATTAACGATAATTTGATTTTATAAATCGGTTCACTCGACAAACATGATAATATTTTTCATATATTTTCCGCGAAATGTCATAATGATTGTTTATGTTAAAAAATAGAAATTATAGGTTATTAAAATAATTCGGTTGTATTCGTAAAATCATATACTTTGAATAAGATTATGGTTTGAAATTAAATATTAATGTTTTACCCTACTTAATTTTTTATTTTTATTATATATTGAATGTTATTTGTAAAAATACTTATAGAATCATGATTACGTTTTTTTATTCTCAGAAAATTACTATGTGGAAAAAAATACAAATTATTAAAAAATATCAACTCTTAAAATATAGTCATATTATTAGTATAAGTGTTTTTTAGTAATCAAATAATTTCAAAGCATATTAAATAAAATGATTTTTTATGATAACTAATTTATTGTTTTAAACTCATCAAATAATATAATGTCTTTATCGTAAATCGGATATAAATTCACCATAACTTATCCAATATTGATGTTATAGTTTTATATTTTTGAAAGCAACATCAATATATACCTAATTTATTATCTATATTGTACACTTTGTCACTGTGATAATGATTATAAATTATCTAGTGTACACTGTACAATGTACATGCAATAAAAGTATAAAACATTTTAAAAATAATTCTAGTTCAAATTAAATAAAACGATTACTGTAATTGTAAATCAATATAATGAAATACACGTCTTGACGTAAAGCTTTTTAATTCCACGTGATTTACCTAGGTACAACAATATTACATAAGTACTATTATTCCTATGTAAATTATCTATGATTAAATGGGTACTAGGTCACTTTGTGCGGTCAAAAAGTCTTATAACAAATATTATGTACATATTATTATATAAATAGTTTAGAAATACATACTAGAGATAAATATCGAAATTAAGCAGTGACGGATTCAAGGGAAATTGTCCCCTCTCATCATTCCATCAGAAAAATTATAATATAATATAAATATTATTCTCGCTTCGCTCAGAATGTATTGGTTTTACAATGATGTTTTTTTTTATGTATGAAGATATTCGGATAGGAATAATGGTTTGATTACCACAAATAGGATTTCATCTAATTGGTACTTTATTTAGCTCATTAGTCATTTTTCGAATTTCTCAAAACTTTTTCTTTGGGAGAAGAAAAACTACCAAAAAATGGCGAAAAATGAGCAAAATTATAGTTTCTATATTATTTTAAATTTTTTATTTCGTGATAAATAATTGAGTTTTGTTCGTAGGGACTTGAACATTTTTTTGAGTATTCGTATAGACAGTTTACACACGTAGTAAACTTTTGTAACAGCTTATCAGTATAATATATTGTATTATATTGAGTTTCGCTCAGAATGGTATTTTCTAATGCAACATCATTGCATTCAAATCTTAATTATAATGAACTACTATAGTCTATAATTACTTCGATGACCGAAGGAACGAAAAGGAGAAACGTCCAAACTCGACCTTCCCGCTTTTTTAAATTTTATAAATATATATTGTGTTCATCCTATACCTAATTTCTAATTGTTATTATTTATGATGGTGGAATAATTTCACCGGTGGGATAATGATCTCCCCCCTGTAGACACGTCTGTATAATATATAAGTACTTAGGTCTATGATATATATTATACAGGAGGTCCTATTAGCGACTTCAAGTAACCGTATAGGTAGTAGGTACTTAGCTTACACAGTCACACAGTACACTCAGTATACTGTAGTACGAAAAAATTTGAAAATGTTTTTCCCTTTTTTATTAGTCCAAAAATTTTGAACTTAGCATAATTACTAATTAAATGTTAATAATAATTAAAAATTACTATGTGTCCTATAGATATTTCTAAAGTAGGTACTTACTACTTAGTTATATATATATATAGGATTCTGGATTTGTTTTAATGATTAAATTTAATTAATGTGTTAATGCACTATGTACCAATTTTAGTTTTTTGGTAGATACTCTGTTAAATTCACAATGTAACAAAATATATATAATTAAATATAAAATCATGATTGTAATTTTTTTTGAAAGTAATATGAACATTTAAATTCATTTTTTATAAATTTTACATCATTGGTATGATAATATTATACCTACCTATATTAAATATTTATAAAAAAATTACCAGTATCTATAATATCAGTTGTTATATAACTTTATTGCTACACATATCTCGATAATACCTATAGGGGGACGAAGTAACCTGATAAATGCTAAGAGATAAAGGATTTTATTTTAAATGCAATAGTGGATTTGCAACTAAAGGTATTCACTAAAAAATTGCCTGATAAATGTATAGCCATACAGTTATATAGGATATGGACATGTTATAGGTATATATTATTAAATTAAATTTTTCTTATGAAACGGTGGGGGGGGGGGTGTAGGTAATTTAATCCCACCAATGGATCTACCAGTGACGCACAAGCTAACAATATACCTATCGTCATTTTTATTTAAAGACATTTTTAATTAAAATTCATATAAATAAAGTCGAAAATGTACCTAACTAAAAAACACGCATTGAACTAACTACACCTACACCAACAACATTTTGTTTTTTGTAAAAATGAATTTGAAAACCTTGAAGCAAAGGCCAACAAACGCTAGAATTCGATACATCCCACGAAAAAGGTAGTATTTCAATTTTTTCGTTTTTGAGTTACGATTTATAACACTGTATTCTGATAAAGAATTTTTTTCTCTATCGACCACGAAAATGATTGTATTTTCCATCTATCCCACAGAGGTAATAAAATAATAATATAAAAATAAAAAATAAAAAAAATTGAATAAGAAATTAACTTTGAATTTTATTTTGCTTCTCCTGAACAATTGGCAAAATGGAGGTACTACCTTTTTCGTTGGATGTATCGAATTGTAGATAAGTATATCGGAACGAACCGAACGAATAAATTGCAAACTGTGCGACTGAATATCAAACGAATTCGCCTATAAATTATACGACAGTACGAATCTATTAGATAATATTGGATAATAAATGATCATTCGCATTTTGTTTGCGTTCGGACTCTAATTCATATTCTTACTCTGAACACAATTTTAAAGGATTAGACAGCGCCTTTGGTGGCAAAGGTGATAACTAATGTAATATTTATTATTTACGTTCATATCTACTATCAATTTTTACAGCTTTACACACACACACAGATAAATAATATATTATAGTACCACAGATTATGATATTATGATACTTTATGATTATAATATACTCGTATATCTGCGATCTCGTATATAAATGTGTAGATTTACATTATTTAGACAATAAATTATAAAAATCACTTATTATTTTTTAGTTTTTAGTTAAATAATTTACTACTCCATAATTTTACATATTAATAATAATAAAAAGTACCTACATTTTAGAAACGTTAAATCGTATTTATTAGTTATGATTTATAATATTGTTTTGCGTTTAGTGGTTAGTGACATAAATGGTAATAATATCTAAATAATTATAATGAACTCGCCTAGTCCAGAAGTTGATGTATTTATTAGTAATTACACTATTGTCGATCCAGACGTATATCATTTATGGGTCAATGGATATTCCGGTAACAAAATGATATTCACATAATAATAATTTATAATATGATTGTTTGAATGTTATTGTAATATTTTTCAAGCTTCGGAAGCGGTGTCCATACTTAAACAGTATGGTATTCTAGAGGAGATGGGTACAACGCTAGATTTGGTCGCATCAGATATCTTAGATCATTATAGAACTTATAGTTTATTAGAAAAATTAATACATTATCCAACAAAGTTAGATCAACAATTAGCTTTTCAAATTGAACCATTGACCAAAAACATATTAGTAGAAAAGTATGTATACAAGTTTTTTTTTTACTAATAGTATTTACGTACACTATAAATAATATTATAACTTCATATAACTATATAAGTTTTCATATAAATCTGGTTAATAGTATTTGTGAACTAAATTATAGATAGATATGTTCTTAATTTTAAATTATAATAATAATTAACAAAGTGATTATTATACATTGCGACTTGTAAAAGTTGAATTAGGTTGTTAAGCTTAAAAAGTATTTTATACTTCCCTATTTTTTTTATTTTGAAACAGATTTAGATAATGTATGTACCTACTAAAAATTTTAACTAAAACTCATACATTTTTAAATATTGTTTTATTATAGAAAGAAATATAAATTACAAATATAAAACATTTCTTGTTTTAACAGTTTTCCATATATTTATAATCATAAATATATTCCATATTTATTATCTGAAAATAATATATTGTATTACTATTCTTTAGATATTATGAAATTGATGATATAGTTATTAGAGAATTTTTGGGGAAAAAATTATCATCAAAACACCGTAAAGATTTAGATGAAGTCAGTGAAAAAACCAGTATTTCTATAAAATCTTGCAGGTTTGTACAAATAATTATTATTATAGAATGACGTACAGTTTAGAAATATTTAATTAAAATAAATATATATTTCTTGAATCATAATTTTAGACGTCAATTTGACAATGTTAAAAGAATCTTTAAAGCCGTTGAAGAAATGCAAGGATCAATTATCCAAAACATTTCTAGTATATTTTTACTATCTGAAGAATTGGCAAAGTATAAAAATAATATTAATTAGTATTAATTATTTCTTAAAATTTACAGTTTTACTAATAAATATTAATGACTAATAATTTTTAGGAAGTATGGTGTTATAGTTTTCATAGCATGCATGCGTTTTGAGACGTCTAAACGAAAACTTCAAATGTTAACATTTCCAGATTTCTATGAACCAACACTTTGTATTATGAGCAAATGGACCTATCCCAAAAATAGCCCTGAATTTGGGGATACAGATTTAGATCGCGAATTTCTTTTAGATTTAAGAGAAGTTAGGGTTTTACTAGATAAAGAAAAAGATCATAAACAGTAAATATTATTTAATTTAAAACTTATAATACATTTTCAGATGTTAAAACAAAAAATTTAAAATTCTATAAAACATTTTAAATTTTCAACATTTTATATTTAGAATAAGAATTACATTCCAAAATAACTTTACATATTTTAAATATTTAATGCATATTGTAATACCTTTCTTACTTTATATAGAATTAAAAATAAACATTTTTTTTTTCTAGCATCGTTTGTCAAAGATTGAAACCAGAATTTCTTGAAAAAATATATAATAGTATGGAATCAAATTTTCGTTTGTTGAGTAGAACTATTATAGGTATAGCATATAATTTGCATCATAATCGAGACCTCAGGTATTATAACATGTTTACATTAAAATAATTATAATTATATAAATATACATGATTTAACTAAAAAAACCTAATATTTAAACATTTAGAGGATTTTTTCTTGAAGTGGTAGAGAAAATTATTGATCCTTGGAAATTACTCAACTGGAATAAAACTGATGTATTACAATTCTTAAAAGTGTATATTAATTGTGCTATTGAACTAAACATATTCCAGTAAGTACATTAAGAGTTATATAATATATTGTTTTATTTATAATAAAAACTGTATAACTGTGGGGAAATGAGATAGAATAGGTTGAGTTAGATTGGGGATTTGTTACGAGGAGAAATGATTCAGAGGCAGTGTACATTATTATGAAAATAAATGCAAATGTAACAGGGAAATGAAGAGGTGGATATATGAAATAGTGAGTGATATGAAAATAGCTGGTGTGTATAAACATGAGATGAGAGATCAAGATCTATGAAAATGCAGAACTAGGGTAGCCGACCCCACTTAGGTGGGAGTATAAGGCAAGATAGAAGAATATATATTAGATATATAAATTCAAATTAAATTAATTTTATTTGAATTTATTTATTAATTAAAATTTAAAATACAATTTTAAGTTAATCAATACACATTTTATTTTTATAGAAATGCTGATGTTGTTTTAGCTTGGGAGCGTTTTATGGATGTAATATTTATCAGTGTTCAACAACTTTACTAAAATTCCAATTATGCAATGAAAATGAAACTTTAGAATTTTTCATAGTAAAACAATCTCTTTAAATCAATCAAAAAGATTAATTCAAATTATATAATTTATTACTTACCTTTATATATTAGACAAATTGTTATTTATTTTAAGTTAATTGTCTTATGTTATAACATTTTCTATTAATTTATTCACATACATTTTTTTTTTTTGAAATTAGGAAAAGTGTAAATCAAATATGTTTGTTTTTGTGTCTGTTTGTAATTCAAACTGGATACAAAACAAATTTTTTACTAAATAGTATAAAATAATATAAAACAAAAAACATAGATATAATTTTATTAGTTATACAATTTTAATTTATATTAAATAAAAAAATACAAAAAAAATTTAATGTACAATGAAATATAAGTGTTGTCTATTAATTTATTAACAATTACATACAAGATCTCACTAAATGTCATATTTAAATTAGTATATAAATGAAGTTAAATTAAAATAACTATTTTATTTATTGGTGATCATAGTTATGCTATTATAATCAAGTTAAAATTATTATAAGTTATGAAAATATATAATAATTGATTTTTTTAGTACTTTTTATGTATTATAAAGAAAATAAATATTTTACCTATAAATAAATTTAAAATTTGTAAAAAAGTGAATTTAATATTGTTACTATGCAGTTAATTAAAATTCAATTCTTTGTATATTTAACATAAATATTAACGTTAAATTACAATTAATGACATACAATAAAAATAGTTGTTAAAAAAAACAACAAATAATAATATATGTTAATCATTCGTAAAATGAGATTTATGATTAATTAAAAAAGGAAATATTTAATGTATAAACAGAGCAAAGTTTTCTATGTAGGGAATGGTTTCGATCATAAGGAATATAATGAGTGAGGAGATTCATTGTATTTAAGGAGTTATTAAGGAAAGTTAAATATATTATTAATCTATATTAGATAGTATTTTAAAGTACTAAGACTAATACTTAATTAAGATAAGTTATTAAACAAGATATTTTTAATTTTCAATAAATTTTTTTTTATACTGAAACAGTATCTAAAATTTATGATTATTATCTATTGATAAATCAAGTGTGAACATATACAAATATATAAGAATTAGCACTTGTGTAAAATTTTGTTGATAATATAATTGTCATTAAACTTATGTTTTTAATGGTTTTTAAAATATATATGCCTGTATAACTTATTTCATTAAAAGTATTTTATTGTGATAGGATAAACCATTGAAATTACGATCTGGAATTTCCTGCAAAACCACAAACACTGATTACTGTTGAAACATAGGTAACAATTTACATGAATTTAAATTACCTAATTTTAACTAAGATTTTCATTCTTAAAAAATGCAATCTGTTTTGAATAAACTGCAGCAATATGATAAGGTGGGGGACATTTTTGAGTATCTACTTTATTCAGTTCATATAATTTTTCCTATAATTAAAAATGATGATTAATGTTTCATTTCATAAATGTTATATAATATAATTGTACTTGTTCAGTCATGTTATTTTTTCTAATTTGAACGATTTGTTCTTTTTGTTCATAGTGTGTTTTATTCATTTGAGATTCGATATTATTTAATGGTTCCTAAAAATAAATAAGATATTTTTAATTAGAAATAAAAAATGGAATAATAATAATTAAAATTTGTTTACATTCTTTTTCTTATTTTCCAATAAAACTTTAGCAAAAGCACGCATATTTTTTAAATGTGGCGTAGGTACTCTTATAAATTTGACAGGTTCTTCTACATCAAAATCTTCAGTAAACCTGATCTTTGTATTAGTTCTAATATGTTTAAGACTCTGAACTTTATTATCTATATACAATAAATTCTATATATAAACTATTATCATAAATAATCAGAAATCAATAAAAAAAAATAAAATAAAAAAATACCAATAAAACTATCTTCTCTCTGTGGTAATAAGTAACATGTTAAAAATATTCTTCCTGTTGTATCACAATCATTTTGAAGAGGGGTTAATGGTTTAGATTGATTTTCCGAGAGCCAAAGTGCATTCAAATTTGTTAACTTAAGTACTGAAAGTGGAAGGTTTTTAATTTTGTTTTGTGTTAACATAAGAATTACTAAATTATGTAAACTTCCAATTCCTTCTGGAAGACTTGTCAAATAATTTGAACGTAAGCTAAGTTCTCTTAAATTTCGGCAACTACAAATTTCTAAAAACACAATAGTACAGAAATGTTATCAAAGATTACATAATATTAGAGTTTATAAATATTAAATACCTGTAGGTATGCTATTTAACATATTAGCATCTAAACGAAAAATAATTAATTTTCTCATTAAACCTACAGTAGGCGATAATGTTTCTAAGGTATTGTAAGAGACATCTAGTTCTTCTATAGAAGTTAAACCTTCAAAAATGTCATTCATTTGTTTTAAACAGTTGTGATCCAATTTCAACGTAACTAAATTATGTAAATGCTTCATAGAATTTGGTAAACTCTGATAAATAATATTAAACAATATTAATACATACTCTAATTAAATTTTTTTAAATTTCAGTATATACTTACTTTTAAATTATTAAATGATAAATGAAGATCTTTTAATTTTGAGCAGTATTGAATACCCTGGTCAATTTTAGAAATTCTATTATAGCTGGCATCAAAATACCATAATTCATGAAGATTACTAATTTCCTAAAAGAAAAAAAAATTGAACTAAGAATTTATATTAGTTTTAATATAAGTATACTATTTTATATTTAAAATTAAAGTGTGGTTATAGATCATTAAATCAATATAGTAAATAAATATGAATTGGTATTTAATAACTGATAGTCGTTACTTAACTAAAGTAAATCAAAATTAAGTAATCTTGTCACAAAAAATTTACCACTCATAAAGCATAGACTTCTGGTGTACAACAATTTTAATTTGATTAAAATATTATATTTTAATTAATTTGTTTTATTTAATTATTGTATAAAAATAAATAAATATTATTTACAAATATTTTTGCATTTTTACATTTTTAAATAATTATTTGGATAGGAAGGTAATTTTCCAAATTATCATAAAATAATACATTTTATTAGTTACAATCAGTAGATACATAGAATACACACTCAGCAGTAGATCGCATACAACATGTGAAAATGTGTGGCAAAAATTCCCTAAAAGACTTGAAATTATTTATATTATAATTTTATAATATAAATTTTAATTATACTTATATATTATCAAATTAAATGCATTTTTAAATTTATTAGGAACTTTATAAATAGATCATTTCTGATACTTACTGGAGGAATTTCTACAATATTATTAGAATCAATCCATAACTCATGTAAACTATATAGTTCAGCTATTGCAGAAGGCTAGAAAAAAAAATACAAAATTTTATTCCTTATTTCCATTATTTGATTAATATTAATGCTTTAAGATTATTGTTCAATTAAGGAAAAGACAGGTTTTACTTACAAAATCAATAAAATCATTTTGACCAATATCTAATCTATACAATTGCATTAAACGGGAAACTGCTTTTGGAATATTGGATATTTTATTATCCCTAAATTCCAATACTTTTAAGTTGATAAGTCGTCCAATGTTTGCTGGTATAAATTCCAATTGAGTGTCATTTAAACACAATTCTTGTAAAGATAATATTTGTGTCAAACAAATTGGAAATTGTGATAAAGGATTAGCACTTAAGTTTAAAATCGAAAGCTTTTTACAATTTTTTATACTTTCATCAACTGTACTTAAATCTGGAAATTAATAATGTTTAAAACATTAAAGGGCTTAAACATATTTTTATTTATTTATCTTACAATTTCTGCTAACATCTAGCTCAATAAGATTAATCAGAGATCCAATTGCTTTTGGAAATTGTTCTAATTTATTATCACTAATATGCAATATTTTTAACTGAACACAGTGAAATAAAGGTAAAGGTAGATCTTTAATCTAAAACAAATAAATATTCAATGAAAAAATAATATCTATGAAATGAATAAGGTATAACTAGGTATATCAATAAACTTAATTTGTAATACAAGTATAAATAATTATTATAAACTGAGCACTTTAAATAAAATATTTTAAATAGGTAATTTCATATTTTTCAAAACAAATTACTTTGAGAAATTATATAATTTTTAAAATAATAATGCTAGATATTATAAAATATTATTAGGTTTTATGACTTATGTTTAAGTTAAGTTTTATTGTAAAATATGAACTTACATGGTTGGAAGATAATAATAATTTTTCTAACGTCCTTTCGTATAAAAATATTTGCAATGGTACATCAACCAGATCTGAGTTATTTAGATCAATTTCGTTAATATAATTATCTTCATATTGGCTGTTAAAACGTTTCCGACCAAAACATGAAAAAAAAGACATGATTTCCAAATAATTACCTTGGTAGGTACCTACTTATATAACTATTTTACTAAACATAATAAACCAAAAAAAATATATATACTACACTGTAATATGACAATGTTTAATTTACAAATAATAATTAGGAACTTGGATATACACATAGATAATCGATTTTAAATAAAATCCTAATTAATAATTTGATTTTGTAACTTGGGGGGAAATAGAAATGATTTAAACATTTCTGATAACTGAAAATATTTGATAATACGAAATTATGAAGTACGACAGAAAAAAAAACTGGTTCAACTAACGTTTTTATCTGGTTCGTTTTTCTACCTCCGTAGAAATATACTGTTAATTGTCTCAGTTTGGAGGCATGGAAATGGAACCATGGAGGCATATCGTATAATTATTATTTTAAGTAGGTAGGTATATTATGTAGCGGATTCAGAGAATTTTGACAGGGGCGGTACATTATTTATATTTTTGTAAAATCTATTTTGTAGTTAATATAGATAATGAAAAAATATATTTTAATACAGATTTAAATATTTAATGCATAATTATAATTCATTATTTAGTATATTTATACAATTTAGGTATACAGTAACTTCTTGTTTCCTACAATAAAATGTTTTAAAAAAATTTAGTAAATTATTTATATTTATTTAATTTCTAAATATATTTTAAAAAATTATAATAAATTATAAGTATTTATTTAATGTCTAAATATACAATTATTAAAATATAAAATTTTCCAAAAATTTGTCCATAGTTTCTCGACAGGGGAGCCGTGCCCTTGTGACCCACCATGGATACGACACTGGGTATTGGTGAGGGTAAATAATTGTAGAGGTACCTACCAGATTTAAGAATTCTAATAGATTTCTAACAATACTTTTATATTTCTCAAAAATTACCTACTATGATTTTCTTACAATTTTTGAAGATTTCATTTAGATTTCTTAGATTTCCTGTAGATTTCCAGTGTTATGTACGCCAATTTCAAGTCGTATCCTTGGGTATCAAAATAGGTATAGGTATTGAGTAAGTAGGTAACCTACCTATCAATTTTTTATACTCTTTAGGTAGGTACATACCTACCTACTTATTATAGAGTATAGGTATGTACTATAAACTGTAGAGTACAGACCATAGTTTTTAAATTTTAGACTTTACCATTTTACTTAATATTTAAATTGTTTTAATTTAGTTTTTATAAGTTATGAATAACTGTAAAATTAGAACAATGTTTCTCAAACTTGTTTGTCATGGGCCCCACTAAATTAATGTGAAACTATCAAAGCCTTCTTAATCGAAATAATTACTTATTTTTTTCTTAATTATATACTAAAATTACATGCACAGTTACATTTTACACAAATAAAATATTAAAATTTATATTTTCAAGTTAAAAACAATATAAAAATCACATGTCGAAGGTAAAATTAAAATGTTTACGATCATACATTGAATGTAAAACTATTTAATAGTTAAATTCGCTCTTATACTATGTTTTTTGAAAAAAAGTTCATAAAGTTTAAAAAGTCCAAAAATTTAACATTCCATGTATGACCGTTAACACGTGACTTTAAACTTCAACATGTAACTTGTATGTGGTTTTTCACAAATTATTATTTTTCCTTAAATGTTAAAATTCACTCATTTACAATGATTTTTGAAAAAAAGTTCAAAAATTATACATACAATGAATGACCGTTAACACGTAACATCGACTTTCAAAATGTAATTAAAACATTGTTTTACATAAAATTTTTTTTTCAAATTCAACTACTAAATCGTTAAAATTCGCTCTTTTACTATAATTTATGAAAAAAGTTCAAAAAGTTCAAAAACAAAAACATACAATACATGAAAGTTAACACATGACATAGACCATCAAAATGTGATGAGAAAATTATTTTTTACAAAAATTTATTAATTTTTATTCAAAATGACACATCAAATCAAAGTATTGGTATATTTATTATACACTTTTCAAAAATAATAGTAAAACAGAATAAATTTACGGTTAAATTAATTTTTTTATATTCACAATGACACATTGATTCAAAATATTCGTACTTTTATTAAATTATTTTCAAAAATAGTACTAAAAAAGCCAAAAATTAAGGTTAAATGTAAAAAATAAAAAAAAAAAATTTTTTTTTTTCATTCAAAATGACACCTTGAATCAAAACTTTTGTACATTTATTAAAATTTTTTCGAAAATATTAGGAAAACAGCATAAACTTAAGGTTGAATGTTTAAATTTGAAAATTTTTTTTTTTTGTATCAAATTTGAAACATGAATCATAAATTTTTGATGTTTTACTGAGAATTTTGAAAAAGTTTTGACAGAATTAGAAAAAATTTGAATCAATGTGTCGTTTTGAATGATAAAAAAAAAAAAAATTTTTGTATGAAATTTGAAACTTTAATCTTTCACTTATGATGTATTACTACTATTTTTTAAAAAGTTTTGATAGAATTACACAAATTTTGAATCCATGTATCGTTTTAAATGAAAAAAAAAGATTTTATTGTATCAAATTTGAAAATTTAATCTTTCATTTATGATATTTTACTACGATTTTTGAAAAAGTTTTGATAGAATAAGGAAAATTTCGAATCAATATGTTGTTATGAAAGAAAAAAAAAATTTTTTTTGTATAAAATTTGAAACATGAAACTTAAATTTTTGATGTTTTACAACGATTTTTGAAAAAGTTTTGATAAAATTAGAAAAATTTTAAATAAATGTGTC